>OX365954.1:30479428-30856928 GCA_947247005.1 Spisula solida
GTGTAACATTATATTGTCAAAGTTAAGTTCAAACAAATTGAAAACAAAGGATATTGAAGATGAAATAGAAAAAGGTCATGAGGCCCCATATTGCTCAGCTGAGTATTGTAATATACCGGTATTAACCCATTACTTCATAAGACACCTAGAATTGTATTGGATGCTAGTTTAATTTTGTACACAATCTTCATATTGGTAGTTGGAAAATTGTGCATTTTGAATAAGTGTAATTATTTGAACAATCTCAACAGAGGTCTACATAGAACTGGGCTTTGTATTTACAGAGAATATTTTGCTGGCTTAGAATTAGAAGGTTGTAAGACTCATGCATATTTGAAATCTGCACCATAAGGCACTTCTTATGAGTCCTTTTTCATGAACATCGTAAGTGGTCATGTTGACCAAACTGAAGTTTAAAAAACTTGTTTTTTCATAAGTAAAGAGTAGTTTTCAGACAATTTTTTCTTGTTTTCTTGATTTTGTACTTACGACCTTCTAATTCTAAGCCAGCGATTTATCAAAAGTATTCCTATTATATAGTAATTTGTACACTAGAAAATGACATACAGAGCATAGCCAGGGGTGTAATTAAAGCCATTCAGCAAGATGTCTGCCCGGACTCTCCTAGCATTCATCTACCTACAATAACTGCAAGTCACTGCATAACCTGGTGCAGTGGTCTGTTTATTTGACTTATTTAGCTTAAGTTTAATCCCCACTTGAAAATTTAATATAATAAGTTAATGTAAGTTTATTGATATGTGTGATAGGCCTATCAGCACCCTAGCCATAATCCTGGGTGAGTTAAGACCAACAAATGACAGCCTAGGCCATCCTGAAATTATATTCTTAAATAGCATGATTTCAATAAAACTCAATGTATCAGATGACCAGGATTACAGGTATATTGTATTGTTTCTTACAAATGTTTAAAAATAGAACAATAGCAAATCACTGGTAAGCCAGAATTGAAATCAGTCAGATAATTATAGTGCTGACCACATTACAGTCATTTTAAAACTATATAAAATAGCGTAAACAGTATTAACTCATGTATAAAAACACTCCCTAATAACATAATGATAGAACCTGTCCGCACATTATTGGACTGTCAAAGCAAATCATCGTACACTGTCACCTTAATGTATGCTATTGCTAACAACATATGCTTCAACTAAACGGAAACAATTAACTTTCAATGAAACATGTAACTGTCAAAATTTACGTGTTTTATAACTCAGTTTTTATCTTTTCTGCCACAGTTTAACATGGATGACCATCAACAGATAATATCCCCTGTCATAAAACTGTCAATTCATGTCATGATAATTGTTTTGTATGACTATTGCTGATCAAAGAGTTATGACCCATTTTATACAGATATACTAATAACTTTAAGCGATGATGACATTATGTACATCATGCAAGTGTCAAATAAGACCAGCTGGAAATTTATATTAAACATGAGGTCATTATAAATTTATTGAACAACATTAGGTTATTAACCCTTTACACAGTACTAACCCTTAACATAGTATTTAGGCCAGAGTCCTTTGATTTTTTTGTTACTCACACCCTCCTGTCTAATTTTTTTGTCATTTTCCAAAAAAACCATTTTTTTGAGAAACTTGAAAAAAAATTGCATAAAATGCTTGATGGTAATGTACATGTCTTGTTTTATTATTTCTTTGTTTTATTAACGATAAGCTGGTATTATAAATGATTCAGTGCATTGTACTAGTATGTCTTAAGGTAAATTGGCTGTTGTTGATTGGTTTAAATCGGACCGTCATTGACTAAGTTCACCAACAACAGTGTGGTAGCTATATTTTGGGAGATTTTTATTTTTTCCCTCCTCCTGCAGACATTCCACACACCAAAGTCTGAGTAAAAAACTTTCGCCTTAGCTGCAGCATCCTAAGATTTATAAGGGATTTACTGGATTGTGTACTATCATCTCCATACAAGTTATTGAAAAATTAGTGATAGACACTAAAAAAGTCTTGTGTACTTCTGGTAATGGAACGTGATAAGGCAAGGTGACAGAGTAAAGGGTTAACAAGGCGCTTATTCTGGAGGCAGGACAAAAGTTTCTACTGAGTGAGTACAGACATAAAACATATTTTTTACACTAGTACATAAGCCCTGTAGGCTTCATCCTACACTCGTAAATCAGATATTGATATCAGAACTGGTACTGTATTGAAACAGTCTATAAATACCAATATTATTTTAATTATTAAGTGAATATTCAGTATGCATACGATCAAACCAACCCTACTTATTAAACAATAAACGGAATAAAATTCATAAAACCCTTGGCAGAGTGTAACATTTGACATGATCCTGACCTTTATGCATGAAGATATTACAACGTACTAGCGTTGAATATATAAATTGCCGCGAGAAAATTGTGCAATATTGGTTCTTAAGATTTGTGTTGGTATTACACATCGAGCATCTTCGTGATACTCACAGCTTATGAAAACATACAGCCGGGATTATAAATATCGATAATATATCAGCTGTTAAATTATGCTAATTAAAGTTCGAGGGTCGTGTCAAATTCTCTGAACTATACTAGTACATAACAAACAAATACAAACCATTGCATCATACAGTCGAATGTAGTAAGATTTCTTTGGATTGTCCTTTACAAAACACACCACACCGCAACATTTTTTATTCCATCTTTGTCTGTTAGCATCAGCCAGAAATAGCTGTACAACAGCTGTTGATAATGTCTACAATAATAGATATTTTTTTTATTTATCATACGTTACCATTTCCAGTATGCAATGGCATAAATATTTAATAAAATGAAAATATGAGCTAAAACAAATAAGATTATTTAAGTTACCATAAAATGGTAACAATTTTACTCAGGGTTCTCTGATTGAATTTGCCCAGAAAATGATTTCTAAAAAAAAGTAACCGGTCCTAATTGTCCTATCTAATTCCAACTGAACCATGCTAAGGTCAAACAAATTAATACTGGTAAGTCTCTAAAGTGCAATTCTGGTAACATGCTGAGAATAGGAAGGAAGGAAAATCATGTTTTAAAACTGTTTGATGGGGGCCTGGTAATAAGCAATGCTTCTCAAGCCTGAAAATACCAGTTTCAAAACCTGAAACTCAATTTTCTACATGAACATAAAAGGAAAATTCAGGATTCACAAACCTGAAATTTACCAGGCCTGTTTATAAAGCAAAATGCCATAAAATATTAATTAAGGACATTGGAAACTTTTTTCTGAGCATTAGTCAATTTGGTTAGGATGAGGTTATAATTAAATCTCAGCCTCAGGCCACATTGAAAATCAGCCCACACACATGGTAATTGAGTAATTTCTTAACCCTTACGACCGATGTCTCACCGACACTCGTCCAATATCCGGCAGATGCTTGCGCAATTCCACTTTATAAACAAAGTAATCCCAAACTGTTTAACACATGATGTGTGCTAAAGAATGAGCAGCATGAGACAGATGATGCCACCATTGAAATGGACATACTAGTAGTATTACTACAAGTGTAAAGCATTTGACTAATGTGCAAGTAATGATATTTAGTGTCAACATGCCAATTGAACTGCCCCGTTAATGACTTATTACATTTTAAAACGAAATGACCATGAATAAAACTGTTAAGTGCGCCATTTCCCATACAATGGGGATACTGTGTCTGCTACATGAGCTGTAAGCGGATGTTCTGGTATAACATTAAGATATAATTTAATGACAGCAATAATGGCTTCCTCATCTAAGCAGATTCTGATCAGTTATGCAGTATAAGTACATATAGAGAGGATATAATAATTCACAAGCGAATTCTTTGAATGGGAATAGCTACATTTAGCAGTTTTAGTACCCTAAAAAATAAGGTGGACATTTTGTTGAACAGTATCATTAAAGAATTGTCTTAAAATTAAAACAGTAACAGATAGAAATATACATTTAGATGGCTGCCAACTTGCGGCGGGAAGAAACATAGTTTATATTAGATATGTCGACATTTCACAATATTTTGTTACCCCACCCACCAATACTTACACTGCAACTCCGCCCAAGAGCGTTGAATATGGACTCATTCTCTTGATCAGAAATTAGCTGAGACTTCTCATTACTAGATCTTGGACGATTGCTCATTGTCACAAGTGTAAATTTGTCTGAAAGGGACAATTAATGCTATTTTTTTAATAAAAATATCATCACACTTTCACTTCCGCGTTACAAGTTCCGGCGATTAACTTCATGTAAACATACAATATTTTTATAGAAAGTAAACCCAAATATTGCATTCAATCACAGATTCAAAATTAATGAAATTAATAAAAAAAAATTTTAGTACGTACTATAATATATTGTTTCTCAATTAAATGAATTTTATTAGCAGGGTTATAATATATAAATTATGTCATTTTTACGCGCATTAATATTTCTAGTGCTGCCGGTGTTATTCGCCCAACAGCTGACGTGCTCGACTTGTCAAATTGAATAGACCATGTCGATAAAATAAACTGTCTGGTATAGTAGCTCCGCCCTCTACGGTCGTAATATTCAATTACTAACTACTTGCTCTAGCCATTCGTGATTATCACTTTGTGAAATACGGTTATAGTATAATGATAGTGTCTGTACGTTCTTGGTTATTTTCATTGCTCAAGACTTTTATGGAAATTAGCTAATGCTTGTAGTTGTACTTTGTGGAACTTGATACATAACATGTGGAACATATTTCTTACTATTTTATGATTTTAGAACGTGTTAATACATATGTTTATATACGGCATTTAGCTGTTTTATTTCTACAGTTCGGTCCTACATGTTTTGTATGGGACTAGTCTTGTTTTCTATTAGATGGTATGAAGAGCATTCCAGCTCGTGCAATTTGTGAGATGGACATGGAAGCGATGATTCCGGACGATCTTGTGGCTGGACTGGGTCAAAAGTTGGGTCCAGCATTACACGAACATAAACATAATCTGAAGAATAGGTTTGAATTGAAGAAGACTCTTGGCAAGGGTACATACGGAAAGGTGAAATTAGCGGTTGAACGTTCAACGGGACAACAGGTAGTTATAATGATATTAAATATTGTTTCTCTTGTTAATACTGATAAGGACAATTATGACAGATGAACTCACAATCTGGGTTCGAAATCCATATAACATATGATTTTTTGGTTCCAATATTATTAATCAATTAACTTTGAGTCAATAAGCAGTTAAATCAACCGGTAATAATTTAAGATCGCAATGTGTAAATCAACATCTTACAGTTAATTATTCACAAAATTATGAGAATTATCTGAATGTTTGCCAGAGATATATTCCCCTATTCTGCACAAAAGCCCTTTGTGTGACTTTTATATTTAGGGTAGGCAACAAATCATCATACTCCTTAACAAGACCAATAATAGTCTAATAAGACTATCCCATTGAGGTGGTCTAAATATCGAGGGAGAAAACTGTGGAAATCATTCAAATGTGTGTGAAAATTGTGATCTTAATATTTAGAAGGACTAATTATTGAGATGGTCTTTAAGCAGGGTTTTACTGAACTGCAATTTATTAATTATCATCAACAATATTCAATTATTTTATTGAATTTGATATATCGATATTTATTATTAATAAAAAATTGAAATGTTTAGATTGTCTGAATATTGATATGGTCTTTAAACAGGGTTTCACTGAACTGTAATTTATTAATTATCATCAATATTCAATTATTTTATTGATATATCGATATTTATTAATAATAAAAAAATTGAAATGTTTAGATTGTCTGAATATTGAGATGGTCTTTAAACAGGGTTTCACTGAACTGTAATTTATTAATTATCTTCAAGATTGATATTAATCATTCATCTCAAATTCCTCAAGGTTTAACCTGGTATTAAAATATACAAAAGTGTCAGTTTATCATAAGCTCTTTAGGAAATAAATAGTGGAAAATTTGTATATGATGCTTTACAAAGTGATACAATGGTTAGATTAAGCATGCACTGTCTGATAAATTAACTTCAAGGTGGAAACCGGTTGTGGGCTGACACTATTGTCATGTGGTTATTTCAGTAACATGGTACAGATGGAATTTCAATCTACTTCTGATAGTTTACTCCAACTAAATGTCACTCACTTTCTTTAAGTTAACGCTGATCAAAATTGTATCCATTCATTTTAACTTATATTACTTTTAGCTAAGTGTGTTCATTTTCATTTTATCAGCAGTCATTCTTGTTATATCTGGACAAGCCATGAGTCCATGAAATATTATAAATATGCGACATATGAAATTATTATTATCAACTCAGAATACAAACCTATTCAATTCATGAATGTAAGCAGAAATCTATAGACTACCATTCGTACTATAGAATTTCAATGTTTATTCTACAGTGTCCCATCTCTGTCGCACGAGAAATACATTCCTGACGAGTGTGACTGTCAATGGGAATCAAACTTTTGAATCAACAGGCGTCCGATTCTGCATGTGACTCTCGTAGATTAGATACTTGTCAGAAATCCATTTCTTTAGACTCTTGTATGATATAGTGATAGAAATGTGACCCTACAAAAAGACTATGTGTTCATTTTAACTGTTACAGTACAAGAAAAAGTCTATAGTTGACCAATTGTTGCTTAATATCAGGAGGGGTTCCGCTAGCTTCTGAATCTGAAGGGTCAATTTGATACTTTTGACTAAATTTTACCATTTTATAGGCAAATTACCCATGATGTTAATAGAAAATTACCCGGAATCTTGAGAGTTAAATGTGGCTTTTTTTTAAATTTCAAGGGCAAAAACCCTTTCTCCTGAATCAAATGGAACCCCTGTTCCCTGTAAGACAATTGGTTGCTTAATTGAAGTGGCCACTTAACAGTAACACAAGTTGTGTAAACATTAGGTGACGATAAGTCTATCCATGACTTCGACCAGACTGTCACTACATCTTTATCACTGTTATTAATGATTTGATGAATCTGTGTGCTTGTCATTGGCTACTTATATAGTATATAATCACTTTAATAGATACATTATTATATGTTATGACAGAATGTTATGATAATATGTATAAAATATTACTGATTGTTTAAACTGTGTCTGCATTCCAGACTTTATTTCATGTTATATGGCTTTTTCTGACCACTTTAATGACTTCCTCGACATCTTATCATACTTAGGTAATTGAATTTGAAATTTATTACATTTATGGTACCTGTCTCATGATGTCATTGAACCAGGAAAAAACGGAGGCTTCAGTATTATGTACATCACTTGTATCAGGGTAGCAATACTATATGCTATACACAGGGAAGCAATACAATGTGACTTTTGGCTACAGCTCCAAGACAAAATTTGTCAACATTGGAAAACAAAAAATAGCCATAAATATTTTAATTTTTTTTCATCGATTTCTATGAAATATACGCCACACAACGGGAAATTATTTGCTTTCCATGAAATATAAGATTTTTTTCAGCAGCTGTACAGTTTTGTCCAGCACCCTGTGAAACCCCAATCGATGACGAAATAAAATATTTATAGCTATTTTTGTTTTCCAATGTTAACAAAGTGTCTTGGACCTGTAGCCAAAAATTCACGTTTTATTGCTACCTGGTAATTGTATATAGTATTAAGTTACACTGGTGTTATCATGATTATAGTTACACAGTTTAACTCTTTTAAATACCTCATTGACCCCTTCTCTGCTTATCTATTATGAGTTTTTTACATAATAAGAGTTGAGACTTCTAATTGTTTGAATTAATAATAATATTTTGGTTACCATACTACTGGTTAATTTCTTACATCTGATCCCCCAAAAAACATTTTCCCTTTTACCAAGAAAAAATGCCTGAAGATGTCTGATATTGCTATGTGCACAGTTATTAATTTATTTCGCAGATTGTATGCACAGTAAACCGTTTATAATATTAAACTACTGAACTTATCAGTGATTATATTATAACCATAATATGTAATATTATAAAATGTGAATGTCATTAAAGCTGTTATTTTTTACTCCGGATTAGTTCATTTTGAGATTTAATCTTTTAATCCCAAACATACAATATCAATTGGTAACTTTCTTTTGATTTTATGCTGATAAGAAAAACATTTAAAAAAATACAGGATTAGAAACGCAAACCTATGCCAGATGGTATATAAATTTTTTTGGATTTGGATCAAATGTTTTATATGCGCCAAAGCTACTTTTAAATTACTATAAAATCGTCTGTGTGTGTTATTTGGAATTTTAAGTGATTTTTTGGTGGACTTAATTCTACATGTAATAAATACATGATTCAAGTTCATTTTCCATTTGATTTTCTTTTGAAAGAAATTCATGAATTTACAATACCAAAAAACTGCTGTTGTACCTATGAAAATTTATAAAATTTTATACTCACAAAGTATGACATACTTTACAGTACTTTATACAATTGTAAATACTGGACTATAGATTTTTAGCTCACCTGTCACAAAGTGACAGAGTGAGCTTTTGTGATCACTCTTCGTCCGTCGTCCGTCCGTCCGTCTGTCCGTCCGTCCGTCCGTCAACAATTGGCTTGTGTAGACACTAGAGGTCACAATTTTAGCCTAATCTTTATGAAACTTGGTCACAATGATCATCTTAACAAAATCTAGGCCAAGTTCGATATTGGGGCATCTGGGGTCAAAAACTAGGTCACTAGGTCAAATAATAGAAAAACCTTGTGTAGTCACTAGAGGTCACAATTTTGACTTAATCTTTATGAAACTTGGTCACAATGATCATCCTAACAAAATCTAGGTCAAGTTCGATATTGGGTCATCCGGGGTCAAAAACTAGGTCACAAGGTCAAATCATAGAAAAACCTTGTGTAGTCACTAGAGGTCACAATTTTGACTTAATTGTTATGAAACTTGCTCACAATGATCATCTCCACAAAATCTAGGTCAAGTTCGATATTGGGTCATCCGAGGTCAAAAACTAGGTCACAAGGTCAAATCATAGAAAAACCTTGTGTAGTCACTAGAGGTCGAAATTTTGACTTATTCTTTTTGAAACTTGGTCACAATGATCATCTTAACAAAATCTAGGTCAAGTTCGATATTGGGTCATCCGAGGTCAAAAACTAGGTCACAAGGTCAAATCATAGAAAAACCTTGTGTTGTCACTAGAGGTCACAATTTTAGTCTAATCTTTATGAAACTCTGTCACAATGATCATCCCAATAAAATCTAGGTCAAGTTCGATAATGGGTCATCTGAGGTCAAAAACTAGGTCACAAGGTCAAATCATAGAAAAATATTGTGTTGTCACTAGAGGTCACCATTTTGGTCTAATCTTAATGAAACTCTGTCACAATGATCATCCCAATAAAATCTAGGTCAAGTTTTATAATGGGTCATCTGGGGTCAAAAACTAGGTCACAAGTTCAAATAATAGAAAAACCTTGTGTAGTCACTAGAGGTCACATATTTGGCCTGATCTTTACGAAACTTGGTCACAATGATGATCTCAACAAAATCTAGGTCAAGTTTGATATTGGTTTATCTGGGGTCAAAAACTAGGTCATAAGGTCAAATCATAGAAAACCCTTGTGTAATCACTAGAGGTTACAATATTGGCCTAATCTGTATAAAACTTGGTCACAATGATCTTCTCAACAAAATCTAGGTCAAGTTCGACAGGTGAGCGACCTAGGGCCCTTTGGGCCCTCTTGTTATATGAAGAATCTTATCTTATTATAATATGGTGATAATTTTTCATAATTATAAAGTTGAAAAGATTATGAGAAGTTTATGTTACATTTTAGATTTGTTTATACACATAATTAGCAATACCTTATCTCGAAATAACCTTATCTAACACAATATGTGACAAATTCTTACAATTTTTGTTTACATTTGCACATTTTTTGGAAAGAATTCTTATCAAAACAAGCCAGAATACTTAAGTGTTAGAAATTGTCTTTTATTTATATTTTGACTTCTTTCATTGTTATTTTATCTGTTTATTTATTGCATATTTGTTATTTTTGTGGGGTGTTCGGTAATATTTTGAATGCAATATTACATAATCTGTCATACGTTATTGAAATTTGTATATAACGGTAAAATTGAATAATTTGACAAGGTTTTGTTCATAGTTGTATAGGTAAGATCATAATATAATTAGCCCGAAGTAATTATCAGTCTGAATATTGACAGTTTACATAATTACAGTCAGTCTGCAGTCATCTGTATCTATATCAGGCTACCCAAATAAATTATTTGACGTAACCAAAACAACCACTAAAAATGCCCCTAGTTTGGTCCTTTTTCAAAACTATTTAAGGGAACCAAAGATCATGTATATTATATACAGAACTTATAATATTGTAATCTGTAAACTCGTAAGAGATTGCCTATATCAATTAAACATGATCACTGCCTACCAATGTACCGAAATTTTGTTAAGGATAATGCCCTATAAGATCTTCAGTCATCTCATTATTTGTTTCTTGTTGCCTAAAATGAATTCAGAGGCTTTCAAAGTTATTGTTGAATATTATGATATATATCATTTTATAGTCTGGCATTATATTAATTTTATGTCAGAAAGTTATTATTTGTTATACATGTACATACGTATAAGCAGTGATTTTATTTATAACTTTTCCAATCAATAAGTGCAACATACAGTACATGTATCTGAAGACTTCAGGGAAGGTTTTTAAAAAAATGCATCATCATTAAACCATCTCATTGACAATATCAAATTACATTGGCCTAACCTGGTGACCACATTTTTGATTGCTATAATTTGATTTGCCATGTTAGTGAACTTGTAACATTAAGTAAACTGCCTCTTGGCAGCCTTATAAGTCATGATAAATATAGTTTTATTACCTCAGACTACCTTGTGGTTTTACCTATGTTATATATTAACTTCAATCTTGGGACATGTGTTATGAAAACTATTACAATAGTTTTTTGAGATATGAATTTTCGGTGAAAAATGAACTTCCTTAAATTTTTTTGCAGAATTTCTGAAAGAAAAATCAGTCTGTAAAGCGTTGGTGTATGAGCTGTAAGCAGTTTAATGATATATCAAAGTTAATGCTGAAGCCAAGCTTTTTACCTGGGCAAAATGCTTTTAAAATGCATTCAAGGACATTATAAAACAGCCATTGAATATACATGTATACAAAGTCTGCTTTATTAATATTTCATGTGTCTGTAAATTGAATTAGCCGTGTAGCAACATTTCTATGCCTTATTGATGTTTTCATAAATTATTCTATAAAAAATACCGGGCCTAATTGATACTTTTTGCACTTTAGTGTGAAGATGAATTAGCATTGAAAATTCATTTAGCATCAGCGAGAATCGACATTCCTGGTGTTCACTGAAGCTTGAGTCTATTGATTCTACATCGGCTTACAACTTGTCATACAGATGGTCGGAGATACGCGGAGGCTGGTTCCTGTGTTTGTGACTTCTTGTGACAGCTGGTGGAATTAATACTATGTTCATAATCATATTCATGGAGCTTGTTTAATAGAAAGATGAATATATAAAACCAGAATAAATCAAGCCCTTCGAAGAGTATCGTCCCCTTCTATGCCCTGGTTTTCATGCTTGAACTTTTTGCTTTTCTTAAAATCAGGGACCTGTAAATCAAGCTAGTGTTGTTTCTAATTGTCTCATTTATATGAAATCAGATGAAAACATTGATAAAAAACTGTGAAGTTGAAGATGATTATATTACACGTTCAACACTGATCACTCCATTACATGGCAAATAAATTTTCTTGAATTTCTTACAAAATTTCCGGCATTTAATTTACTTTTCATCTTTTTTCCTGGGGCGGGGGTCTGTGGTCAAGTGATTTTAGTTTACAAAGTTGTGGTTTAAATCCCACCTGTATGTAGTATGTGCATGTGAGCTCAGTTAACCAGCTGGCATGTCGAAGGTACGTCAGTTGCAAAAATATGCATATAGTAGTAGGGACACGTGAGCGTATTAGCTTACAGCAAGAGTCAATGCATTGTAGCTAGATTAAATGCTGTTTGTTAATTTCAAGTAAAACTCATATCGCAATTTCAATAAAGTGATCTGTTTTTGTTATGCAGTATCATTTATAGACATGCTCAGTAAAGCCTCCGTTCAGCTTGTTATTGCGTAATATATCGTAATGTCTGATACAGATTTCATCAGATCACATGGTATCCCACACCACCCCCAGGGCCTAGGGTGGGGGGGGGGGGTTTACTCATTATAGTATAACGGTTTCCTGTTTATTTATTTACATACTTATAAATTACCTGATGAGTATTTGATAACCTCATATATATGATTTCAATGTTATTAATTATGATTTAGAGATTAATTGGTTAATGTAATTAATAAGGTGATGAAATGTAAACAGCAAGTGCAAGGTTGAGGTTGATGGTATTTAATTGTACTAGATGTACTTGATGCTGCTACTCGCAAAAATGATTAGAAATTATTGAAATTATCATATTCATAAACATCTAGTAAGATTTTGTAGATGTACTTGTGTAAACTGTGTTGCTTCTCTCAAAATGATAAGAAATTATGAAAATTATCATACAGTAAAGTTCCGCTAATAAGACCACTTTGATTATTTTGAAATCATGCCGATTTTTGCCAGTTTAAGGTCCCAAAGTATTAAATTTAGAACAAAAAAGGTCCGCTAATAAGACCGATTCGCTATTAAGACCACCTTTTTGACTGGTCTTATTAGCGGAACTTCACTGTATTTATAAAATTTATTAATAATTATTCTCTGTAACAGTCTTAACCTACCGTATTGTGGACATTGGACTCTTGCGTCAAATGCGGTTTCTAAAGGCAGATGAATGTTTTAGATATGAAAAAAGCCAATTGGAATTTGATTATATTGGCTGTTAATTAATAAGACAGATGGTTGTTAATTAAAACAAGTTTTAATTTCTTATTAAATAAGAATTGGCTACTTAAAACAGGTGGTTGCATGCTTAATTCAAATGATAATTAACTCTGTTTATATTGTTATAAAATTGTTAACTCATTATTTACTACAAAGTTCTGCTGGCATGTACGTGTCAGTTTTGCAGGCAATTTACAACACATGCTGATCAAATATTTTAACACTTTTCAGTTAAAAAGGAATGTTGAAAATTTTCTAATTGAATGTGTTTTTTTGTCCCAATCTCAATATCAATTTTGATATCAGTGTTTGATTTTGAAAAGATCGAAGTTAACACAGAAAGAAGACCCAGAGTACATTCCAAGGACTAAAAGCATAACTGTTCTATATTCTTATACATTTGTTTTACACTTAGAACAGTTTTGCTCCACCCCCTTGCAATTATTCTTCCTGCGTGGTTACATCACCTTGTTTAATAATACACATACTTCAATACTTAATATCACCAGACATGTAATTGGGTGTTAACGTTATTTTTTTGTTGTAAATATTTATCTTTATGTAAATATTGCATTATATGCTCACATGCATGAAACGTATGTTCGATGCATTTGCCACGTAATGATTTTCTAAATATAGCCAGGTAAACAGACGGTGATTCCCGTAAAGGTCTATCGACTTTAACTTGTTCAAACATCTGCACATTTTACGCATAATTGAAATTCCTTGCATAGATCACATGATACATTATACCATGTATACAAATTTGTCTGTATTATCTATATACATACCGTACTTAACTAAATGGATTTTAATAGATTACTTAATGTTCCATGTGATTCACAAAGATAAATGTACATGTTCCGTTATATTGTACAAAAATAGAGGTATTGTGGTACGGTCTAAAATACAGGTATTGTGGTATGGTCTACCCTGTCTTAAGCAGACAGTAAAAGGTATGACCAACTTTGGTGCAAGTTTAAGAGATCGGCTCAAATTTTGAATAAATCGCCCTCTGAGCTCTAATAGGCTTAGTCAGTAAAAGGTATGAAAGAGGTATCGACATTTGACATGTGGCTGTTTAAAAGGTGGTTGTTTTATACAGGTGAGTCTAATCAGGGATTCTACTTAGGCATAATACCCAATCCTGAAAATTAGACACAAGTCTGTTTCAAGTGCAACTTGCATACATCCCTAAACCAAAACACTGTTTCAAACATTGTTCTATTGTTAAATTCAGCTTTAAAAACTTAAAATGACCATTACTTTGTTAATGATTTGAATTTTTTCATTAAATTACTTTTATTTTCTGCAGAAAAGCTCATTCTCCGTAGTGTAGCGGATTTCCAGAAATGTAGGGCCCCTGATAATTGACTGATATTGATTCATTCCATATAGTATTGGCTTTGTTAAAGACAGGTTGTTTCTTAATTCAGTTGATCACTTAAAGCGCAAATGTAACTGTACATGTATGTTTTTTGTGGTTATGATTCAACAATTGAAGGCTGTGTTTGATCTGTTCATGTGGTTTTCTAACAGCTTTCCTGCAGTCACATATGGTTACAAATTGATCCAACTTGCTCTTCCTGGAGCGACTTCAGGAATTGTTGAGTTAATCTAGTGCTTTACCAGTGGGCTGATTACAATGTTCATATCACTGGCTTGATTTCGAGAAAACAAGAAAAACCTGTCTAAAACTACCCTTTACTTATGGAAAAAAAGCTTTTTCAACTTCAGTTGGGTCGACATGACCTCTTCCGATTTTCATGAAAATAGGCTCATGAGAAGCGCCGTGAGATGCCTTAAATATGCATTAGTATTATAAGGTCCTTTTGACCTTCTATTTCTTAGCCAGCGATATGGACCAGTCTGCTTGTACCCTTATACTAAAAAGTGTATATGTTAATATATATTATATAGACTTCTGTTTGCATTCATTCCACTATAAAAATTGTGATAAACACATACTATACAGTACTAAAAAGGAATACACTTGTAATAAACCATTTCATAGAAATTCTATAACGAAAAATTCTAAATTTAAAACCACAAACGGGTTGAGCTGAATGTACTAAATACTAAATAATGGTATTTTATAAATAACCAATTATATGAAGCAAATAATTATCTTGTCATAATAATGTTATGGAATATAAATGTCGAAACCGTAAGCCTTAAACACCTGCAAAAGTTGGGCAGAAAATCAAGGAACCATTAAAATGATTGGGGTTATAATAGAACCACTATAGTTGAAAAGTGATTAGGACTATTTCTATCTCACCCATTATGATCAAAGAGACACATTCAAATAAGGTGTCACCATGTTTTCTACAGAGCCATGAAAATCACTTTGACCTCAGACATCAATTATGTACATGTCATTATAACACCCAATGCTCAATACAAATAGTTAAATGAGTTGGCATTTTTAGAAACAAAAATGAAAACAAACAAAAAATGTCACAGGGAAGTGTCATGTGACCTTAAGCATAACGAGTTTAGTCATATAATTTTACACTTAGCACAATGGCAACGTGACATTAGTAACACCCTTCATTTACATTTTAAAAATTTCAATAAGCCTGTAAATGATTTGTCTTGGATATCAATTACCCGAGTAACCAATCTGATAAACTTTCAAACTTTCACTATCGTTGTCATATTGCCATGGAAACACAAAACTATTTTTATCTGTACAAATATTCTTTTATCTTCTTGGTATTACTTCTTTGTTATTTCAAGAAAGAATTTTTTCCTGATAACAAATCTTCAGATCTTTTCTTTTTTTTTACCTTTTAATTTCCGGTAATCAGAAATATTGGTGACCTTACGTCTGTGAGATCAAAATCTCTAGGGACACGCCCACTACTATCACTAGTCGGCTCAAAGTAAAGAAATGATCAAACATGATACTATTAAATAAACTGAGTGTTACGCTATTGTTTAAAAATAAACTTTCCCTCGGGCAACATGATTTTTCATAATACGATCTTGATTAATCGGCATAGTTTCAATATTTACGTTTGATACCGGCACGACATAACTGATGACACATGACATGAGATTATTATCTAACGAGCAACGCTAATCATGAATATAAACATGATAGAGTATCCAGAGGGATTACAAGGTCTTAATTCTTTAAGTATATTTATTAGTCACCTATTGCCTTACTACAGATGAAAGGAGTTTTACTAATACGGGATTATGAGTATGCATTTTGTATTGTATATTAACTGATACAAAGAAAATGACCAAGGACATAGTCATAATTTAAATTTGACAATTTTGAAAAAGTCTTTCTATCATGCAATAGAGCAAGTTATAGTCCACGAGCTGATGTATTGTTTTATGAAGTAAATATTGTTAAAAAACTGGTATATTTAAAGTCATGAAAATGCAAAAAAAGAACATATATTAAAGCTGAGCTAATACTTTGTGTCATAAATTGCCTTATTGTGTGACCAATGTAGATCAAACCTCTAACACATAGGCAAACCAAGACGTCTATTGTCTTATTTATTTTGTTTGAAGTTACTGCCGTTTTGTCAGGCATTTTATGAAAGCATAGATTAAGATCGTTGTAGGAACTGGCAGTGTCGGATCGTGTCATGTCTCTGATCGTGTCATGTCTCCTTAGTGTCGTATTGGTGTTTATCTGATCTGTCAAATATATTAATAAACAATACTGTCTGTACTGTCCCGAGACTGTGAGGGGAGTTGACTAAATAATCTTATACAATTAACTGTCAGAATTCAAAGGCAAGCAAAACAATTATAAATACAAAAATATGCGCCTCTTGCATTTCTTGGCTGTTGAAGGAATTTTGTTCTGACACTTTGAAGGTCATTTATTTACTTGCCCTTTTATTAATTTCAATTAGCCTGAGTGATAATTACACACTACCTTGATGTATGTTGTTAATTTGTTAGTTTTAGATTGTTATCATGGTTACCCATTGATCAAGTGTTTATGAATGGACATGGAGGGGGGTTAATGCACTTGTAACCTGTTTGTTGATTTGTAAAAAACTGTATCAAGTATGCAAGTATATTATGCCTGATTAGCTTAGATTATTAACTTAGAGATTCAGGTTTGATACCTGAAGTTTGGCAGGTGTAGTCAATTCCTTGATGCATTCACTACACAGGGGCTCTACTAGCTTCTGAGTTTGAAGGGTCATTTTTATAGCCAAAATACCCATGATTTTAAGAGAAAATGACCCTTCAAACCAAAATCTTGAGGGTCTAAATGTGGCTTTTTTTTAAATTTCAAGGGTCAAAACCCCCTAGTCCTGAGTCAAATGGAACCCCTGACTACATAACAATCCTGTTCTCCTCATGTTAATAATTTCTTTCAGAGACGCTAATTAGTATTGATTGGTAATAAACTTGGGCTTCAAGGTCACTTATCTGAATTAATGTGCATGCATACTTGGTATGCTCAAACTGCCTTCTGTCATTATTATATTACTAGTATTTGTTACATGTACGTGTATTTCATCTTATTTTACTGATTCTCTTATATTTTCAGTACGCAGTCAAGTATATTAGAAAGTCAAGAATTAATGATGAGCATGATCTTAACAGAATCCGACGTGAGATCAAGATAATGTCATCTCTACGACATCCACATATTGTCAAAGTCAATGAAGGTAGGTGTATAAATGTGTTGTAAAGCATATTATGTAATCTTTATATTTGTCTCATTTATCAGGAATTACCAACAACAGCAAAAACAACAGAAACAACTCCCAATAATAGTCCTTTTATCATTAGTTTCCAAGAAACTTTTATTATCTATACAAGTTTTATATACTGACTCTATTATGTATAACAAATTTACATATCATTTAATTTTAGTATTGGTGTTGAAATAACCACATGCATTTAATTATACATGATGATTGAAGGTAGTATATGTGCGTGAATTATTAATTTGGATATGCATAAACTTGCAGCAAACAGCTGTTGTTATGTCTGTCAGGTTTGTGGTGAGGTGAGGTGTGTGAAACATACATGGTAACACCTGAGTGTGGTCGACCAGACCAATATATCAAATCAATTCTACCGGTACTATATTACTACAACTGTTTGTGTGAAACATTATAGAATGTGATCCATACAACTTCTCATATTCGTACCATCCATATATCCCCTTGAAAGAATTTCTGCTGATGTATACATGTGTATTACAACCTCGCACATAGTCATTTAATCTTACAGAATTTCAAAAACTTGTTAGATTTTTCATCACACTGACACAGTCTGAAAGTCTGTCGGACTGAACATTAAGTGTTAGACCAGAAGTCGATACCATAAATAGACAAAGAAAAATGTCAGACACTCAGACTCAGGTTCCCTTTCCCCGGACTGACTGATCAAGGAAAATCAGGGCTTGGGAAGAAAAACATGTTAATTACATGCATTCTGAGTTCATTCATAGTATAAGGTGTGGGTTATTTGTTTTCACAATGAACTCTAATAGTCACATTGACCAACAGTCAAGTACTCTGTTATGCAGAAAAAAATAGTATTTTTTCCCACCAGTTTTAATTAATTTGTAACTGACACTCATTGTATAATGTACAATCAAGTCATTGATGATGACGGTCTGTTATCTGATCACTGCTTGTTTACCCATGTATCAGTACATATATAGTTTATATTGAATCGTAAATTACCAAAAAGACAATTAGGGATTAACTGCTACTTGACTTGGTGTCGCCACGATGTAAGTGAGTCGCCACGATGTAAGTGAGCCGGTCTTACCGATACTTGAAGCTGACTCTCGTCAAGGATGTAATTGAAACTAACGAGGAAGCATGTAATTCAGTATGTACAAGTACCGGCTAATCAATCGGTATTTAAACACACTTTAACAGTATTTCTGTATCATATTACATCCTGTGGTCATACTTGTAGTGGGAATTGCCTCCTGTAGTCTCGTATTAGTCATCTTATACTTAACGCTGAAAAAAACTGTGACTGGCATGTCACCCATGTGCATGTTGTTAAGACTTCCTGTAATTGTGCACATATGTTTATTACAATGATCGGTGCTTTCCTGTTCATTTTATCCGCTTCATCCTCTGTCGGCCCCATGTTATTTCTTGCTCCTGTAGGAGGCTGCAATTTGCTGAGTAATCAAAATTTGAAGAAGTTTCATATTTTGGTGTTTATTATTATTGATTATTTTTTAAATTAATTTAAATGTTTTATTGTACATTATGTATGAAACAGACAGAACAAACTAAAATAAGTGATTATGATGATAATAATAAGGACCTACAATAGATAGAAAATGCATGCAAATAATTCATTGCCCACTTACCGGTGTGTCTTACCTGGATTTTAAGGTGTTTTTTCTTAATTGAAATGTTGTGACCTTGAAGACTGAAGTACTCTGGAGTTAAGCTTGGTATTTTAATTATTTTGCTTAAATGGGACTAAACAGCACTTCAGATTGTAATTAAGGTTAGCTAAGTATGTACTGATGTCTCATACCTTACAGTAAGCTAACGTTTAGGTCAAGAGGGCCGTGCCAAAACCTTGAAAACATGTTTGTCGTATAACTTGTACCAGATACAGGAGACAAGATGAATTTTGAGGGGTTAACATAAAATTGCTCTAAGCGTGTATACTTGAAGAATGAGATAACACAGTCTTGCCCTCAGTCCTTGAATTGTCGTCTACAATTTTATTATAAATCAATTAAAACTCTGTCATATGTGGATATTTAGGACCAAAATCTGTTGGGTCTGGACTAAATCATTGCCTAGAGTTTCTGATCTCTTTCTCCATCTTTGTCATCGCAAGATACGAGGACCAATCAGTTGTTAGGGGAAAAGTGGAGAATTGTACACATACTCGACAACAGGAATGATTGCTTAGTGTCAGCGGTATTTTAGATGTTTAAAATGTTGTGAGTGTTTTGAAGTCGGCGCTATTATCAGCAGTTTACATTCAGAAGTCATGTTTTTCTCTTTCTTTCTTTCAACTTTCAGTTTAATTGAATGAGTCATATGTGTTGCTAGATTGTACCGATCCAGACAACCGCAAAACTGGAAGCGTGATAGATTGCCTGTATTTCGTATTTGATAACATTGCATCCTTTACAATTCATTATGAATTTATTATACAATAAAATAGATAATAATTCACTGACATTCATTATCGTCACGGAAACGATTTCAAATGAGATGGGATATGAAAACAGTAATCTCAGGATTTTTTCTCTATTTTTTATGCATAATACTTCATCAGTTAGTATACCGTAACAAGTTATTTTGTGGACATTTTTTCTGTCACTTACAATCTCCATAAGTATTTAAGCTATGCCCATGAAAGTCTAGAGAAAATGTATGTCTGCATTATGAAGTTGTACACCTGGCGATTTTGTTTTGTTGCTACAAGAGTTATTGCCCTTGTCTGAAAGGAATCAACTTGACTTTTTTATATATGCATTGTATATTATCTGATGCTAATATGTGCTGCACATGTGTTGTGGTATGACTATGAAGAATCATGTACATGTATGTTAGACTAAAATGTGAAATTTAGTTTTATTAGCTCTTAGCTTAAAAGTGCTTGCATGGGGTGTACAAAGAATTCATGATCATTATCCATATAAAATGCAAGTTTTTTTAAGCAAGATGACATTGACGCTAAATGCAAGTACCATAACTATTCAATATTTGAACCTTAGATCATTTCACTGTCATGTCATTATAGACTGCTGTTTATGGGAGTCGTTGAGGAAATTATGTTTATTTAAGAGAACATCCATTATTGTATTTAAATAATTTTGATATAAATCTAACATTTTATGGATAAAATGTAGGCACGAATTGCCATATTTATCTAATATCATACGCACTGTGCATAATTAATTTCGTTAACGCTTCATTAACATTGTATGTTCGTTTGAGCCATCATCTTGTCAACTTTGTTTGAATTTCATTTTGTTGAATTTTAATCTCAAAACTGTCTACATGATCGACAACATGACAAAACATCGCCAAACTCTCAATAGCTCCAAAGTACTCAATAATTGTTTATATTAATATTAAATAGAGTTCTGTGTTTTGTGCTTTGAAACTGTCACTTTACATGATATTTAATTGCCTGTGTACAGGTAGAGATAGACAGGACCATCAGGGTTAGATTCCAGGGTTAGACCCGTCATTTTCTTCCGTGAGATAATGGCTCCAGTTTTTTTGTCCTCCGCATGTGGAGAAGTTTACAGTTCCTTGTGGATCAGAGCTTAAGTTCTAAGTACTGGTTGTCAGTTCAGCTTTTAGGTTATTATACAAAATATAGCACAAAACACTGGATACATTGAACACACATTGTACTCCATTGTGCCCACAATGTTCAAGGTCGGACCACCAACAATTGTACATCTGTCTCTGCTTGTGCATGCTCGCAGCATACAACTGTCCTTAAGTGACTGTGACAATTTGAGCCCATTAATTAACTCACATACAGATTGTAATTATCCTTGTAATTAGCAACATTATAATTACCAGGTTATACTGGGTCATACTGTAAACTCATTAATATTCATGAAGGGTTAATTGTTGTTGATAAAATGTAAACAATCTTGACCACGAAATCAAATCCCCATGGTTAAATGATCTCCAAAATATCTAAGGAGATGCTCTCCTTTCAATGTTTTAAATCTGAAAATCCACAATTCAAATCTCAACCAAATGCACACAAAAATTAATACCAACAAACATAAATATAATGTTGATTTGTCTCTGTTAGTTAACATAACATAATTTGAAATTATGCATACAGACAACCATGCTATGGGTCTGGGACAGTTGATACATTGTTCCATTTGTTTGATCATTTATGGGTGATGAAAATTGTCTTGTATTACAGTCAGTCCATTGTAACCAGATGATTTTAATCACAGCTGTAATATTTAACGCATTGTCATGTTTGATGGTTGAATTTGACAGAAAGACTGTCAGTCGTGCTAATAAAACAAAAATTTAAAAATCTTGGATTTTTTTTTTTACTTCCACTAACTTGTAGATAAGATCTATAAACTTGCAAGTAAATCAGTTCCATTATTTGGTGCATACAGATAATGATATCACCAATTAAAAACTAATTTTTCAAAAATCAAATATTATTTTTTGGAAAAAAAACCAATGATTGGTCCACTTAGTGGACAACTAGCTTTCAATAGACAGCATACAGAATAATAAAGATGAAACGGGAATATCTGCTTAATACATCTTATTTTAATGTGTATTTACAGTAAAATTAAATTTCTATTCAATTCCGTCCAAACATAATGTTCTTATGTATAGTAGGTACCATGATATCCAAGGTTATCCAAACACAATGCAATATGGATAGTATTGATATATATATAAAATTATACACTTTATGAGGATACTTTATTTTGCTGCAAAAATATATAAATAGAGGGTTAAACACGACACTGTCATAACTGGTTCTTTAAATTTAGCGAAATATCACATTTTTGCCGTCTGCCTCAAAATGTCACGTTGTGGAAGGTGTGACAATTACCTTGAGATACGTAAAAACAGCGAAAGAATTTCATCTGTGCAGACATCATGACAAGACACTCACATTTATCATGATCTAAGGTTTTTGTACCAAAAAATGTGTGTTTGTACTGCACAGTAGAATGAATTTCTGTTTAATATTTTTTGTATGGTATTTTTTTTTGCAACTCTTGTGTGAAATTTCTGGTTTGCTTAAAAAACTGTTGTGTCATTGTAACCTTGTTACTGTATATAAATAAATCATCCAGAAAATGTTTTTGAATGTTAAATTCCAGGCTTTCAGACTGCCTAGTCATTTATAATGTATTGGCTTAGTATTAATTTGAACATGATCTTTGTTACTGGAAGCTTGTATTTCATAGTTTATAGTTATTGTCAATAATCATACAAGCTTCTCTTTGACCAAGATGATGTATGTGTCACTATGGGAGGCTGAATTTTTAAATTGAATCATCTTTGAAATAAATAATTAATTGTTAAGCAAGCATGTAAGTGTTTGGTATCCAGCTATTATAATGGGTCTGGAACTTCAATAATTTCAATGTTAATGAGATTTAACAGTGCTTAAGGGGTTACCACCAAGCTCGAAAGAAATTGTGTGTTTTTTTGGGTCGATTTTGACTGGAAAAAATGGATGAATAATATGCATGACTCATCAAAAACTGTTGGAAACATGTACACACATGGTATGAGCTATAAAGGTTCCCATGATGTGCTCTGCCACCACAAAACTGTTAGATAATAAGATTGAGTCATTATGGCATTATACACTCACTTCCAGCATTTATACAAAATTACAAACTAATCCACTCCTTTGTCTCTGAAGTATTGGCTCATTTTATCCAGAGATGCTTCTGGAACATTTTCTGCTTTGATGCTAAATTGCAAGCCAGCAATGGATGGTGCAGGATACAATGTTAGGTTTGTCATTTCCTGCTACCAACCAAATACAAATTGACATCTGCCAGTCCCAGACCTCCTAATGTATTGTGTTCAATATAATAAGAGGTTGTCATAAAACTCATTATGATTTGGCTTTCAGCCACGTGCTGCAGCTTCAATGATATTTCGGAGCATAACTATATGAAGGTTTATTACCAACAATTAGAGGGCTAATACTCAGAGCTAATTCAGTGTACAGATGAACCCGAGTGTTAAACTCAAACATTGTAACTCGTTCTTCAAATTCAGCCTGTTAGGACAATTTTGCAGTTTACATGACGATAAGGGTTCATGAGTCATTGCACATGTTAATGTTTCTAGTCATATAATTGTGCCTTTATTACATCATAATCATGCTAGAAAATATTCCAGCCATAATTGAGGATAATTATTTTGCAAATAACTTGTATGAATTGTAATGAGTCTTAAATGGCTTAATTGCTTTGGTTCCTTTGGGCTTTCTGTATGTTTCCTGCAACTGTCTGAAATATGTTAGCCGGGCAAGTGTCAACCAGTACCATTTTTGAGCTTCAACAACTGACAATTCCTTAACACTGAACATGTGGGGAACTTGTTCTAGCCAATGTTTGGTCTTTAAATATGGCAAGTGTGCTAATGCTCAATTTCAGCCGCATTGATGGTCCGAAAGTTAGGATGAATGTAATGTTTAATCAATGAACAAAATAAGAATGATGCAATGAATGCATATAATGTAAGTAATCTTGATGTTACATCATGAGCATTATATGTAAGAGAACATGCTAGAACATGAAGATCGTGGTCTCAGTACGAGCATTAATGTGTTACTAAAATGATTCATCTAACTTCATGCATGTGGCCATGTTTTAGTTTCACCATTTGGCTTTAGATTTTGACAAGAGTTTGATATAATGTGACCAATGACAAGGTTTTGTTAACTGACAACATGTTGCCATGGTATAAATGTGCGGAATGTTGCAACATGTTGTCATACAATCATAGTCCAAGGTTATCTTCTTTCTGATGTCCTTCGACGTCTCGCACAGTTTGTATCTCACTTGCAAAAGAGCAGGTAAAATTTAAATATATCGGTTGATTAAATGCAGTTCAGAAACCCAGGTATAATATTAAATTAACATATGACTTTATGAAGGATTATAGCCATTTTGTATTTCATAATCTCATTTCAATGAATCTGCATGTCAAGTTGTGCGTAAATTATCTAATCCATGTACAATCTGGATATGGGTTTTTAGCCACTGCTAATTGGCAATTCTGATTCCAGACTGAGTTTGTCTAGAATTTAGTCGTCCAAACATAACAATTATACATATATATATATATATATATATATATATATATATATATATATATATATATATATATATATATATATATATATATACTAGTATAGAATGTATAATGACTGAAAAAGTGTTTATGGCAACGAGAATTGAGACCAAAATTTGTCTGATTCATAGTGTGATAATTTGCAGTGTTATATATATCACTAATAAAACTAGGTGCGATTGTTAAAACGTGTGCATAAAACTAGTAGTTGTTTGAACAACTAAAAACATACTTTGTACCTGACTGGCAGCAGCTTGGACACTCCTTCATGCTGCCAGTGTCACCATGTTTGCATGTTGAATATAAATGACAGGCTACGCACTTCATGTTTGTGCTGATTTTGGTATTTTTTCAGTGGAGATTTAACTAGATAGTTGATAGTGGGGGTATAAAGATATCGAGTTAAATACAGTCGCCTTGTTCATGAAACATGACTATAATTTGTGGGTAACAGTTTATTGTTCGCGATTCTATAAGATACTGGAGGCATTGTATCGAATCTATGCGTGTGGCACGCACGTTCACTATGTGAAAGCTTTCAAGACAGGAAAATTGAAGGAAAAGAATGTGTCAAGACTTTTAACGAGGTCTATGCATGTTACATAATATTGCATGCAATGACATTCCTTATTGACATGCTGACCCCACGGGTAACCATTCTTCTGGCTCATTATCGAAAGCAAATTCAATTATTGCAATGTTTTCTTCGACTAAATCAAAGAATTAACCCTGCTCTGAAGTGTAAAAATCAGTGCAGTATGTAAATGCTTAAAATTAATTACTGTACATGCATGTTTGTCAATCCATACTTGGTGGAGTGACATACAAAAAATAATATTGCACAGTCACATTAAATATGGAAAATTGCATTTCATTGTTCTTTTTATTACATTTAATTACAAGAAGAAATTTCTGCACACTAATTGCCCTGTCACCATTTTCTGCCCATGACCTAAACATTAAGTTTGGGCGACGCAACTGATTGTGTTTAAATTCTTGGCTTATTCCACTTTGATAAAATAGTTGTGCAAAGGTCATTCTTATGTAGCCATTATGTCTTAATTTGATAATAGTATAACAGTATGTCACCCATTTAGGTATCTAAATTGATCAAATTCTTGAAATAGTTGGCAATGATA
This sequence comes from Spisula solida, assembly GCA_947247005.1. Taxonomy (NCBI): domain Eukaryota; kingdom Metazoa; phylum Mollusca; class Bivalvia; order Venerida; family Mactridae; genus Spisula; species Spisula solida. Next base: position 30,505,303 of record OX365954.1, read on the forward strand.
TCTAGTCCATACCTTCAAATCGAAGTTTTATTAAATTATGTAAAGATATCTGGATTTCAATTGTATAATTAATGTTATTATTTACATATGTTACTTTTTATCGTATAGCATTTCTGCATAGCATTTAAGTGCTAAAAAATCAGTTATATTATTTGTGTGCAAAAAATGTAAGTGGGAATGATAAGATAAAACTGAAATTCCCTTCAATGTTCGTTAGACTAGTAGATTCTAAATTAAAAAAAAAATCTGTAAAGAAATAAATACTTCATCATAATGATTTTATTTTGTGGCCGAACTTCACGAAATTCTTATTGATGTTACTGTATTTGTCCTGTTCTAAATATATAAGCGTGCTGGTGTCATTGACATCATAATGTCTCTATATAAATGTACATGGCTAAATTACAATGTAGATCTGTGCTTGATTCATTCTGCCACATTATTTTGATCTTTTATACAAATTAGTGATGTCAGCATTTAAAAGATTACATCAATGTTTTACATTGTTTCACTAATCACTATTACATTGTAATACACATCATAAACCATATTACATTTCTCATTATAAACATACTGATTGATACCAACAGACAAGTCCTGCTAATCAAACCACTCATGCAACACCATCGCTAACGCTTGACATCATTGTAAACCACAGATGGTCGTTTCTGTGTTCATACTGTTATAAAGCTTGCTCAGATCATATCGGTCAAATTTAGATGATTAATGTTCCAGAAATTCGGTTCAAATAGTTATATTCAAAAATGAAACAATCAAGTACCCTGTATAGTTTTAATTTTTTATCACCTGTTGCCACTGTATGGGGTAGTTTTAATCATAGGTAATGAAGCTAATACAATTTAATTATTGTTAAATAAAGTGGTGTGGTCATGTATGGAAAAGATTAAAAGTTTCAGCGTGACATTTAATACTTTATTACGGGTTTATTTCGTCATGGTGATTGTGGTCCACTATTACATGCAGTCATGTTACGTCCTTTATGAACATGATTTAATTATAATGAACATGACTTTGTATATTAAAAGTTCACACTTTATGTGTCATTGACCCCTATAAAATAACTCTGTTTACCTAGTAACAGTGACTTAAGACTAAAGACTTAGTTAGAATGTGTACACAATCCACATGCATCCAGTAGCATGCAATTACTTGCAGATACACAAAATGGTCGAAACCAATTATGTCCTCTGCATGAAAATTGGTAAATTATGTGTCAAAATGTGTCTTAAAGTATAATCCTTCGCTCTTTAGCCCTCATCTAGCCAAAGTGTCGGGTATAAAGTACTGTAGGTATCAGCCAGCCCTTGCATGTAGCGTGTTGTATACACAGTTAGTTTCCATAGACGTCATATTGGTCCAGTCGATACTCCATTATAAGGACATCAAACATATAATATCAATACAAATTAACATAATTACTTATGCATTAATTTTAATAGCAATGAATTGAAAATAGCACCATGGAGATTTCGGTGAATGTATTGATGTACTGGAAAGCTATGATATTCTTTTTTACTACATGCCAATACAAAGTCATGTTGCCTTGTTGAGTCATATGGAAAAACATCGAGCCATAGATTTACACAACACTGTCTGTTTATACCCAAGTCTGTATGTTTATACCCCCCTCGTTTGTTTTTTTGGTAGAAAACAAAGTCTCGCACTCTCTTGATCTCACTTACATTGTCTGATATAGATTCCCCTAACGATTTTCTGCCCACCACTAACCTTGTTAGACATTGTCTTAAGTTTCCCCGCAATGTTTGCTTGTGCCAAGTTTTTAAGTATTCGGTCTGTTCCTACGTATCGGTACAAAAACCCGTACCGTAATCTACATGCATTGTTCTACTTACGGACCTTTGTTGGTTAACTTGAATAGTAAGGATATTTGATACCATTTGCGGTTTTTACATGAATGGGGCGTCAATTAGCAGGCAGCATTGTCTTTTATTTGTACTGGTTATGATATTTTTATGGTAAATTATGCTATTGTTTGTGTCTGGCCATTGTAAACAGTAAAAAAATGACATAATAAGTTATTAATAATGTAAGTAGCATAGATACATTGTCTGTTGTGATTTAAAGCTTCTTATGGTTATTTAAACTGTTTAAATAGAATAGCTGTGGTATTATTGGCTCATATCCTGCCCACGGTTATTATTACTTATCACAGTTCCCGTTAGTGCAGTAGCACTAGATGGGCACCAAGCAGGTCTGGAATCGGTTCCATAAGTTGGGCAGCTGTTGTTCTTCTGGGACATTGGCTACTGGCACTCCACATGTGGAGAAGTTAAAAAAATGTCAATTGTTTGTATCACAGGCCTTGCATTTTTCAGGCCTGTGCCTGATTTCAGTGTTTTTTAATCCTGAATTTTCCTTGTTTGTTTATATTGAAAAATAGAGTTTCATGCTTTGAAACTGGTATTTTCAGGCCTGACAAAGATTGCAAATTACCAGGCCTGTATCTGAAGAACAGGCTTGCAGAAATGGGCTGACTATGTTATAGTTAGAACATATTATGTAAATTTTAATGATTAAAAAGGGCAGAGCGAGCGAAGCGAAGCGAGGCCTTTTTAGTCATTAAAATTTACTTAATATGTTCTAACTATAACATAGTCAGCCCATTTCTGCATTCTGATTGGCCGATAGAAATTAGCGCCAACGCAAGACGTCAAGTCTGTTAAGAGAAAATTTTAATGATTAAATTTTCATTTAACCGCGAAAATGCGGCGTTTTCATTGGCTCATAATGTAGGTTATATTCTAATTATTGTAAGAAAATATAAATCTGTTTGGCATAACTTGCTAACATATAATATGACAGAAAAATTGTTCAAAATTCTAACTATGACCTCAGACTTCCATTCATTTCACCTGCTCAAATGTAATTAAAAACTACCAGCATATATGATTTAATGCTTACATTTTCATGTTCAAGCAATCAGGCATGTTCATTATCTAGAAATATGCTTTCATGTACAATTTATTACATATTGGTATTTTTACATCTTGTTGCACTTCTAAATCATTGAAGGTTTTGCGGTTGTTAGGAATTTATGGGTGTTGCTACCTGCATTTCACTCATGAGTATAACATATAGTGGATTTTTATAGTTTTCTTTTTGAAGAGTTCTCCATATTCAGTCTCGATTCCATACTTATATTTAAAAATATTGTTACATGTGTGCATGCTTCTCCTTAAACATTGACCAGATTTTAGGGGAACTTATATTTTTTGTTGAAATGTTTTTGTTATATAATTATATAATAAGTCATAATCTGGGGGGGGACTGAGGAAGAGTGCAATAAATTTAGTTTTTACAATGCTGCTATGTATATAAAGGGAAAAAGCGGCGAATCTATGATTGATTGCAGTGCAGACAGGATACCGAGTCCTACCTGTTGATTGTGACCTGATATATATATAAGGTGAATGATTGGTAGATTTCTGGCCTAGATTATAGTTAAATATGAATCATTACCCCCTCATTACCATATCAGTAAATGTGTGAGATGACTGATTTCTTAGCATGATAATCTGTAGACGGATTGAGTCATACTGTTCTGTGGTGAATGTTATATAAAGATTTATTCAACCATTGCATTTATAATTCGGTAATTTCAAGGGGCATTAAACAGCTGGGGGAATTATTAAATTGATACAATATTCTAGGCTTTAAAGTTTAAAACACAACGTTGCTTTAAGCTGTTCTTCAAATGCTATGAGATAGGACAGTTATCCATTTAACCCTAAAAAAGGTTTTGAGGATTCATACAAAGTTTCATCGACAAAAACCGGGTTATGTTAGCTTAAAACCCGTAACTCCCAATATGTTAATATGCTCAAGGTTATACATGCACTAGTTGATTATATAAATGTTTATATAGCACTTAAAAGTTGTACTTTTATGCAGCATTTTATACTTTCTTGCTCTGGCTGACCTCAGACTTGGCAAATCTCCTCAGCTGTATTTGTCAAATGCTGCTAAATCAGTTTAATTTACTGTCTTATTTGGCACGTATGTATGTTTATTTCGTGATAAATATTGCTTACCTTGATATTTTTTATACAGGACATATTATGCTATGTTTTACACTTATCAGGCCCAAAGCATGTTGGCTTCAAAGTAATAAAGGTGGTCATTGTTATGTTTTATTTACATGTACCTGACAAACATAGACAACTTGGACTTGTTACATTTTGTGTTATAAAGTACTAACTGTACTTAGTTAAATCATACAGAAACTATGCAGTCACGTTTTAATATACTGATAGTCTGGAAACTATATTTATCTGCTTATTCACTCAGTTATTAAAAGAGTCCTATATCAGTTACCTTTATAATAACCATTGGCAGACTGGTATCAAGCCTACAACCGCTCACAGTAAGACATAGTGAGACTGACTGTTACCTCTGACCCTATGGCAATGATGCCCTGTTTTCATTGACTGTAACCTCTGAACCAATGGCAATGGTGCCTTTGTACTTTTAGTTTCTTACTATTTGCAGTATTTGGCATTATAAACAATTTACTCCGGAATCCATATATGAACCATTAGGTGCCATTGGTTGATAAACAGTTGATTTCTAAACGTTAAATGGTTAGGAATTCTTTTAAAATAGTTGATTTCTAAACCTATAAGTTCAATAAATGCTTGAACTTGATCTTACTAATGTACCTGTGCTGTGTCATGTTTATATAGACTTGTTTGTCAGATTTTCTTCATCCGCATTATTAAATATTTCTCAGCTGGGGACGGGAGCTCACACTGTGTGTGTCAAGTCAAAATGAAGAGAAAAGTATAGAAAATCAATTCCTTTATTGTCATTACCTGACCTTTTGCTCCATTGAGATTCATAAGTTGAAAAGACTGCATGTTCGGCAAGTAACCAGTAAACCATCGGTAAACAATCAGACAGGGAAAATATTATCATTTCATTTAGACCATAATCAAATAGATTGTTTGCTCTGGACGAGTCAAGTATTTTGCAGGCTATTGCTAACTTAAAGTGTTGTTATCGATTTGTTCATAGAAAAGGTGGATGACCATGGAATCCATACCTAGCCAGATCATGACACTTACGCAAAATACCCCCTGGACGTCGTGTTGATGGCTTTACTCTGTTTTATCCTCCACTCGATATTAGTTTGATGTATTTCCTTTTTATTGGACTGTTTACTTTCTTTTACTTTCATTCAGCCTGATTGTGTGTGTTATTCTGCCGGATATGTCTGGATGACGTATTTCAACACTCAAGAACATTTATTTCAAACATTGTTTTGGCTTACTGTATAAAAAAGGTCTCCTTTATAACTTGTGGGTTAATTGCATTTCAATGTATTTTTCCAAAGATTAACTTAATTTATATAATATATACCAGTATGATGCCAAGTATCTGTGGCAGCGAATAGTGTGAAACCTATATTATAGTCAAGTTTGTGTGATTATTACAATGAAATGTTTCCCCGGTACCTTATATCACAACCTGTCCGGCTAGTTGCTAGCGAGAGTACTAGATTACATTTCACCCGGTTTCTGCACCCAGATTCTTCACCCGGTTTCTGCACCCGGTTTCCAGGTGTGAATCCTAGGTTATGTTTATCTGAGACATTGGTTCTGGTGACATGCCTTCCCTCCACATGTGGAGGCTAAACAAAAACAATATCATTTAAATGAATACTGAATACTAACAAAACCACTTTCGCAATATTATAAAAGCTACTCAGTTGCAGTTAATCAAAGTGCACATGTTGCAGACAAATTAATTTCTTTCAAGTTGCGCAAATTTCTTAAATTGTATATATAAAGTTAGTTATTTCAGTAAGCTTCTGTTTAACATTGATGAGTCAGGGTGTGCTGGAAGATTTAATTTGTTCTCTCAGTTTCTTACAAGAGCTTATAGAAAATTTACAACCAACTGATGCAATAAATTGCAATAAGTAACGATATATAAATAGGTATGAGTGATTTGTCATTAATTGTCACGCATACGAAACTGACATCATCATTGTTTTAAACCTCGCTTCGTCACTCATCGATAGACTACACATGTACGCATGTATACTGTTTGATATATTGATGTCAGCTTGTGGCTTCTGATTCAAACTGTAATGATTATGAACGATTAACCTGTCATTTTTATACCACAAAATTAACACAAAATGTGATGACGCTGAAATATAATTATCAAAAAAACGTCTGACAAAATTGTTCTGTTATATATACGTTTACCAGACTTTGCAGTCAGAATGTACTGTATGTGTTGTCTATCATGTCCTGTCTGGTAAGATTACATTTAGTCTGGTAAAAACATAAATGTTAAACAAGAAAGGATATCTTTGAACTGCCAGTACTTTTCACTGTATGTTATTTTACTGACTGCCTTTGATAAATCGGTACTAAAAATGTAACATTTTGGCTTTGGTCATATGTCATCCGCACATTGTGAAATTGAACATGATACTTTGCATTAATATTTAACTATGAAATTTCTCAGTGACTTGGTCACCATATTTGACTACAAAACTGCTGAAATTTCAAGAGCCCAAAAACAGAATCAAAATAAAACAATTCAAATATTGACTTTTTGGTAAGTTCAACATTTGTATACTCTGCAATGATTTTACCAGAATTTAGCTTACATAGACATTGGGTGGTGAAAAATAAGTTATTATAAATTACATTATAATTGCTCCTAGTGACTGCATCCTGCGTTTTAACCTATAGTGAAGGAAGAAGGCTAAAAGCCATGACAGTTGAATCAGGCGTCTTTAGGGGATATATAACCATGTAATATTATAAAGATATCCAGCGTGTACGAAGTGATCTTATTTCATTTTCTCTCACTAAAACTTGAGATAGTACTGGTCATTTTACATACCAAGCAGCGGTCATCGTGTACATATGATCCGATCTACCCACACTTGTGATTGTATCGTTGGGTATTAAATCCTTCTTATTGTCAATTTGTTCACGGTAACATTAACTGATCTTGTCATATTGTGAAGACCTCTTGCAGCGCTGGTCATACAGTACATATATAATCTTATTTTCTCTCTTATTACCAGTTCAAATCTACAGTGTTTTTTTTCCTTATAAGGTCTGATCTAGATAAATGTCAGGGATATTTTGGATGTATAATAATTGACCTTGGGTGAATATTTTGCTGACCGTGTCAACTTTTCCCACATAATGGTATACTGGCAATTATATATTTAGCAATACTTTAATACCAAACATTGTCTTTTAAAATCGTTCGGACAAAAAATTAAGTTAAGCTATTAAGTATAAAATAAAACAAAGCTGTCGTATATAACTGAAACCTTGTTGAGAAATGCTGTTTAACCCTAATAAACATCATACATAATACATACAAAGCCACATGCACTCTGTGACATTCTTTTTTCAATGTACTGAGCTCTATTATATCTTTGAACGATTCTTTCATTTTAACCAAAAAAAATTCAAATATCAAGATTTTAAATGAATAAAATAATGACATTTTAAATAAGGGACATTTGTGAGTAATCACCCCTTATTACTCTCTAAAACCACATTGGTCCTAGCATTTGGATTTCTCTGCTTTTATTCCTGTTTTCAAATGCTATAGTACTCTCTAAAACCACATTGGTCCTAGCATTTGGATTTCTCTGCTTTTATCCCTGTTTTCAAATGCTATAGTACTATCTAAAACCACATTGGTCCTAGCATTTGGATTTCTCTGCTTTTATCCCTGTTTTCAAATGCTATACTACTATCTAAAACCAAATTAATTGGTCCTAGCATTTGGACTTCTCTGCTTTTATCCCTGTTTTCAAATGCTACAAGCACATTTGCGACTGTATTTGATTTTCTTTGTTTGTGCTAGCTAATATTGGAAAATTTTATCAGTTGTAATTATAGGAATTATCGTTTGTGTATTTTCAGTATTTGAGAACCGCGATAAGATAATCCTGGTGATGGAGTATGCCGATGGCGGTGAACTATACGATTATATCAACAGTAACCAACTTACAGAGAAAGATGCTCGCAGAGTCTTCCGACAAATTGTCTCTGCCATACAGTGTTGTCACAAGGTGATTTATTCTAACAATTCAATAATGAGTCAATTCCTTGCTTCGTGTAGTTATCAGTTTTGTAATCTAACATGCGTTAATAGTCATCAGAATTAACCAATCACGTGTATGATGCATGCAGTATTAATTTTCCACTAAGTCTTGTTGATTAGAAGTAAATTAAGGTGGCCTGCCAGCGAACATATACACGCATGCAGTGATTTTTTTGGGCTATTTTTAGGGCCGAATACGGGCATCTTCCCCTAGCAAAATAACCTCCATTTTTCCCAAAAAATCATAATTTTTCCCCAAAAAGTATGCATATTTTCCCCCTTTTGTGCTCGCAGGTTTCAAAAGCAACTACAGTACAGCAGTTTTAAAGTCAAAACAAAAGCTAGATTTTCAAACTTGCAAAGTCGTTTCCACATAGATCTATGACTAGAGTATTATCAGTAAAACATTGCAAAATATGAACACTTTTAACCAAAACAATGTTTTTTAATAATTCCCAATTTCGCAAATTGTTGCGCTAAAATTTCCCAATTTTTAAGGTACAGGCTGTTTGATTTTATTCAAGAAAAATCACTGGCATGCTTTACAAAATGTTGGTGACCTAATATGTTATGTATTTACAACAATGCTATATTGTACTATATTTGAAACAATGATGCACAATTCTGGATGAGATTTTGCTCCTCTTGTTGAAAATGTATTATGTAGTTGTTGCTATTGTTGCTCATTTTGTTGATTGTATTTTTCAGCTTGGAATTGTTCATCGTGACCTTAAACTTGAAAATATTCTTCTGGACCGTGATAACAATGCCAAGGTAAGTCAGACCATATTTTAATTATAATTTACAATTCAATACATTCGTACTTATTCTGGCCAAGATAAAAAGTGTAAATTTAGCCATTGGGACCATAAATAAGTGTCTGATATAAACAGTTGATGCAAATCTTCTTTTATTGTAGTTTAAGTGAAATCGCATTCCGATAGATTCAAATTATTCGCTTATAATTCACTGAGTGTACAATGTTCTGTTTATTCATTGTTATAAAATTCTATCTCCTCCGTTTTCAGATTGCAGACTTTGGTTTGTCCAATTACTTCAGTTATTCCGACACATTGAAGACATTCTGTGGCAGTCCATTATATGCCTCTCCAGAAATAGTCAGTGGACTTCCATATTATGGTCCCGAGGTATGATATTCATTCTTTATGTACGTAGCTGAAACTGACTTCCTTCTTTAATACATACAAAACAAGCATTATAAATACCTACCCATGATACATACCGTGCCAGTGACGAGTGTATCAGAGTGCTAGAACTGTTACCCAGAATGTCTAGGTTCAAATACCAGGTTGGTCTGGTTTTTCCATAACATTAACTAATGGTACAGGCATATACTCCACATGTGGATAAATTGATAAATGATTGCTGGTGGCCGAGCACATACGTGCTGGGTGATTCTTATTTAGGTCAATTGAAGGCTTTTTAATGCAAAAGTGTTTCAAATAAAAATGACTTGTCGGGATTGAATGATATTGGCTGCATAGTTACCTATGTTAACGTGGTATATTAACTTCAAACAGGTGACTGCTAACACACTTAAGTCTAGAGTTGAAATATGCGTTAAGTTATTCCTATAAGAATGATAGGTTGCCGTCACCTGTGCAGTATATATATAAATCACATACCACTGCGGTTGATAATATTAATACAATGTGTTCATGATGGAGTAAACAGGTCCGCACTTCCTCTTCAAGTCCTAATTTGCTGAATTCTAAAACCAGAGGTGATACAATCAAACATTGCTTATATCATAGCTTGTCAGAATTCACATAAATAACTTCCATTAGATGACAAGTTTATTGTGTTAAATATAAAGTTGAATGATTACTTGAAGTAAACTGGTTGCATAAATACTTGAGTTCAAGCCACAAAGAACTGTACTGACGTGCTGTAAACTCCATACTATCCTGTCATACACAAATATGAAAATTACAATAAATTGTAATACTGTAAACCTATTTTCTTTTGCGAATACTAACTTTCATGTTTTGCTGATCATCGGCATATTTGCGACTACAAATTTTTGCTTTTTTATAGTTTCTCCCAATCTCCATATTAAATTTTTTAGCACTTTTGCTTAATTTTGCGAAATTCTACTTCTCCTGAACTCTGTGAAATAAAATTGCGCGAAATAATTTCTTGGTTTGCAGTACCAGTTTTTAAAGAAAACAGTCTTAGCCTGTCTATTGCAGCCAGTTAGGTGATATATCAGATATGGCTTCTTAAAGCAGGTTGATGTTTTATACAGGTATAGGTAATACATTACTGGCTGATTGGTTTATAATAGTGCTAACAGGTGGCTGTTTAATTAGAGTGAGTCACACTTGGTAGAGTAATAAAACCCGGTCCTGATTTGACTCCCAGATAGGCTGCTGAAGTTTTTCAGCATCTGGCTATGGTAATATCCTCCACAAATTCTTTGCCTAGTTGTCAGTTGCAGAAGAGCAAGTTTGTACTGATTTATGATTAATTCAAGTAAACAGATTAGGTCAGTTGTAAACGATGTTGAACAACAACATAAAACCGAGTAAAAACAAATCATGCTGGGTACATACAAATATATTTGTTTTCTTAATGCTGATATTCCCATACTGTCAACATCAACATATTCAATAAGAATAGCAATAATCCACCTTATACCTGGTCAGTTTGTTAAACTGGACAATAGAGTGGTCACTGGTCAGTGTTAGAGTGGTCAGTGTCCGAGGTGAGTAACCAGCTGCAAATGGTCAAAATACAACAAAATACGACACAATAAGACATAGGTGTCATTGTTGCCTATTAATGTTACCTTATATAGATGGACTTATGTCGATTAACCCAGGTATTAAATAGTTCATGAGTAATTATTCAACATTAGTTCGACATCACAACAATAGTATACGCCGCCAACTTCTTTCATCCTGGCACTTGATTAAAACCCTCCGCTTATTATATATCTGTCTTACTATGTTTGGACATTGTTTTTATTGCTATAGGACAAATACCATTCAGTCTTAAGCAATTTATATGACAATAAATGCAATGGAATACTATAAATTTATGGTCATATTTACGTACATATATAGTTATACACCCGTAATTGGACCATCTTATAAATACCTTGAGGCTTCACTTGTGTACTTAAGTAATAAAGAATTGATTTGTTTATAGTTTTAAACAAATTATTGTATATATGTTTATATATAAATAAATACAGGATAAGTCCGGGAATGTATATAGATATACAGGATAAATCCGGACTGTATAAATGTGGAGAATACTATCAAATCAGGACCTAGTTTGAACAAACAGATCAATCCAGTTATCAGAAACAGGATTCTCACCTCTGTAATCAATTCATTCAATCATTCCCAGTATATTATCTTAGACAGGCGGAGTTCTGTATTTGCCAATTGATAGTTTAGTCTACTTTACGTCAACGTATGGTCCAATTTACTAATTTAATTGGTCCAATTAACTCTTTTAAAGAGATCTGTATGTACCAGTATATTTAATCAAACCTGTGTTAGTTATCCTCTGTCTGAGGCTGCCAACTTTACTAAGTCCCAATCCAGGATTCCATAATGTTGACATATATCCACCTGTGTTAAACAACTACCTGCTTTGAGCAGCTATAATTGATTTATATCTCTTTACCAGTCGCTTAACTCAGGTTAGACGTTTTTAATACCAGTCACTTAACTAAGGTTAGACGTTTTTAATACCAGTCACTTAACTTAGGTTAGACGTTTTTAATACCAGTCGCTTAACTAAGGTTAGACGTTTTTAATACCAGTCGCTTAACTCAGGTTAGACGTTTTTATTACCAGCCGCTTAACTCAGGTTAGGCATTTTTAATATCAACTGCTGAACTCAGGTTAGTCGTTTTACCAGCTGCTTATTTCTGGTTAGACTGTATATTGTATTTTAAGGAGTTCCGAGACGTGAGAATATCTATCCTGCAAAACATATTACACTCAGAATTATATTAAATTAATACAGTTAATTAAAAAAATACACCATTAAACTGAGATATTGAATATAATTAATATAAATAATAAATAAACTTTCAATAAGGCAGTTAATGCAGCATATTACATGAAGTCAGTGAGTACAAAACTTAGATAAAGTATCAGTGAAGATCTTATCTTAGATATGAGATCAATGATGAATACACAGGTATCTTACCCAACAACACCATTCTTATTTAACCCTGTTTGAAAAAAAATTTCTGAAAGGACATAAATCAAACTTGAGTACCGGTATAAGGAAGTACTGTAATACCGTTCATATTCCTACGCATTAAATTTCGTGATGTTTTGCTAAAAAGAAACTCTTAAGAGCTCATAAGTTCATTCTTTTAAAATATGTAAAGGGAAACTCCATGTAATGTTTTTCCGATGTTGATTATTTTAAATATTTGCGAGGTTTTGATATCATAATTGTTCGTTCAGAAAATCTATGAAAATGAATCTCCTAGAAGTTACACTGGGTTTACGGTATAAAATAAGTCGAGCATTGCACGGAATGCACCCTGTTATTCCACAATGATGTATTGATGCCATCACATTGTTATAATGAAATAATTCCTATACTCCAGATTGCCTTCATCTTGACATGGTTATTAATCTCTTATATATCTACATATTCTCTGTCACATATTGTACTGAGATAATCAAATGCTAGACATCCTCATATGCAAATCGTGAATGAATAAATAACTAAAACTCAGATTTGATTTCAATCAAACATTCACTGAGTTGATGATAAAGTATGTAATTAAAGGCATGTGTAATCACTCTCACTGTATAACCTTGTATGGAATTGTACGAAGGAGTACATGGTTTATCAATATTGGTTGGTTCCCATATTACACTGAATTACCTTTAATAGAATGGTGGGGGAAACCAGGAATCAGAGTACATGATATATCAGTATGGATCGGTTCCCTTTCAATACTGTATAACCTTATATAGAATGGTAGGGGGAAACCAGGAACCAGAGTACATGGTATATCAGTATGGATCGGTTCCCTGTACTTCACCGTATTACATTGTATAGGATTGTAGATTGAAGCCAGGAACCAGAGTGCATGGTATATCAGTATGGATCGGTGCCCTTTCAATACTGTATAACCTTATATAGAATGGTAGGGGGAAACCAGGAACCAGAGTACATGGTTTATCAGTATAGTTTGGTTCCCATACTACACTGTAGTTCACTGTATAACCTTATATAGGTTGGCACGAGGAACCAGGATATAATAAAATGGTTCGGTTCCCGTATTTACACTGAATAACCTTATGTAATATATCAGTATGGTTTGGTTCCCGTACCTAATGTTTACATTCCGGCTCTCTGCTTGTCTAAATCATTGACAATGACATCAGGAAATTAAATGAGCCTGATAAAAAAGCCACAAAAAACTATAAATACAACAAAGCATAAAATGACAACTAGACCATAATAATTTTTGAAAGATGATAATGTATTAAATAACATAACAACTTACTAACCACAAAATCTTAAATTTTCATTTTCGATAAAAAAACAAAGAGAAATAAATCAACTCTTCCATGTCAATTTATGCACAAAAACATTCAAATAAACTTCCATTAATTGCCAATAAAAAAGACTGATCACTGTTACATCACCTGGATGTATTATGCTATTTTACATCACGTCAGCGCCGTCGTATAAAACATTATGTAAATTAAATTTAAACACAAGATCAACTGTTGTCAGCTGACAATTTTTTCAGCACGTTTTCGGTTCATTGTCCAGCTTCATTTCTTTGTAACTATTCCAAAACATTAAAATGTTCTTTAAAGTACAATAATTGTCAAACCTGTTTAAACAACCAGTGTAGGGATTCAAAAACCTGTATTTAGCAGTCAGTCGAGGCATTAAAAAATGTGGGTGTTTAAAGCCGGGCATTGTGATAAAAGCAAGGTCACTGTCTCCTGCATTGTGCAAGTTGTAAACATCTTAAATATTCTAAGAATGTATATTTCAATGACCCGTCACATAAGTATCCATATTTCATTGACCCGTCGCATGACGAGTGCCTGTAATCTGTATGAAGTAAAATCTCAAATGTTACATTTTCTGTAATGTTTGTTAAGTGTATGTTTTGACAGAAATGTTAAATTGAGAATTAGTTAATGAGAGATATCAAAGTGGACGAGTTTGCGTTACTAGGTAGCTAATGCGTACCTTTTGAAACAACTTCAGTATAATACGTCCTTGTTTACTTTTTATTCGTTCATTTAGAATAAAAATGTTCGCCGAGTTTTGTGATAAGCTTGTAAGTGGATATAAATCCTATGTTAGTAAAGAAAGTATAAACATTAGGAGACTTTAACGGAATGACGAACCGAGATATATGACTTACCAAGATATACGGTGCATCCGTGTAAATAAAGAACATCATTTATTTTATATTTTCTACAGTTGGCAGTACATTTTAAATACGATATGTATGTTTTGCTCTTATCAGCCAGCATGCTAGATCGGACCAAAATCTGAATATTATGTCATTCTACCTAAATACTTCCCGAACTCACCTGGCTAGCTCAATCAGTAGAGTGCTTGACTGTCACCCAGTGGATTAGTTCTGTACTTCCCTGACATTGCTTTTAGTCATGTGCTCCACATGTGGAGAAGTTGTCAGTTGTTCCTCCACATGTGGAGAAGTTGTTACTTGTTCCTCCACATGTGGAGAAGTTGTTACTTGTTTCTCCACATGTGGAGAAGTTGTTACTTGTTCCTCCACATGTGGAGAAGTTGTTACCTGTTCCTCCACATGTGTAGAAGTTGTCAGTTGTTCCTCCACATGTCTTGAAGTTGTTAGTTGTTCGTCCGCATGTGGAGAAGTTGTCAGTTGTTCCTCCACATGTGTAGAAGTTGTTAGTTGTTCCTCCACATGTGGAGAAGTTGTTACTTGTTCCTCCGCATGTGGAGAGGTTGTCAGTTGTTCCTCCACATATGGAGAAGTTGTCAGTTGTTCCTCCACAAAGTTGTCAGCTTTTTTCTGTCACATGTGGAGAAGTTGTCAGTTGTTTGTGGAAGAGTTAAAGCTGGTACTGGTTGATAATTTATTCACATATAACAAGTTGAAGTCAAGGTTTAGTTGCTTTAATTATAAGACTCAACAATATTTGAAAAATTGTGTAAAACACCATGAAAACAAACCAACACACTGACTATAATATTGACGGTGACTATAATAACTATCTTACATTATGTTTTATTTACAATACAGATTATGCTTATTGTGCTTATTTACCAATTATATAATAATGTGAAATTGTTTTCTATTTTCCAGGTGGATTGTTGGAGCCTTGGTGTTGTTTTATATACCCTAGTGTATGGTACTATGCCATTTGATGGATCAAACTTTAAACGACTACGCACACAAATCACAACTGGTGATTATTATGAACCAGACAAACCTTCAGGTATATATTATACTTCATAGCTTCAAAACAATCCAGTCATAACTAACTGGACTTGACTTAATAGGGGTAATATAGGGAGTAGACTGTCAAGGGTTATTCAGGGTCATGTGGCTGTTTTGGCAATTAGGGGTAAGAGGTTCTATATAAGATACTGGACTTGTAGGGTGTGACTCATTTAAGGGCTGTGTTATTGGAGTCTTATAAGGGGTTTGACTTGTACTTAGAGTCATATGACAGCTATATTGTTAAGGCAGGGGTGTCATAATTTTTACAGGGACTTGACCTTTTCTTTTAGGACATATTAGGGCTATGTATATTATAATATAGCAGCTGGAATTGTAGTAAGGGCTTTATTGGGGCTTGAATTTTAAAGGTGTTATAAGGGGCTTACACATCGTGTCTGGCACTCAAATTAAGTAAACCTTTTATAACAAATGAGGGGTTTACATTATTATATATACTGTAGGTAAAGTTATACTGAAGTTTGTCATGAGTCAAACATGACATTCAGTTTGTTTAAGATATTGATAAAATACTTTTAGCGAAGATTAATGATAATTGAACATTTTTTCTATATCAATATTCTACTGTAATTGTCATATGTGTGGAATTCAGTAGTATTTAAGTAGGTGGTTGTTTTAATGATTGTGGTTTGTTGTGATTTTGAGTCACCTAGTATACTAATGACATTATAATTAATGTAGTCGAACAAGTCAGTATATAATATTACCCTTACCATTCATGATCGGTGAAGCAAATCAGTGTGTATTGTTTAAAACCCACATCACTTCAGAAATAAAATACATTCATTGGGTCATAGGTATTTTGTGTTATGCATACAATGCAAGGTTTTATCTACTATAAAACCTCTATAGTAAGGGCACCTTTGGAATCCTTGACTTACTGGTCCACTTATTGAGTTGGGCTTAATATTGAGGTTGGTTTAAAAGCAAAACAGTGGAAAGTTGTTTTCTTGCTTATTACTGAGGTGGCCCTTAAAGGGAGATTGCTCAAAGGGGCCTCACTAAGAAGATTCTCATATGACCCTTTTTCAAATACAAAAATGTACCTTATGTTTTACCCTTAAGATTCTGAAAGTTCCACATTGAAAGAATGGTTAATTTGTCTTTAAATTAAAGCACACTTTGTATTTGGGCTAAAATGGTAAAAAGTAGTACAAAATTATCAAAACGATGCCACAACATCACATAATTAAAACCCTTAGTGATGTCATGAAACCCTTAATGATGTCATATTAGTTCATCAGTATGTCAGTAAAACTGGATAAATCTCAATGCAAATAGTTTGTTACAACCCTTCTATAATACTTAACAAATAAGTGCAAATACCTGTGAAAGTATGAGAAAATGGACGGACAATGACAATTGTCAAGTTTATGTTAATCTGTTTTCCTGTTTGTTTTGTATAAAATATCCATTAAAGATTTTGTTGTTATTGTTGTTGTTGGCTTAATTGGGTCAATATTTGTATTAAGTGCATAGAAAGCAAACTGGGTCAATATTTGGGTAGTTATTGCATTGTATCCAGTAGGTCAAATATTTAATGATGTGATACAGGTATTTTATGATATAATATTTGTATTCATAGTAAATGAAGGGGGCGTGTAATATTGTGTAATATTAACCACTTGTCATGTACTTATTACATACAAACGTGACTTGATATATACTATCGTAATATAATGAAATTTCAGTAAATTTTGCATTACATTTAATGGTTTTGCACCAATCTGAAGTGGTACTTTGATGTATAGCAGTCTCTGATAAACTGCTGGTGGGACTGTCAATCAAAAATAAAAATATAATGTAGGCTACCTAAGGCCTGATGTGGTTCATCCCCACCTGTCCCCTAATTAGCATACCTTCCTGACCATTTTAATTTTTTATGTTCTGTAAAACAAAAATTAATAATCAGTTAAAATGTTTCTAAAATGTAAAAAAGAAAGCACAACAGTCACATTTGAAATTCAGAAGAGCTTTAAAAAAATAATATTATATTATACTTTTATAAAAAGCAACAAGTACTTCTTTATAAGATCTTTGTGCAAATGTTGATGACAATTTAGGACTTAAGTTCTAAAGACTCTGAATAACGGTTTGCGATCAATTTGATTTTTTTCTTGATTTCAGAATCTGCAGGTTTGATCCGCCATTTACTTACAGTCAATCCAGTAAAACGAGCTACAATCACAGATATTCTGTCCCATTGGTGGGTCAATCTTGGTCATAGTACCATGCCTGATAATGAACCCTATATTCCACCAATGGTTCTACAGCCGGTTTCTGGCTATCATAACCAACCATTATCATCATCATCAGAAAGTGACGGGGAACCAGAATCAGGGGGTGCTAAAGGTGTTAAACCGCTGAAAGGAATTCTAAAAAAGCCAAAAATGACAGATCATATGTCGGATAAAAAGTGCAATGGTTCTAGAACGCAAACAATAGACAAAAGTTGTTCCGCCGAAGACAATGATGCTGAAAATGTTGATAATGCTGTGTTCTCAGATGTTGTAAATAATCAGATTGGACCGCAAACTGGATCACAGACTGGATCTCAAAATGACGAATCTGAAGAGATTGTGTCCCAGTCTGACCAGTTGTCAGATGACACTATTGGTGCGTCTGCAATAGTCAATGACAGTAATGGTAAAAAGGTGTTTGATGCTCAGGTTATGCCAAAGAGAGGAATTCTGAAAAGAAAGGGTAAATTTAGTTCAGGTGATAGCGGATGTGAACTGAATGAACTAAACAAGGACAACGTTTGTCTCGCAGTTCGTCCGATGGATCTCAGTGAACCAGACTCGGCTATAGATTCTCCTGGTTTCGGTGCACTAGGTGCTAACACTGATTGCTCTAAAACTATTTGTGATAACTTAGACGGTACTTTCAATTTTGACGGAGAATCCAGCAAGGTTAATAATCTCTCACAATCTGACAATGTCCCTGTGACCGTTGTACCACGTAGAAAAGGTATTCTCAAAAATAATAATCCTGACAAAAGACTAAGTGCCTGTAGTACGGGATCAAATTCCTCTGCTGATATCTTGGACTTCTCATACGATAGTTGTGATGAATTGTTAGAAACCCAATGTCGGAAAAGTTCATCAAGATCTATGATAGATTACGGACTCGAGTTTCGAGATATTCGAGTGCAAGGACAAGCAGCTTTACATCACGAGTCCTTCAATTACGAAGAGGCTCGGGAAGTGTATCAGAAAGCCCACTCCCTTTTAAAAGAGTCGTAAAGGGAGACAACTCTAGTCAAACCATTGTATTTTGCCATTCTTCTGTGTAAACCAGGGAAGTCAACCAATGCAAATCAACGGGTAAAAGCAAATCAGTTCTTGGTGCATATAGATCAAATTATATGATAGAACGTTTTACTTTTAATCCTAACCTACAAAGCTCAAACCACTATAAAGACAAACAAAATCATTAATATTCGTCGTAGGAAATTTCGTGAATTTTGATCAAATTAAAAAATGGTAATTCTGCGACATCATAAAATGGTTAATCTCAAATTTCAGATTTGTTTTTATTTGTGGTCGAAAGTATTTTGAAAATTGTCTACAAAGAATAACTCTGATTTTACAGTGGTATATAATGTGCCTAATGAAATCGTGATATGTGTGTCTGTTTCAACTTTCTACTTTACTTTATATTTTTCAATTTTTGTTGCTTTCAAATTTCTACTATACATTAAAATCTGCTTTCTATTTTCTAAGCATAATAGACCATTGTATTTAGTATTTACAATTATATGACTATGTAACTTATTTTCCAGGCAATCACTACTGACTTCAGTTAGAATTTTGCTCGTAATGTTTTACAATTTCTATGTCAATTATCAAATTTAATCAATTTCCTTTTGAAATATTCACGATTTCTCTTTTTTCACCAAAAAAAATCAATTAAGGTTCAAAAATGGAATAAATTTAAGGTGGCCACAAACATATCATAGTCAAAAACTTGAAATACAAATGCTGTACATGAATAAATCAGCAGTTTTTACAGGCTGACGTAATGTTGAGTATCCAATATCACAGTTACTTCATGCCTGTTGCAAATTGACCAAATCATTGCTTTGATAAAATCTTTGTATGTTAGATTGGCATCTTAAATTAGTGAACTTTAATGATGAAGTGAGTTATTTATAGTAACTTAATCTTGCCGGGATCAGTTATTTCTTGCCGGGATCAGTTATTCTATACTTGATACAATTTTGATGTGTTTTCTGTAAATTGGGAAATTCCTGTGTGATAAATTTTTTAATGTTTTCTCAAACAACAGGCCCAATTCATGAAATAAGAATTTGTCCGCTGCAATTGTTGAAATAATTTATTAAAAGACACATGTTTGTTGAAACTGCAGAAAAATGTTACAAATTTCTTGAATTCTAAAAATTTAAAATTTATTTGTGAAACTACAAAAAAATACGAAAATTCCCAAGTTTACTTAAGTATGTTATCATTAATACATGATTAAAGTAATTGAGTATTTTGTTACCAGAAAGCCAAACTTAATTGTCTCAAATATTGTTTTAATATGTCTAGGAATTTCGTACCTGTTCTGATTTCTTTCTATGTACTGTATATTTCTGCTGTCGTAAGATAAACTGACAATTGTTGGCTGAGACTAGTCTAATAAGTCTCCATTATACAATACACTTATTCTTGTTGAAATGTTTCATTATGTGTTTAAGTTAATATATATCTACATATGTATCTTGCACTGAGTTAATAGGAATTAAGACTTCTAAAAAAGTTTTAAAAAGGTGACGTCACATGACCATAGCTGAAAACCTGTTGGACTGAAAACATTCTGAGAAATCTAACTGAGATAAATTGACTTAATACAACATGTTTCCAGACATTTTTAATACTGATTCTGTTTGCAAATTTGTTCTTTTAAAGCTGATTTTGCTAGACATATCCATTGGACCGACAAATTTGCAGAAGCCTGGTAATTTCAACTATTTACTTGAATTTGAAGCCTGTCAGTTAGTGCTAGACTCTCAATAGGCAGATCATATTAGTTCAAATCTCAGTTTTCAAGGGCTCCAAATGTCATCTCATTATATTAAAGTTTCATGGTGTATGAATTCAGAAATATTTTTTTTCACTCCAGACTTTATGTCATTAGCTACACACAATCATATCATGTAATGAATTTTGAAAAGTTGCCAGATAAAATAACATAGAAAAGCTGTTCTTATCACACTGTGTGTGATGTAATCTTTGATTCCCATATTGCGTGTATGTTTCCCTCTCTAAATGTGCCATAGAAATATTGATAAAGTATGTTACTCCATAGGAGACCGATTGCAATTTATTACAAAATCAATTCTTGATTCTTAATCTGATGGAAATCTGTTTTTACTGATTGTCTCTCTTTATTTATACTTGCCTTATTGATTGATCAGCAATCCTTAACTACATAGTGATGCATTTTGATGAATATATTTAATATATTTCCATAGAGATGCATTTAAAATGTATTTACCTTATATTGTGGCGGATATATAATTGATGCCAGTCACCATTTATATTGAAGTTGCAGAAATTTGTTATTTAAAATGCTTGTTTTATTGGTGAATGCTAAACTAATTGATTTGCTTGTTACATGCATGCAGGTGGACTGGATTTGTGTGCAGTCTGCATCCATTGAATTGTACTTGAAAATATTTTGATGTAAGGGAAGTAATTCATGTATTACTTCAGTATAAGTTAAGGGAGGTAATGCATGCATTACTTCAGTATAAGTTAAGGGAGGTAATACTTGCATTACTTCAGTGAGTGGTAGAGGTCTTCTACAGTATGTGGTAAATTAGTGTAAGGGAGTTAATTCATACATTGCTTCAGTGAATGGTAGGGGAGGTAATACATGTCTTACTGTTATTTCAATGGATGTACTTATGATGTGCTCCTATACTGTTAGTTGTAAACCAATGCTTGCTTGTGTTTGTATATGTTAATTATTTATTGTGTGCTAGATATCTGAGCAATAAAACATAAAATAATTTACTCAGTGTGTTACGTTTTCCCTTACATTATAATAATGTAAAAGATAGACCATTTCCATCTCGATGTTCAAACCTACAGATGAGTACTAGGGAGTTAGAGAACCGAATAACGATGCTTTTCCCAGCATTAAATAATATATTTTCTGCTAGAAGAGCTCGACTAGCCAGGGTCTTCCATGACAATGGCGAAGGTCTTGTCCTCAACATTTGGAGAAATTGTCACCCTGGTCACAGATTTAAATCACATGTGTAAGATATAATTCGATGCCCTGGTGGAAACCATTGGCTAGCTCATAGAGTACTTTAGGTAGTTACCTTTACAAACAAATCGTTCTGCTGTGAACTGTGTTGATGAAGTGTCGATGATTGAACTAGTGGCAGCAATTATGAAACCACTGTTTTCTGTCTTTGTATGATCGTCCTACCAACTATATATGTGGTAGCCCATTAAAAGATTGTTGATAAAACGGACCCATTGTGCTCGAATATTGCAGGATATAGCCATGTTTCACTTCCTGGTCCTATGATAAAGTATGAACCTAGTTCAATAATTAAGATCCCACATAACAATTTTCTTCCATATAAAAGAAATCAGATAAAAATGAGCATGTGCAGTCTGATAATGCATGGGTATAGTAGTGGTCAGAAGAATTAACATTGTCCTCGCATTTTGAGGATAGATGATAAGTGCTGACACACTAGGGTTCTACTATATATTGGTAAAGACTGACTGGAGCTACTTGCCGAGCTAAAGTTCATACT
Organism: Spisula solida; assembly: GCA_947247005.1. NCBI lineage: Eukaryota > Metazoa > Mollusca > Bivalvia > Venerida > Mactridae > Spisula > Spisula solida. The sequence goes on from OX365954.1 coordinate 30,527,703, forward strand.
TATTTATTTTAGGTTGATTGTGAAATTAATTTTTTCTAACTTTAATATACTCACCGTGTATAAACCAAATCACTGTACTCATTATTGTAATACTTTACAATTCAACTTGTATGACTTATTGTGATTGAAACATCTGGTGATTTCGCAACACTGCACTCATAATTGCAAGACTATAATTCAACATGTATTCATTATTGTGATAACCGGAAGATGATTTGTTTATACTCTGTGATACTAATCACTCTCGACGCCTATTCATGATGTTATCCATCGCCAAGAGGGTATGAGAGAAAGAAGCCATATTTTCTTTGATGCTGAGCATCTTGCAGGAAATTACTGGTACCAGTTTCATTGCTTCGTTGGAAAGATGCGTCCTGGGATTTAACCCGGGACCTCAGCACTCGAAGCGGATGCTCTACCACTAAAGCTAGAAGGGGTGGTTATTTTGTCCAGGGTATGTGCGTCGGAAAGGATACCGGTAATGTACGAGTACATAATTTATTATTTACAGTGTTTATGAATTGAATCTGCCGAGGCAAGGTGTTCTACAATGTTGAAGAAAAGTTTGATATCCAAGCAGATCCAAGACATCCTTGAAACATGAAAAGGTCTGCGTGCCTGTTACACAAATACACTGTGATTACAAAACGACAACAACAAAGGTGGAGAACTCAAAACAGGTGAAAGGGAGATGATTTATGACACAGGCAAGAGATGATTTGTAATAAATTGTCCGAGGTGTCCTGATTGTAATGTCTATAGGTCAAAGGGAAGTAACTGTAAGCAGATGATGACGATATTCGTAGATTAATTTGTACTTCTTTTTTTTCTAATGTTCTAAGGGAAACAACTCCATTTTGTTCATTGAATGTATATTGGTCAAAGGGAAGTAACTGTAAACAGACGATGACGATATTCGTATAAATTATTCGTACTTCTCATTTTTCTAATGGTCTAAGGGAAACAACTCCATTTTTTTCGTTTATGTCTATTGGTCAAAGGGAAGTAACTGCAAGCAGACGATAACGATATTCGTATAAATTATTCGTACTTCTTTTTTTTCTAATGGTCTAAGGGAAACAACTCCTATTTTGTTTGTTAATGTCTATTGGTCAAAGGGAAGTAACTGTAAGCAGACGATGACGATATTTGCTTTTATATTCGTACTTCTTTTTTTATATATCATATGAGTGTAATCATTCGGATAAGTACATTTTCGGATGATATTAGCTTGATCTATTCTGTTCATAGCTTGTTAACATGTGTCCTGCTATTGCAAGATTGGTGGACTTCACAATTAGTGGCGTATGTATCTGTTTCTGCCTCTTTGTAATATCATTTTAACTTTGTCATGTAGAGAATTAACATGTATTGGACCGTTTGTTAAAATTCTTAGATATGAGTTTAATCATTCGGATTAACACATTTTCGGTAGTCCAAGGTCTTTGACGATGATCATTCCATTTCATCGTCAAAGCCGTTTGTTCTTTGAAACCTAACAGCTCTACGGCTCAGTTTGAGTCGCGTTCGTTTTATGACAAAACGCACGTTTGGAACTAAATAATCATTGACACCCTATCAATTGGAGCATATTCTATCAGTATACCCCCAAATACAAAATGTTTTGCAAGAAATACCATTAATTCCGTCGATTGTTTCAAACCAGTACAATTTCACTGTTTTCGTTTACGATCGCCATTTATTTGAATGGGATTATAACAAAAGTGTTCCGAAACGAACCACGTGATCAATGTTTTGATTGTCGGCTGCGTAAATTGCAATATTTATTTGTGTAAATGGGAGTTACATGATTTATAGCAAAAATAACGTGTTTGTTTCTTATGTAAAGGTATATCTAAAGGTTTTGTTTAATTTTAAGACGTTTTCGACCATGTTTCAAGAAATAACGGATTTTTCGAAAACGGCTCTCGCACGCACCTGCGATAAATTAATTATTCAAAATGGCCGCGGGAGCTGATCAAACCCGGAATTAAATAAACTTTAAGCAATATATGATTATCAGTAGGTGTTACATTGACTGTTTTAAGACAAAACACTTGAAAAATATTACATTTATACGTAAATTATAGTTTTTGGGCGATTTTTGAACAATGAACATGCATTTTAGGCGTTAAGCTTAAACAGTTGATTATTGAAGAGGGTAATTCCATAACTAAAAGGCCGACACGTCAGTGTAAATAAAAGACCATTTAGTTATGGTATCCAGAACTACATTTTCGGATGGTTTCTATTCACAGTTTGTGGACACACGTCCTGTTGTTGCAAGATTGGTGTTATTCACAATAAGTCTATATTTGTATAATACTTCAGCTGTCCATTAGTTTATACAGTGTCTTTATTTAATGGTCCCTCGGTGGCTGAGTGGTTACGAGCGTCTGCTCCGAGAATGGAAAATTGTGGTTTCCTCCCCAGGCCGAGTCGAAAATGGCACTATGCCTATTGCCTCTTGCTTGAAACTCGGCTAGTGTAGCTGATTTTGTTAAATACAAAATAACTTCACTTTAATGCACCAAGGGAAATGCCTCTTCTTTCATCATCAATATCTGCAAAGGGAAAGAACCCGGTTACAATATGTCCATGCAATGAGTAAGAGTTGTTTCCCTTAGACCATTAGAAATTGCAAAATAAAGTTATGATAGAGTGCTTATGTATTTTGTTTTTATGATGTTCTCTTTTCTATTTTTTCTATTTTCAGGATGCTTATCTGGACGGGGCTAGTTTAGAAATGCGTAAACGACCAGTACAGCGTTTTGTCAACTTCTTACAAATGATTGATTATTATTAAATATATATATTTCAAAAGATATTTGCTAAGCGAATGAAAGACAAATCCAGGCCTGGTATTTTTCAGGCATGTGCCTTGTTTCAGGTTTCTGAATCCTGAACTTTCTTTCTTCATATTTAATGCACGCTGTGCATTTTCAATGTCAATCTCCAGCTGCAGTGATTTCACTTTCTATTGATGAATTTACCACCAGATTTTTTTCTCAGACTGAACTAGGTTGAACTAGTTTAATGTTTAAAAGAATAAGAAATCAATGATTGAAGTCATGTTTACTAACCCACACATTATAACATCTTCTTCTCCTTTTAAATTATTTCTAAACTGTATCTGTTTTGCACTAAACTCAATATTTTGCCGGGGGCAGAACCAGGAGAATAAGTCAATTTTTCCTTTTTTTTGGTCGTATTCCTCACACTAGAGCCAAACATCTTGTCTAAATTCCGACAGTGGGAGATGTTTGGTTATCACACGGCCCGCTATTTTTAAATTGCCTTGCTTTTGCGGCTTCTAAATTCCCCAAAACTGGGATCTAAAATCAGGCCAATGTCTATTTCCCTTGACCCTGAATATCAAATTCCCGCCTGTCTGGAATCGTCTGCTGTCTAAAGTCCTGCGTAATTCCCCCAACAAATATTGATAGGTGCATTAAACCACGTTGGCAATGCTCGAGTTTCCAATTTCCTTCACTTGTAACATATTCAGATTATTATAACTCGGGACATCTTGCTTCATATGCCTGATATGTTTATTTTATTAAGGCACCCACGTTATTGTTGCAGTTCTGAGTGCAATTAAATTACGAAAAACTAAATATTTTCTTTGTGTTCATTTTCTGGTTTACGGATTTTGTCGAATACCAGGGATCAGTACGTGTGTGAAAAGGGGGTGCGGTGGCTTAGAGCGGATAGGACGCGCGCTTTGGGATCGAGAGGTCCCGGGTTCGATCCCCGTCTGCGCCATTGCTTATTTCCCCTGAGCAATAATAACTAGCAATGCTCCACTCGACGAAGGTGTGAATTGGTACATGTGAGGGCGATGCCTGTACATGTTCGATATTCCTGGGCACCGTATCTCGATGTTGGGGCTTTCAAACCAGGAGAGAAATAGTCACCACAAGGAACGCAAGTTTCTTTAGGTAGCCCATTGTCCAGGGACGTTAAATGTCAAAGGGTGGCTGAAATGCTGAAAGCGGTCCACGAAAACTGGTTACTTCACTTTTTTTAATAAAACAATATGATGTAATGGTGAGTATGTTTTAATTTAAAGAGGTCGAATCGTGGGCTGTAAGTGATATTACATTTTCAGGCTTTTTACACCAACATTCAAGAGAAGTGTCTTCATTTTCCAGACAGAATTATCTGTATTGCAGACAGAATGTTTTCCATTTGAAGATATCTTACTATAAACACTGTAAAATACGACATGGCCTTAACCAGGGTGACGAATCACGTGACTTTTTGGGGTTTACCGGTGCAAATTCATAGATGTCAACAAGCTCGGTAAGTGACGTTTTTTTTGCAAATAAACGTTCTAAATGAACTTGTTTTTCATTTTCTCGTAGCGCATAAAAGACAGCTTACGCTGCTCGTCATGCTAATATTAAATATTCCACAAAACTCTACTTAATAAACACGCTATCCTTGGCCAAAATATGACATGTTGAGAATTCGCCGTAGACTGTATGCTGCACGCAACGTGCATTTATGATTTTTAAACATTTCATCGCAATTGAGTTAATTTTGTTAGCAGATAGTGAAGTCCAAAGTATATTTTGTATGCCAAAAGTGTTTGAATAACATTAAATGCATGTATGTTATAAAATGGAAACTTTGTGAACATTCCAAGTTTTGCTGTCGTAAACGTGATTAAAGTAAGATGCTGCTTGCAACGTGTAAACCATTACGGTTCAACTAATTATTCTGTTAGCAGTTATAAAGTCAATGTAACATATCCTTTATGTGTGTTCAAGCCAATTCATATACATTGTATTAATTTCAAGATATAACAGTTTCATGATTATAAAATTTCAGTGAGATATTTTTAGTTCCTGTTATTTGTCTGTACTCCTAACAAAAACATTTTTCACCCGATCGTCTTCAAACTTAGTGACACTGTTTATGGGTATAATATCTAGGTCAATGTCAAGTACAGGCCAAATCAGCCCAGTCCTTCTTGGGTAATGGTTTTTCAATAACTAAAACATGTGAAATTGGCCTTGTCTGTACTCTAGTTCAAGCAGTTTTCATAGGATCGTCTTCAAACTTGTTGACATTATTTATGGGCATGATATCTAGGCCAAGTACAATTATAGGGCGATTGCTAAGGCCTTCGTGGGTTATGGTCCAATAATTACCAAAATAATTGACATTGTTCTCTAGTTCAAAGAGTTTTCATCTGCTTATCTTCAACGTTGGTGACAATGTATATGGGCATAATATCTAGGCCAAGTTTAATTGAAGGTCGAATCAGCCCATGCCTTCTTGGGTTGTGGTCCTTTAATTACCACAAAATGTGAAAATTCCCTTTTCTGTACTCTCATTCAAACAGTTCTCAACTGGTCATCTTCAAACGTGTTGACATTGTATATGAGCATAATATCTAGACCAAGTTCAAGTATAGTCCAAATCATCCAAGGCCTTCTTGTAGGATAGCCTATTAATTACCAAAACAATGTGAAATAGGCCAAGTTGGATTATTTTGTGAAATAGGCCAAGTTGGATTATGTTATTTTCATTCACTATTCCCCAGGCGGGCGTATTTTATGACATTTTGGCTCTTGTTTATTTATAAAATGACGGTTTTGAGCTGTCTTTTTGGTATTATTTGAGGGCTAGGGCACAGGGCATAACCACTCATTAGCAATAAAATTAATGTAAATCCCAGATAACCAAAACTATCAACCATTCACCATGTTGTTACATTTTGATCATTAAATCATGATATATGGACAGGCATATTTTATAATATTAATTATTATTACAGATGCTGTTGTAAAGAGCATTCCTAGCAGGCACCTGATAGTGAAAATGGATGCTACCATTTGACTATTATTCCAGCTGGCTGGACAGTAACATGTTAATCAATTGATGAAGCTGCGACTGAATATTACAAGCACTGGACTTACGTGATAGGTTAAAGTTAACAGGATTAATACATCTCTGTGCTGCATGAACGTTTATTTGAAGAAATATAAAATCCAATCAACAGAAATATTATGGCTCAGAGGGAATTTCTTGGAATTAATATGTTTGAAAGTTTACAACATGTACCCTTTACATTATGTTGTATTGCTACAGCTTTTAACAGTCTAGTCAATGTGCATACTCCACTGAAGGAGACCGCTCACAAATGGCATTTGTGAAATAAAAGCTCTATGGCGAAAAAACATTAAAACTGTATTGCTATTAATTTTATTTATTACATGTATCGCAAATACTGATTATGTATATGTAACTTTTACTGTATAAATAATATGTTTGTCAATAAAAAGCTTATTCAAATACATAAACAAGTATTATATTTATATACATTTGTATCTCATAAACAAAGATGAACAGTTAAACTTCACTTAAAGGCCATCTCAGAACCTAAACCATAATTTTGTATGTTACTTTCCACGATTTCACAGTTGTATACTTATAATATTAAGACCAAATCTATAATAAGTGCATTTTCAAAGTACCAATGGCGGTCTTATTAGTGAGGTTTTACTCTGACACTTGGCATATACAAAACAGCAGTCAATATATTAGCTGCTGCAGTGGTTAGTGCGCTGGATTTGTATCCCGGCAATCCGGCTGTGAACCGATCTCATTATTACCCTTTCTTTTGCACGTAATAACATCATTGTCATCCGCTTATCACTATCTACAAAAGTTAGCCTCACATACGAGTACATCTCCATGAACTCTTATCTGGTTTTCAACTGTCTCAATGAAGTGTGCAACTGCTACAGGAACTGGCATCGGTTCAAGTATAGTCTCTTATCATATCAATAGACACATTTGTCATGTTTGATTTTGCTAGTTTTTTCCTAGCTTCATTGTGCTTTCCTTCTATTCCTTCCTTGTGCACATTTCTCATGGTTTCTGTCAATACATGAGAAGAACCAACACAGAACACTAAGTGAGATGACTGAAAGAGCTATCGACAGTGTCATGTTGATTGTTGTGGTCTAAGATTTGTTCAATTCCATATTGAATATTTTCATAAGCACCTTCTGTTTCTGTGTGTTCACACTTTGTGCAGTTTAATTAAGTGAAATAACTCCACACTGGTGGATATGTTAAAGTAGGTTTTATTGGTAATTTCAAAATCGTCATAACGGGTGTAGATTATTACTTCCATTTAACCGGCTCGTGACTTCATCCATGGTGTCAACCATACGTTCTTAATTAGAATTGGGGACGTGACTGTAAACATCCTCCACATCCGACACAAAGACACACATTGTTTTCGTCGCTTTTCCATGACATACTATCTGCAAAATAATTGATATGTTAGTAAGTAAATTCATTATTATGGATTTCTTACTAGTATAAAGCTTGTGTTAATCTTTTGTGTTTTGAAGGTATCCAAAGAAAAATTATTACGTTTACAACAGCAATCTCTAAATTCACGTTTACGACAGCATTTCTCCAAATGTCACTTTAATCATGCAGAAACGTCAATTTATGATAAATAAAGATAGCCATATAATACATTAACGTATTTGAATGGTTTGATACACAGTCAACCTACTAAATACAACATTTTACGGTAAACTGAAATGGGAAATGCAATTTCACGTCGCATGCAGCACGATTGTTTACATCAGTTTCTTTACTCGTCAATTTTGGCCAACGATTGCGTCCAAATTAGGAAGAGAATCCTTTAAGTTTGAACATGGTTAGAAGCAGAATGCTTATCTGTCTTTTATGCACTGCAAAATATTAAGAATCGTGTACGAACAATTAGAGATATTGGCAAAAAACAGGTCTTACCGATGACTTAGCTCCTTTCAGTATCCGTGCGTAAACCCCGTTGATTCGTCACCCTGTTAACTAGGAGTTTTCATAAGGGGTGCGAAATCTGGTCTTGAAGAGGTGACGCAGAATGTTTGGAGGAGGGGATGTGGAGTTGTCCCTCCTGCTGACGGAGGTTTTGGCTCAGTGTACAGTACATTCATTGTGCAAGCGAAGCGATCTAGAAAAAAGCCATGTTTATCTGAGATGCATACAAACTCGTTTCACTATTTCGAAGCGATCTAGAAACAGTACACTACTTATCTGAACTGCATGGAACACAAGCTTGATTGTTCTCTACTTGATGCTATTCAAAGATAAATGGAGCGAGCGAAGCGATCTAGAAAAAATGCATTATTTATCTGAGCTGCATGGAACACACACTCCTCAGTCTCTACTTGATGTTATTCACCGATTGTGCGAGAGAAGGAACTAGAAAAAATTGCATTGCGTCTGACTGATGTATGCCATACAAACCCTTGTTCTACCTTATACTATCCACTGTTAAAATAATATTCAAGCGAGCGGAGCAAGCCAGATGAAAATTGCATTGTTTATCTGACTGATGCAATCCTTTCTTTACTTCATACTATTCACTGTAAAAAGGTAAATAAAGAGCAAGCGAAGTGAGCTAAAATTGCATTGTATCTGACTGATGCACACCACACAAACCCTTTCTATACTTTATACTATTTATTGAAAAAATATCGAGCGAGCGAATCGAGCTAGAAAAAATGGCAATGTTGATCTGAATAGCATGTCAGCTAGAAGAAAACGCATTCTTCATCCTAGCAGCATACCAGACAAATTTATTCTCTAATTGAAAACTCTTCTATGACAAATTCTTCGAGCGAACGAAGCGAGCTAGAAAAAAATGTAAATTGTTTATATGAACAGCATGTCGCAGACTCGTTTTAAGCGTGAAGATATTGACTGAAAAAGTTAATTTGCGACCCACAAAAAAGAATACTTTGGCAAAAAAGTGTGTGCGTTCGCACCCGACGCACCCCCCCCCCCCCTTAGTTGCCGCCATGTAAGATAATTTGTTCTGGTCTACAAGAAGGTTTGTATATACTGCATCTTCAAGTGGGATTCAATTTTGCTATGTGTGTCTCTTCTGATAAAAGCTATCGGTGTTGCATCCTCGCACTTACAGGTAGGTTAGTCATTATCAGAAGATGGTCCCATTGATTTTGAGGTGAGTAAAAAATGAAGGGATTTTGCCGGGGACCGAAGAACCAGTTCGAGGCATCTAGGGTGTTAGAGATTACAATACTGGTCGAGGCATCGAAGTTCTACTGTATGTCGAAGTCGCTATGACTTTTAACTCCCATGGCTATTAGGTTTCATATAGGGCCTAACATGTTTGTAAAACATCTCTTGTTTGAAATATCATACTCGCATTATCGTGGCTAGAGTTCTTAGAGCAGTGCTAGATAAGTACATGTAAGTACACAAGAGCTGCGGCAAGTGTTAGAATTCGTTCTAAAAAGAAAATACAATGTCAAACCTTCAAACACGAATTGGAATTTAGAATATATTATACATGTATATAACAACGTTTTACCATTGCTGCTTCTTCGTGTTAATTAATACTTTTTTAAAATTAATTCTTTACATAATCGAAAAGGTAAGGAACAATGCATAGCCACTGGACAAACGTTTTCCACGGTTCAAATAGATTCTCTCCCTTTGACATCGAACTGGTCTAAGGGAGACCATAAAATATACAGAAAAGTTGAACAAAAGAACAATAGAAACAGGGACAAAGTTTTTTTTGCAATTCCGTAGTCAGAATTGTCTCCCTTATAACTTTTTATTTGGATTGTCTCTCTTTGACGCTTATACGAAGGATGTCTGGAATTTCATGTACACCAAACCACTATACAGTTGAAATGTTACCAGCTGGTAGATCAATCTAATATAGACTATTCCTGAAAGTTTCATTAAGATACCACGAAGGAAACACATTACACACACATTAGCTCATCATTAACGTTGTTCATCTGGGCTGCTTTCAGTCGAACAAATCTTCATAGTCGTCGCTTAAAGTTTGAAGCTGGCGAAATAACACTGCATTTAAACTTGTCAAGTGTTAGTCATTCCTTTCCAGATAGATAAAAGTGTGATTTATGTTTCTGTAGTAGTCATACTGAGGCCCACAAATATTTTCATCTTGGCACACGACTACGTGTGTCGTCAACGTCAGTTTTTCCAGGCATCTTGTCGTCTTCCGAAGATGACCATTTCAGACGTATTTACCATAATACAACAGTACAACTTTGAACAGAGATGCAGCTTAATACATTCATTTGATGTCTTGATGTTTGACTGTATAGTTTGGAGCCAAATAATAAAATGGCCAGTTATTTATGAATTGTGAAACGCACCAATTCTGACGTGCTGCGTGAAGCGCTATATATTGGTCGTCAAGGCAACAATTCTCTTGCACAGTATCAACTATATAATTTAGCACTTACATGTAGGTAAGCTATCATCAGAATATGGACCCATTGATTTTGAGGTAAGTGAATAAAGAATGGATTTTGCCGGGACTGAAGAACCAGCCTTCGAAGCATCTGGGTGTAAGAGGCTAATAATGTTCGAGGCATCGAAGTTCTACGGTACGTCAAAATAGCTATGATGTTCGTCGCATCAAATCCAGAATGTTTTAAGTCTACAAAGTTCATTTTGAGAAAATCGACTTTAAAGAGTTTTACCTCTCTTTTCAGAAACTAAAGATAGAAAACAATTGCACAGTGAATTTATTGTTTATCTTTACTGTCACAAAGTTATAAGTATTTTCAATATATAGATCTTGAAAAGCGCTTTCCAACGATACCAAAAACTCATTTTTTGTATAAAAATGAGTTAGAACATTTTGAATTGAGGCGACGTTTTAACTTACATGACTATTTGGCTGACATGCAATTTACATGTTTCACAAACATCTCTTATTTAAAATAACGCTTCATACTCGCAATATCATTACTAGAGTTCTAAGAACAGCGCTAGATAAGTGTGTATAAAATGAAAATAAAACGCGAGTTTGAATTTAGAATATATTATACATGTACTTAGTATATCACAACGTTTCGCCGTTGCTGCTTCTTCGTAGTAACAGGAGCTGTTCTATTAATAGGAGTGTGTAACGCGCCATAGCCTCGTGAGATCTCAGCCGTGATCACGTGAGCGATACTGTCGAGTCGGCCATTTTGTAAAATCTCGCCGATAGCGTCAACAATTACAGCCAACTTATTTTCAGTGCAATTAGTTCCTTCAACCCTATATCGTTTAAATAACATAGTCTTATGTTTAGATAAGTTGACAGACAATGTATTTGTGTGAATACATTCTCAAGTATCGGTCGATTTATCACAGAAATTGAACATCACAGTTGGCTGATTCCTAGTCTGAAGCCGCCTTTGTTCTTCAAAATGGCGTGAAAACAAATTTTATGCACTTTTGCTCAACGCCATGTGCACTTAATCTTTATGTTTTAACAGTAAAATTTTGATAATTATAAACTATTTATAATTCTCGAATGGTAGAAAACAATTGTGGCGCCGTATGAATTGAATTAAGAAATTTGGATGCGTTCAAAAATCGTCCATTTTACCAGGAGCTGTTCTATTAATAGGAGTGTGTAACGCGCCATAGCCTCGTGAGATCTCAGCCGTGATCACGTGAGCGATACTGTCGAGTCGGCCATTTTGTAAAATCTCGCCGATAGCGTCAACAATTACAGCCAACTTATTTTCAGTGCAATTAGTTCCTTCAACCCTATATCGTTTAAATAACATAGTCTTATGTTTAGATAAGTTGACAGACAATGTATTTGTGTGAATACATTCTCAAGTATCGGTCGATTTATCACAGAAATTGAACATCACAGTTGGCTGATTCCTAGTCTGAAGCCGCCTTTGTTCTTCAAAATGGCGTGAAAACAAATTTTATGCACTTTTGCTCAACGCCATGTGCACTTAATCTTTATGTTTTAACAGTAAAATTTTGATAATTATAAACTATTTATAATTCTCGAATGGTAGAAAACAATTGTGCCGCCGTATGAATTGAATTAAGAAATTTGGATGCGTTCAAAAATCGTCCATTTTACATATCTAGCCATCTATTGACGCATTATTATTTTTTACATGTCTGTGTTAAATTACACTTTACTACTATATTATGTGACGCATTTTCCTTTTTATTGTTTTAAATCGGTAGTACTGACATACGAGCATTGCACGTGATAATTTTTTAATTATTTATTGAATGGACAAAAAAATATTAGGCGGGTAAAAACAGGGATTTAACTATACTTTCACAAATATCTGGGACGATTATATTCAGTCCCAGCAAATACTGTATGTATATTAATTATTAAATAGAAACTACCAAAAAGTTTGCATATACATATATGAGAGAAATAAAGAATATAGCAAGAAACATGTCAAAAAATAGAGTGTTTAATGTTTTTTTGTGATCTATGCTAATCATTTATTTGTTTATAGCGAAGTCAAAGTCAAGTCAAGTCAAGTGAAATACCCCTTATTCGCTCGATCATTTCATGTTTACATGAAAAAATGAGGTGACAAAATGTAACAACAAGCTTAGCAAGATCTGATCAAAGTTTAAGTATATAGGTGCCAGATTTTGACACCATATATTGATTGGGAATATATTGGAACCCCACTGTGCAAACTGCTTAATGGATGGCGACCTTGATTGCTTATCTCGATAGGGCACAGTGACTTATTAAGTTTATTACATAACACGATATAATTGTCAAAACCAATCATAGAAACTGCACGCAGGGGTTATGTATTGTTATGTAATTACCAAACCACATAGTGGGATTTTGTTTCTGTGAAATATATTATATACATGTTATTATAACGTGTTAAGAATTATGAAGGGGTCTGGTGTAGATCTATTCTGCATGTACTTGTGTTCTTAAAGTACTAAATTTTTTACCGAGGCAATTTTTAGCACTTATGGAGAAATCACAGTTTTCTTGTTGTAAATAACTTTGTAAATTATGATGAAGTATGTTTGCAATATATGCAAAGCATGTATTATATTTAACGACTTATTAATGTCAAACCTTTAAGTTTAGTCATTTAACGGATAGCACATGTAAACTTATCACTGACGGCCTTTTTAGCTCGCCGTTGTTCGTTGATTATTTGTTTGTTTTCAATAAAATGTAGAAAAGTATGAAGTTCAGTGTTTCGGCATTCTAAAACATTTTAATTTATCAAAATAGGATATGTATTCAACAAATGACGCTAATTTTACTATAGCAAATACTATACTAGGACGTTCGAAATGGTGGAATATATTTTAAGTGACGGCTTTTTGAATCGCCGTTGCGCGCTTAATAATTATTTTGTCTCTTAAAAAATTAGATAACAAGAAACTAGAATCTTAAAGGGTTCTATAACACAAAACCTTTTCGAAATCGTATAATAATTGATTAAACGATAAACAATTTCAGTAATCTGTCCGATAGTAGCGCAAAAAACGTACGGTAAACAGCGCTAGGAATCGAGCGTCTGCAATCGATCGATAACCACGTGACCAGCGAATTATCTGATTATACCAACGGCGCAGAAAAAAGTCAATAATTGGTTGATAAAGAACATCGATTCATTTCCCCTTGTGTTATCTAGGCCCTGATTTTACATATCTAGCCATCTATTGACGCATTATTATTTTTTACATGTCTGTGTTAAATTACACTTTACTACTATATTATGTGACGCATTTTCCTTTTTATTGTTTTAAATCGGTAGTACTGACATACGAGCATTGCACGTGATAATTTTTTTGATTATTTATTGAATGGACAAAAAAATATTAGGCGGGTAAAAACAGGGATTTAACTATACTTTCACAAATATCTGGGACGATTATATTCAGTCCCAGCAAATACTGTATGTATATTAATTATTAAATAGAAAATACCAAAAAGTTTGCATATACATATATGAGAGAAATAAAGAATATAGCAAGAAACATGTAAAAAAATAGAGTGTTTAATGTTTTTTTGTGATCTATGCTAATCATTTATTTGTTTATAGCGAAGTCAAAGTCAAGTCAAGTCAAGTGAAATACCCTTTATTCGCTCGATCATTTCATGTTTACATGAAAAAATGAGGTGACAAAATGTAACAACAAGCTTAGCAAGATCTGATCAAAGTTTAAGTATATAGGTGCCAGATTTTGACACCATATATTGATTGGGGATATATTGGAACCCCACTGTGCAAACTGCTTAATGGATGGCGACCTTGATTGCTTATCTCGATAGGGCACAGTGACTTATTAAGTTTATTACATAACACGATATAATTGTCAAAACCAATCATAGAAACTGCACGCAGGGGTTATGTATTGTTATGTAATTACCAAACCACATAGTGGGATTTTGTTTCTGTGAAATATATTATATACATGTTATTATAACGTGTTAAGAATTATGAAGGGGTCTGGTGTAGATCTATTCTGCATGTACTTGTGTTCTTAAAGTACTAAATTTTTTACCGAGGCAATTTTTAGCACTTATGGAGAAATCACAGTTTTCTTGTTGTAAATAACTTTGTAAATTATGATGAAGTATGTTTGCAATATATGCAAAGCATGTATTATATTTAACGACTTATTAATGTCAACCTTTAAGTTTAGTCATTTAACGGATAGCACATGTAAACTTATCACTGACGGCCTTTTTAGCTCGCCGTTGTTCGTTGATTATTTGTTTGTTTTCAATAAAATGTAGAAAAGTATGAAGTTCAGTGTTTCGGCATTCTAAAACATTTTAATTTATCAAAATAGGATATGTATTCAACAAATGACGCTAATTTTACTATAGCAAATACTATACTAGGACGTTTCGAAATGGTGGAATATATTTTAAGTGACGGCTTTTTGAATCGCCGTTGCGCGCTTAATAATTATTTTGTCTCTTAAAAAATTAGATAACAAGAAACTAGAATCTTAAAGGGTTCTATAACACAAAACTTTTTCGAAATCGTATAATAATTGATAAAACGATAAACAATGGTAGTAATCTGTCCGATAGTAGCGCAAAAAACGTACGATAAACAGCGCTAGGAATCGAGCGTCTGCAATCGATCGATAACCACGTGACCAGCGAATTATCTGATTATACCAACGGCGCAGAAAAAAATCAATAATTGGTTGATAAAGAACATCGATTCATTTCCCCTTGTGTTATCTAGGCCCTGGTAGTAATTAATACTTTTTTAATTATTATTTATATAATTATCGAAATGTTGGAAACAATGAATGGCACTTGACCCTATTACAATACAAAACTGGACACACTTCTTCCACACCGGTCAAATAGATTATCTCCCTTTGATATAAAACTGGTCTAAGGGAGACCATAAAATATACAGAAAAGTTGAACAAAAGAACAATAGAAATCGGGACAAAGTTTTTTTGCAATCCTGGAGTCAGATTTGTCTCCCTTATAAGTTTTTATTTGGATTGTCTCTCTTTGACGTTTATATTCTGTCCTAGGATGTACGTGACTACAAGTAGAACAGTTAACCATACTAGTAGCACATTTTTCAGTTTACGAGTTACATGTATATTTATATTTGGAATGTGCTCCTATACAAGATCGTAGTAGGTCTCTGTTGAGGTATGATTCTTCTACGAGTGTTACATGTTCTTCTAATGATTGATTTTTAATTCAATTATACGATTATATTTATGTTAACCGCCAGATAAAATATCTCAGGAAGATAATTTGTAATAACACAGTTCTCATAAGTGTTTTCTCGTTATACATACATTTTGTATATGGGCCAACACTTGTAATCGCGCGTTTACGTATTTAGATGTTATTTAATCAGAATCGAGTCTAAGTGTGCTAGTCATAGATACAGATGTCGCGTCACAAGTTGGAGCTATTTTACTTTTACGGCATTTTTAAGATGGACAACTCTTTATTTAATGACTTAACATGAATGTAAAGTCATTAAATAAAGAGTTGTCCATCCGTAGCGTAACTATATAATGTTGTATATCATTTTAAAGAGAAACAATTGTTTTGCACATTGTATAATTTTCTTTAAAAACAATCAATTATTAAGACGTCAGTTTGTCCGAAAGATGCAAGAAACTTGCGACAGCACATTGAATACGTGATGTTCCCTAATCAGAGTAAGGGTAATTGTTTCCTCTTATCATCACAACTCCGAGCGTTACGTTACCGATTTTCCGACCTTTGGTTTTAAATATATACATTAATACACTATACAACTTTAGGAACAATCCTTTAACAAGCTGGTGGCTAACCAACCACCCACATCAGTCAGTCGTTATACATACATTTTGTATATGGACCAACCCTTGTTGTACACGTAGCTTTTGCCGGGATTCAAACCTTCGACCTACCGCTTCCAAGGCGAACGCCCTGTCCACTCGGCCTAAGCTTTTGCAACTTATAGCTCAACCAATGTGTTATTTACTATAAATATTATTGGCAATACAATATGTTTAAACTAGTATTGATAGAATGTAAATTACTAAAATTCTAACATTACGCCGCTACTTTCCACACAATTTCAATCATCAAATAGTCCGTATTGCTGAACTGTCGGTAGCCTGTTCGGCCATTGTAGCTTCGTACGAAGGAGGTTGTGTGAGATACATTGTACATTTCGGACATGCCGCCATGTTAGTTGTTACAGTCGAAACTGGAGGAATGGCACAACCTGAAAGTATAACAAGGGGCCAAAATGACCATTTATCGCTCACTTGTTGTTGATCCCAGCTCGTCCTATGAACTAAACGCAGTGATATTACCTATGAGACCATGCTTTATAAATATAAAGTCCAAATTGAAACTAACATGACAAACTTTTACTGGAATTGAGCATCGTGACATAGTTTAAGATTCCGGATGTCTCAATATCGAAAGGATCCATATTTTGTAATATCGTGACCAAGTTTCGTCACGAAAGATCAGGCCAGAAATCGTGACCTCTAGTATGTTCACATGTAATATTGTGGACGGACGGACGGACGAAGGACGAAGAGTGATCACAAAATCTCACACTGTCACTATGTGACTATGTGATAGGTGAGCTAAATTCATGAATCGAAGATTTTTTTGCAAAATCAGGATTTTCACCAAGGGCCTAAGTCTGTAAATCCTTGTTTCCAGTAACTGATCAATATAGTTTTCTGCTGAAACAAGACAGGCATGATTGCGTCCACCCGTATTTGAACGCGGGTCGCAAGATTAGACACCAGTGAGCTACAAAGGCAGTAGAATAATTTAAATTTGCTTGCATTTGCTTAATAACCTGCACCAAACGTGTATGTTAGATGGCAATACTGTACCATATTCGGGTCCGAGCGAATTCTGAAGTTCTGATTCTTGCGTTCTTTCTTCTGTTTGGTTTCCACAACGAAACCTGAATAAAGCTATAAGTAAAAAGATAGTTCCTAGTACACCGACACTACATCCAATGATCACACCCATAGGAAAACAGCATCGCTGATCATTTAAATCACCACAACATCCAAAACTGCAAAGTTCGGTACTGTTCGGACAGTATCCACTAACACCCAGATCTGAAATAAAAAAGAAAATTCGATCCGCAAATGTGAATGTAAGAAATGGTTCCAAATTCCAATTAATTCTGACGGGTGACTTATTTCTAAAAGTATGACTACATAATGAGAAAGATTGTAATGTTACTTTTGTGTTATTTGTTTGGATTTTCTACACATCTTGCATATTATTCTTCACAAGCGCTTATGGACTCAATGTACTTTGTATTATCCATGTAGATCTAAATGGTTTTATTCTTTAAGAAGGAAATGTGTGTATCTGTGTTTAAATTACGATTAACGATAGATCGATGCCAGGAAACGGGAAACAACTCATTCAAGCTTGCTGACCAAAACATAATACAAAATGTATATTGACGACTATTATTTTGCTCAGTATGGTAACATCTTAATATTTTCTCGGTAGCTATTGGGGACTTTTTACTGAAATTTTATTGCGTTTTAGCAATCATCATTTCTGTTAATGTCTAATTAAAATATTATGTTGACCAATTTAAATGATTGATATTGTAGGCAGCATTGCAAAGCAGCTTATAAGTCACATCATCATGTAGCTTATATGTTACCTCATGTGGGAAAGATTTTGGATGGTGTAGAAGGCGATGCAGCTGATAATCGGCATGCATATTTATGAGACTGAGGTCAGTGTCCATGCTTTTAGATATGCAGTTTATTTTAGCAGTGTACAGTGTACAAGTATATGGGTTATCGAATGAATATACAGTATGAAACATCTCCATGTGAACAGCATTAGGAAGTGAAAAGCCTTGAAGGTGAAGTAAAATATGTGTTCTAGATATTTCTAGCGGGTGTGGTCTGGGTAATCGTCTCACGGTAGTACGTGTACGCCCTCGCCCCCTCGGTCGATTAAAATTAACGACATTCGCGCTAGAGCCCCCGGAACCATTAAGTTTCTTGTGGGTCATTCACACAAACACCACCCAGCACAGATGTGTATTATCCACTAGAACTGTTTACTATTTATGCAAATTATCAAAATATTTACCAATAACAGATCAATTGTCACAAAGGTTAGTCACCTTTAATCTAACAATAACGTATGCGTATCTATCAGACCACTTATATTTTATTAGGACAAATAATTGCCGAAATTCTGAAAGAAAAAAACTCGCATCATTCGGTCGAACACTCTCATAAACTATTTCACATACTGTAAAATACAACTTGTTATTCGTTGCGATCAAACTAGCATCGATGTCGACCACACAATTCTTATTAAATCTGCTAATTCATTTTCTTTCTAGTTTTCTTTCTTTTTAATTTGAAATCCCATAATGCACCGTTTAACCATATTCCGCGAACTTTAATACCAACGAATCTAAATGGTATTACAGTATGATAGTAGCTTACTGCGTGGTAGAATATTTTAAGAATGAAATATTTTTATATCACTGTGGGCGTGGAAATTAACATGGGCTATGAATGGTTCAGCACATTATTCATTGCATATTGACAAACGTAATGCAATTAAAATAACAATCAGTTAGCTAATAAGTACTAAATGAGACATTCCACACGCTGGTGTATTTATTGTCCATAGTTACAGAGAATTTAGAGACTACTGTGTCTATTATATACACCAGTGTTACAGTACCACTGTACTAGGACGTACAGCGAAGATGGAAGTCTATAAGTATTGGATAATTTCGATTTTAATAAATATTAATCGAACACCAACTATTTCAAGTAAGTAAATCGCAGTTTATTGTAAATACAGTACCAGTATTAAATCTTCATAATGATGATCTAAAAAGACAAGTTTAATTAAAATACAATCACAATACAACATCATTCTTGTAAGACTTATAAGAAACTTTGTCCAATATCAAAACCAGCGTAATCATTTTAGCACAAATATGCTAGTAGTTTATACACTTAATAAACTCATTGAAACTGGAACTGAAACCATTTAGTCAATCGAGTGAATTAAATGATTTAAGAAATGCCAAAGAAACCCATCATCATAATACTAATAAAACGAGAAAATACATTACATATTTAAAATGAGTATACGATATCAAAAGCCTGATTCATGTAAATTGTACACATTATAGTAAGATTGTACATTTATTTCAGGTGCACCTTGTACAAAAGTCGCAACTATAGGTGCAAGTAAACCTGACAAGGTAGCAGATAAAGTGGATTCCAAGTCTGGGCAAATTGTAATGATGCGACACAAAGACTATGTTGTACCTTGTTGTGGAGCTATATCAGAATGGACAGCTTACATCAAGAATCCAGGAACAATACGTTTCCAAGTCTGGAGAGCTCTAGGAACTGGCGAATATATCTTAGTCGGGGAAAATCTTGCCACGTATCATAAGAAAGAAGAAAACAATCTTATAACAGTTTCTGTTGGTGAAGTTGATCAAATAGCGGTTAAAGATGGCGATTTCATTGGTTGGTACAATGAAAACGAGCCAATGATAAGTTATGCGAAGGCTAAGACCGGAGGTGGTGTTCTGATATACAATAGCAGGCAACCTATATTTATAGGCGATGTAGCTGATTGGTCATCCGTGGCTGCGTCTGATCCACGGACTTACGCTCTTCAAGCTAAAGTAACAAAGAGTCTAAAACCAAAGTTCAAAAACTTAGGAGCTAGTATATCTATTATCAGTGATTTAGCTCCGGGATCAGAAATTTACCAGCTAGCATTCGATGGTGTTGACGGCGTGGACGTTCCGAACTACTTCGTTCCGTTCCTTGATGCTTTCTCTGAGTATTTTGCGTATAACGACTCGCTAAATTCTGTGTTCATTCGACGTACACCCCCTAAAGGGAAATATTCCTTAAGTTTTTCTGTAAAAGACCAATGTGGAGACACGAATAAAGGGGTACTGAAAGTTGAAGTAAATACCAAGCTACCAGCTATATTAAACCTTCCATCAGCTGTTTCAGTACGTGAAGACAGTCATAATAGTGAAGAAATGCTTCTAGAAATAGATGTCGTGCATTCTGGGTCCATTGCATGTAGTCTTAGAGGTGTCGAACCTACCCATGGTAAGCGGTATTTCCTTGTTAGGAATAGCAATGATTCATTACCTCATGTTATCTTAAAAGCATCGGCACATTTAAGTTACGAAGCGGAGGATACGTATGAGCTAACTATAAAATGTGCAGCCGGTAAGGAATTCGACCAGGGAAGTTTGTTCGTGAATGTGGAACCTAACAGTGCTCCCCAGTTTGATAATTTACCAGCAACAGTTGTAGTTCACGCGGATGAAGGTATAATTGGAGGGTTAATTTATCATGTGGTACATTCTGACGAAGAAAACAATCCAGTTTATTATAATGTAACATGTGATCCTAAACCTTGTCCTTTTGATGTAACTCAGGGAGGAAGCATAACCGTGGTTGACGATCTCAGAACGGCTGTATCTGATATATTCTATATTGAAATAACTATAGAAGACAGTTTTAACGTGGCCGGACCAGAAATCCTGGTCGTTAACATAACAGGACTAAACCGTGCTCCTTTTATTTACAATCTACCTCCCAAGGCTTCTGTAACGCTGGAAGAAAACTCTCCACCGGGTACTTCTGTGTTTCAAGTTCTAGCAGTTGATCAAGACGAATCTGATAATCTGACATTTACATTTCGAACAAAACCAACGAACATGATACCACTGTTTTCTATCAACGAGACAACAGGTGTAATTTATGCACTTACTCCATTCGATTACGAAGGTATGAAATCTAAGAATATCAAAGTGTATCCAAGTGTTTCTGATGGTATGAATACGTACGAAGCCGCGCTTAAAGTGACTATTATTGATATAAATGAACCGCCGATTTTTCAGTATGACAATTATACCATATTCACTGGGGAACATGAACCTGGCAAGGTAATTGCAAAGAATAGAATTAAAGCCAGCGATTCTGACAAAAGTGATGCGATTGTGTATCATCTTGACTGTGGTAGAGAAACTGATCTCTTTCAAATCAATGATCATAACGCGGATATTACGCAATCGTACGAACTTGATGTGGATAGACTTGGAGTTACGGAACTAGAAATCATGTGCACTGTATCTGCAACTGATAAAGTAGGACAGACGTCATATGCTACAGTTCGGTTTGTGATTGCTGACGAAGACGACAATACGCCTGATTTTGAAAAGACAAGTTATCTATTTGTGGCTACAAAAGATTTGCCAATGTTTACAACGCTTGGTCGAACATTCGCGACTGATCTAGACACGGCTTCTGTAAATAGTAAACTGTTCTACTATATTGAAGAGGATACTGACGAGTTTGTATCTGACGATAATGGTACAATACATCTGATTGCTGATCTAACAATGGTACCAGTAGGCACAGTTTATAAGTTGACTATGAGTGTTGAAGATGGAATGGGTAAGAAAGATTCAGCACCTGTAACGGTTGTTGTTCTACCCGGTAACTATCAGACTCTTGTAACATCGCTGGTTGCCAAGGAAATCACACTTTTTGATCTTCCAGAAAATGTGGCCTGGTTAATTACCGCTGTATATCTTTTGATAACGATACTGATGTTGTCAGTGTATTTGTGCGCGCGTTCACTTCGCTGTACCATAGAAGTGGTTGAATTTGACGAAAGTCGTCCACCGACCTTTGCTTCTAGATTTACGACTAAATGGTCTCGCAAAACAACACCAAGATCAAGCATTGTTTCAGTATACCCATCAGATGCATCCATTGAAGGGTCAGCCAATGCTTTATCAACATTTCAATCTGGCTATTCACAATCAACAACTTGTTTGGACATTACAAACTCAACCTCAACCTCGCAACTCGAATCAAGAATATCTACCTCACCACGTGTTTATGCAAGTACGCCAAGAACGGATTATTCAAGGTCACTGTGTAGTGAATCTAGAAGAAGTTCTAAATCAGCAAGTACAGCAACGACTGGATATTCAGGATCGCCGTGTAGTACACCCAGAACAAGTTCTAAACAAGCTACCGAATGTTCAGACAACGTATCTAACTGCAATGTCTCACTTAACACAGCAAACAACAGTTCGTGTATTCAATCAACCATTCAGCATTCCTCCAATGTATCCAATACCTGTTCGTCACACCATTCGTCAAAGCATGGATCACACTCATCATCTAAACATCAGACACCAATCCCGTCTACTTCCAGCAACACAAATTTAACTGAATCACGTGAACACAATGAATCTCGTGAACACAATGATGAGAGGGAAACAGATAACAAGGACGAGAAACGATCAGTTGTGTTCACAGTTTCCAATAAATCAAACATGACACCCAGAAAATCTTTTGACGACAGAATGCTTCGTCGATCCACTGTTTCGAGAGTATCGACGGAAGATATTCCATCCACCCCATCGCGGCTATCTTTATCTGACATTCATCCAACCGCGAAATCACGCGATCGGACACCTTGGAAACCATGGGCAATCTCAGATTTTAAATCGTCGTTCAATAAAACTCCAACAATCGATTCGGACTACGCGTCTATCGGGGCGTCCAAAAAGTCACCAATCAGTAAACGTAAATCTAGTTTGAATTTCTGATCCGCAGTAATTTACATGTACTTTTAATAGGGAATGGAAGCCGGTCACTAAATGGCGGTTTAAGAAACTTGAAATATGTTTGAAAGATGTTGTCAGTAACTCTTGCTTGTGGGTGAACAAGTTAGCACTGGTTGATAAGGTACATGTACATGTATATAATATGCCTAAACATAACCAGCCGCGATATATTTCTCAGGGGTAGTATTCAATATTGATCTTACTTGACTTAAGGATATGGGCAACCAATCAGATTACACCAGATTAAACTATTGGTCAGTAACAGGCAGCATGATTGGCTATCCATATTCTTCAACTAAATAAGATCAATATTGAATACCACCCCAGAAGTTTACTGTGTTTTGAAACAGAGATTTTAATTCAGACCAAGTTTGGAATGTAAGATTTGTTTATATTTGTTGGTTTGTTACCTCAGTACATGGCCTCGATGATGTGCAGACTACTGCAGTTAATAATGAATATTTTTTCTGAAACCAATTGAATGTAAAATTCGTTGATTTTATGAGATACATTTGATGTTTCTTCTTCGAAAGTCCTTTGTTCGTTCCTAAATGTCAGCAGGATTCTCAATTTGGATGGTGAAGGTTGAGTTGTGTTTCAGTTATTTACTTATAATGTATGTATGGAGGCCAGCGAAACAGATAAGGTTTTAGTCAAGTGGGTATTTTACCGTCGAGTTTCAATTTTGTTTGGGTTGTCAAATTTTAATTGGGTATTTAATAAAACTCATCAGGTAAATGATCTTTTATGTACTATTTTTCACAATAACATCAATTTCTATTTGAGTATTTTAGATTGTCTTTGCTTTTTCTTACTCCCTCCTCTCAAAATCTATTGGGGTTTAAATGAAATTAATTTGGTAATTACCTCAATACGCAGTTTATCTGTAGCTCTGAATGGATTTTATATTGGATCAGCTACTATGATTCTATGAATACAATTTCAAAGTCCTGATTTTGGAACATAAACTGACATGCAATTTTCACAAAGATTCGCCTGGACAACTAATTTTCATATTATTTTCAGTAATATACATTTGTAATTTAAAACAACTTCAAATACATGTAAGTACAAGTTGGTCCTTACCTTCAGACCCAGTGTTTGCAAATACCGGCATTGTCAAGGCACTTAAAACTCCTCTATAGTAAAATCTCAATGTTCACAAATCACTAAAGTTAGATGACCATTAGATGAACTGGTTTACAAGACTTAGGATAGCCAAAAGTTCCACTGTGTTTGTCAGAACAATACACATACTGTAAACATTTTAATTTTCGAGGTTATTAAATTTCATTAAATTGGGTTAAATGACAAGTTCGTAGGTTGTTAAACGGATTAAAAAAGGACTTTGGGCATTCAGCTAGGGCATTCCGCTTGTTTAAACTCGGCCATTCGGCTGGGGCATTCAGCATTTTTTATTGCTGAATCTATGTCATACAGCTGGGACTTGGGCAGTTCATTTCATGTGCCGTGTAATGGTGGTATGTGATGCTTTTATGTTTTCGGTGCTCAGTTGGATAAGTTGAGTGCTGTCTTGTCCTATCAGGTCGACTTTCTTTTATCTTTTTCTAATATATTTTGGGGATTTAAAATATTGGAAGAAAACCCGTATTTGAGAGGTCATTTAATCGTGGGTATTTAAATTTGGACGTCGAGTCAATCAAAATTAATCCAGCACTAATATGAATCTACAGCTTGTTATTTATGGTTTGTACATTGATTTAATTATGGATTTATGCATAATTTATGAATGCTTTATTATGACTTTGACACCTTGTACACACCATATATAATTGCAAGTAGATAATAGTGGAATTATAATATATGGTGGTCTGTATGTATTACCGGTCTGTATGTTTTACCGGATGGAACATTAGGTATGTAACATTACATAACATCATGCCTTTATTGCATACACATTATACAAGTTCATCACAATTGTGAACATTACGTATATACATTGTATATGTTAAATAGAAAAATAAAACAATGACATGTACAAATGACTTCAGTTCGAAACTTTCTGAACAGCCTGGTAAGGTGGTACACAATTAATATGGTGAATCAATACAAAGTGTTACTATTTATCTGGTTATGGGACTGTTCCTTCAGTTTATAATGTATCCCTAAATACAGTGCATGCACTATGATGCCTAACTGGAACCCGTGTGTACTTTGATTTTGCATCGACTTAATGATTAGCACATATAATCTAAACCATCTCATCTGTTTGAGTAAAGAGTGGCGGCATATTTACTCTAAGTGTCAAACGCTAGGTACCATTCTGGAAGCTGAAGCCAAGAGGTAAATTCGATGGTTATTGACTGACAACGTTGGGACGTGAATAATTCCTTGTTATGTCACATACTCCCTTCTTCGTGATAATAAAATGTATTAATATTTATCAATGTATGTCGCACACTTGTCAACACTTAAATATTAACTAATAATGTTAAATTCTGTATTCTTCCTTGCAAAGCAATGTAATAATTAGTAGCAATAGTAAATGATTGCTAACACGAGTGTCGGTACATTTGCAAATGGTTAAAAACCACAATTCCATATGGAAATACATGGACACTAACGCCCTCCATGCTTGATTCCACCAAGTAAACATGTTTACTCCAATTTATTCATCAGTTGATCCACTTGGTACCTGAAAGGATCATCCCGACGTGTTGCTGTTCTCTTCAACCTTAAAACAAATAAATAAGTTTAACTTAGTTATTACTATGAAACAAACATTTGTTTTAAATTGATCTGCTATATCTATTTGTAAAATGAGTTGAAAGTAAACGATAATCAACAAATAAGAACATTGTCATTTTATTGGGGTTTACCAAAATAAATCTTTATGTCAAAACAGATTTTAAGTCTCTCCACGTTTACCATCGTTTATGATCGATTGGTCACATTATTATGGCGACCAGTTAATGATAAACTGGTCTGGATTATCTCCCCTAGAATACTACGTTACTAAAACGCTATAGTACGACAGGAACCAGACTAATTATGAACCAGTTTTCATAGTTTTAATTAAAATCCGTTCCAGTACTGATTTGCTCTTCCAAGAATAAACCGACAACTTCTCCATATGAAGAGGACACGGCTTTACGGAGGAACAAAATGACAATCGGAGCTTGCTATGCAGCGAGGAGAGATAGTTCAACGGTCTCTACGACCTTTATAAGTACTTTTATTTACACAAATGTTTACCATGCTTTTGCACACATTACAGCGTAGTTCTTTAACTTCATGAATCCCATGTCACCTAGGCAACTAATCAACGTTTCTAGCGCATCAATAGCTCGCTGTGTCCGGTCCCGAAACATTGTGAGAATCTGAAATAAATAATAATGACAATATTAACGCAAAAATATGTTTTATAATCATCAACATGGGATACAGCACGTAATCAATATATGGAAAATATAATAGTTTGAGGTGTATAGGCTTTACCATAAGAGAACGGGTTGCAACAAATGATGACTTGTAATTACACCAGCATCTGAATTCGACTGCCGACTGGCATAACATTTGGACTGAATAGACAAATATATATTTCTATTGGTAGCCAACCCATTTATCTCGTATATTAACAACACAACTTTAAACACTTCTACATATTTATAGCAAACTGAGGGACCGAAGTTTCAGCAAAATAGATTTTTTATTTTTATGTAGGACAAAGGTGTACACAGAAAATCCGACCATATTTTCCAATCGGTGTTCAATATCACAGCTGAATCGCGTGCAATGCCACTACAGTGATGTTTATTCACTTACTTACATGAGATATTCTCTATAAATTCCAAGTCCAATTCTCTCTGAAACTTATCCAACAGCATTTCAAATAGCCAAAATGTTTTGGTCACACACAAAATCTCTCTCCTATAATGTTTTGCACATCCATTTTACTGTATAGGTCATTTGACGTAACATGCTATCTCATTGGCTGGTGACTGGTTCTCTTTCTCTTATGATTAAGCCTAGACACCCAAACTATATTTGTACATATATTGATAACATGCTGTATCCCTATGATCATCTAGAGTATTTATGCTCCTGTGGTCCAAAATGTTCAAATCGGTTACTTCCCCTTATTGGCATCAGATACTTGTTTTTTTAACAAGTTGGGTTGCAAATTGTATATCTGCGAGATATTAGATCTAATATGCTCATGCATAATTGTGCCAAAGTACATGTATTAATGTGAAAAAAACTACCCCCCCAAAACCCCAATATACATGCCTTCTAAAGTCAGACCTGGGCTGGTATTCACAAAGCATCTTAGTTGAAAACTTAAATATTTTGACTTAAGTTAAAAATTAGTATTGCATATACCGTGCACAAATTGAAGATTAACCCATGTTTTCTTAGTGATTATAGTAGCTCTTTACATAATGATTTAACCCTATGCAAAAAATCAATAATCGTGATTGTCATGTTAGGCTGACATACTTTAGAAATGTTGGTGTTTTTAAGAAAAATCTAAGTTTTCTACTAAGATGCTTTGTGAATACCAGCCCTGTTATACGATACAATCAGAACAATCAAACTGATAGGACCATTGTGGTTGGTTTTATAAAGGGAAATAACTCACTACCGACCCATTACCTTCATGACACGAATTCCATCCAGAACATAGGCTGGACTTTGTAAGATTTCATCAGCTTCAGATTCGCCTATCAATAGCGCATGCGCAAGTTTTCTGCTCAGCGGAAGTTCATCCGACATCAAAACAAGGTAAGCGTCTGTCATTGGTTTTGGGTAATCTAGAAAGGTATAACAGTAGATTTCTAACTAGTTGCTTTATTCGGTAACAAACAGTCTCGTCTCTGCAATGTGCATTTAGTATAAATGTACACAAAACCACGCATACAACGAATATGTACATACTACTTCTTAAAGCTGATAGACGATTAGTACATTTTAATTAACATAAAATGGCAAATATTATATTGATATGGCTTCTTACGACTAGTGACTGCATAATTCAGGTGATCACTTACACATAATTATTTTACAGTACAACTTACCAGATGGTACTAAAAGATCGGAATTTTTATAAGCTTTTGTCACCCAGTTTGTAAAATTTTCGCCATTGTCCTTCCATTTCTCATGCCATTGTCTCAGTTGTACCTGTACTGTAGTTGCAATATTTCGACATCCACCTTTAAATAACGCCCCTAACAAAAATGGTATCCCACAATCCTCTCGCGTCTGATTGGTGTCTTTCCATTTCAGAAACAGCTGAATGAACAATGTCAAGCAATCAAGTGATTAAACGGAATGGTGTAGAAAATAATGATGTTCGTGGAATACATAGAACAAACTGACAATTTCTAAACGTTTAGACGTCACTATAACGTTATGAGTGGAAGGAAAAACAATGCGCAGTAAATTCCTGCTGGAGCTTACAAGTTGATACAGAAGACCCTCGGACCTGTCAATCGTGCTTTGCTGATTAAATGATTTTCCGACAATGATGAATCTTTGAAAGCGAACGAATATTTACGACGAAATACCAACAGAGTCGACTTTAATGTCAATGCCTGACGCGCTAAATAGAAAGAGCGGTCATTACCACTCTTACAGAGCTGTTGAAGTATCAGTGGATCAATTATAGATTATTGTACAAATTGTTGGTATACAGTGTGTTAAAAAAGTTCGTTCTCAATGTGTAGTTTCAATAGTTCTGACGTCAAAAGAATTACAATAATTCAGGTTAATTTCCAGAAGGTTGTACCATTGTTCTTATCTTTCCAGCATTAAATGAAGCTATTAGGGTAAGAAAATAAAATAATACACTGCGTACATAGTTCAGGTAAAATTTAGTATGAATGTGAATTTGGGAACAAACTTTTTGAACATCTTGTGTATTCATTTTCTTTATACTAGTAGTACTAACAAACATTTCACCAACACTAACCTTTCTCTGCACGTAAGATGTGCTTCTTGTATGGAATATTTCGTCTTCAATTTCAAAAAAAGTAACACCCATCAGTACTAATACTTTATACCAATCATCACCAAGTTCTTCAACAATCATCTCTAGCATATTACTGTCCAGAAAATCTAATAATATACGGGATATAGATATAAGTTATCAATACATGTATATAGAGAATAGAGTTACAAGTCGTTTATTTTTTTGTTTGCTTCTCATGGGCTATACCATTATCAAGATTTGCTTCGATCATTTACGGCGTCAGTAATATTAGATATAACAATTTTTATAGAAATTAATCGTCCAACAGTACTTACTCTTTCTTCTTCGAGAAACTGATAACTTTTCATCCATAGGATACCATGACTTTACTGTAACAGATATCACGACAAAAATCCCAAAGAATCCAACCTAGATGGTGCCCCTGTCCCTTTACTAACAGTGATAGTAATTGTGTTCGTTTTATTTTTCGATATATTTTAAACTGGGAAAAAGTATTAACTAAAGTGGTAATCACATTACCTGTTCCATTTAGATGGACTTGAGGTTGTTGTTGTTGTTGCTGCTGCTGTTGCTGCTGTTGTTGCTGTTGTTGTTGTTGTTGCTGTTCATCCTGGTTATCATCATCTACGTTGGTCACCGTAATTTCAGGAATAGGTTCTTCCACAACAGGGTCAACATTTTTCATTGCCTTTGCTAGGCTATTTTGAAGTTTCGTTAGGGAATCTAGCGAACTATTGTTCTGGACTTCTGGATTTCTGGATCCTGTCGAAGATTTTGCTGAGCGGGCTGAACGAGACTTCGGCCTTACACTAATTTGTAATTCTTGACTTCCCGTTCGAGAGTTTGTGCTGTCATTTGATAGAGAACTTGACGTGGACCCACTGACACTTGACAGCACTGTACCAGATGGATTTAACAATAAATTAACATCCATGTATGTTAAATGCTGTGGCTGCTCAGACAGGTCAAATTTGTGTCCGTTTTGTTTAGAGTTCAAGTACAGAAACAGGCGACCGTTAATGAATTGTATGGACTTGCCTTTCAGTTCTACCACAAATTGTACTATATTGCTTCTTTTACGATGAAATTCTAGGTCAACAATTCGTGGATTTTTTCTGGTAATGGCACTGTCATAGAACACAGCCTTAAAGCCTGTTTTAGATGATGTATTAATACTAAATCTGGAATCTTTTCCAATCTGTTCATCGTAACCTTGACCTTTCCAATATCGTCTGCGTGATTCTACGTCAATAGAACGACAACATTCGACAACGACATTAAATGTTCTTGTGTTCGATATTCTTTCAGAATAACACAGAAAACATACATTGTATGTCATGTTTACAGTTTGAGCTAATGTCTCCTTGCTTTCGGTTACCATGGTTTCCGTGGAACTTCCGGTCTTTACTCTGACAACCGATGCGATTCTGTCAACGAAATCATAGTGATGTTAAAGGGCAAATGCTTACACGCAAAAAGATAATACAAATGTATTAAGTCAGACAGGGAAGGCAGCACTCAACTTAACTCAGAAAACATAAAACACATACAAGGCACAATGCCGAACTGAACAAATAAATGATCCGCCCAAGTCAAAGCTGCCGAAAAGCTGAATGAACTAGTTTCAGCATTCAAAAAGCTAAATGACCCAGTTCCAACAGTAAAACGACTGAAATACCTAGTTTTAGCTGTCAGAAGTATTAAAATGTAGAAAAATAACAGTATTAAAAAGCTGAATGTCAAGGCTTTAGCTGAATGACCTAGTTTCAGCAATAAAAAAGCTGAACGTCCAAGCCAGATGACACAGTTTCAACAAGTTTAATGCCATGGATACAGTTTAAGTTAGAACACCCCTCACCCCATCATCAGACTAGTATACGTATTATGTCCCAGGTATTCTTGTTGTATTGGTCATTGTATAGGATATAAACGGTGCCATTTATATAACAACAGTTATATTATACAGTATCAGGATGAAAGATGTTGATTTTTTACAATGTGGAAAAAAGAACAAATATGAAACATGTTACTAATGGACACTAACCCAGTGCCAGTTCCTTTTCGCCATAACCTTTGCCATTTCAAGAACAACAGTTAAACATGTTACCAATAGACGATAACCCTGTGCCAGTTCCTTTTCGCCATAAACTTTTCCATTTCAATGTTGTGTCATTCTGATCGAAATATAAGTTTTTTTGTGTTCTAAGTTTACTGTGAATCTTAGTACTTACACTGGGAATGTATGTTCCTTGAAACAGACTGTGCGGCGTTTGTCGTCTGTTTGTGTTTCTACTGTCTTCCAATAATCATCAACTTTGACTAAAATCATCGTATCTCCATCTTCACCAAGGTTTCCAGGCTTCGGTAGCTACGTAGATGTATAGGAAATAAACGGTATGTAATGTTTGGTGTTCTTGTCATTAAAAATACATTTATTGAACTTGGGGTTTAAATTTAAGTCACACGGGTGATATTTGGTAGGTTATAGAGGGAATTGTTGCTTATCTCTGTTATCTATATTCTCTGATTTGAGTTTTAAATTCCCACCGACAGTATGTCAGTACTATGACGATTGACAAATATGCGGCCATGCGGGGGTACTTATAACATTTATGTATACACTCCACGTGGTACTCTAAAGGAACATGCGTACGTAGCTTTTAAAAAGATAGCAAAGCCAACTTACATCGACTGTGATATCCATGTCTGGTTTAACATCAACGTCGATTTTATAGAAAGGAGTTGAGGCAAGGATTTGTCCTTCTTTAATTTCTATATCTTCCGGTAGCTCAATGATCTGGGGATAATGCAGTAGATATAATAAACAATGTGCAAAGATCGTAGTTTTATTAGATTGTTAGAAGGTACGAAAATGCATAATGAAATTGGATTTACTTAACTTATTTTTATCTCACAATTTTCCTATATGCCATCGTCTGTTATTGGTCAGTATTTTCCTAATATGTTTTTGAAGGTCGTTTATTCTAGAACATATTTCCAATAGTAAATACTTTGCAGAACATTCGGTCTGTATCAACTGATCCATATTTCCAAAATATTTTTTCTTTTGGTCAATATGTCCAGAAAGTTTTTTCCTTTGGATTATATTTTCCAGAACATACTTTCTGCTTCTCCATATTTCTGGAAAATATTTTCTTTTGGTCAACAATTCCCGAAAAAAGTTTAAAATATTTTTGCAAAACCTTATTTGGGTCAATATTTCCTGAACATGATTTCTATTGGATAAAATTTTCCAAAAGCTTTTGTTTTCTTTTTCCAGACCAGTTTTTCCTATTGGTCAAGATTTTCAGAACATGTGTTCTATTTACCAATGTTATTTGAACATGTCTATATTTGTCAATATGTCCAGACCATTTTTACTTTTAGACAGTATTTTCTTAAACTTTTTCCTGTTGCCCCATATTTCTATTTTCAGCTTTTCTATTGATCAATTCTTTCAAACAATTGATTTCTTAGTTATTAGTTCCAGAGCATATTTTATATAATTAAATGTTTCTAGACCATTAACTTGTTTTCTTTTTGACAAAAACGTTTTATATTGGCCAATACTATCAAGAATTTTGTTTTTTTATTAGTCAATGATTCCAGACATTGTTTTCTTTTAGTCAATGTTTCAAAAAAAGCATAACGTCTAATGGTACATACTGTCGGTCCATACTTCGATGTGTGCTTATTTCCTGGACGTGTTTTCGTCGACTTTCCCTTTCTTTGGAATAGTTTCAAGTTAAACAGAATATACTTAATTAAGATATACCTGTAGAGTAATCAATGCGTTGGTATTGAACGTGGATTTATTGATGTTGATTCTAACTCCTTCGTCTACAATAGAACCTAGTACCGTGTTGGCTTTACCAACCTGCCATTGTTCTATAGTTGGCCGACTGGTTGTCACAAACGTGTCAGTTTTGGATATGTCAGCAGCAAATGTTACCACCATATTCTGCAAGAAAAGGCATACAGGTACTTCATATTATTGAATGGAACCTCAGTGAGGCAGCCAATAAGGAAGTTATAATTAGCAATGTTCGTATTATGGTCATGGCCTCCACATGTCCAAACGTTGTCAGCCGCTTCAAGAGGAGCAAGTTACGAGTGAATGATAATCAATTGCATGACAACAGGTTAGATAAACTATCTATGGCTTTTAATACTTAAATACTTTAAACAGTGGCATTACCCGATGGGGGAAATGACACAAAACAACCCGGTTCGTCTATGACAAACTACATGTAATGTCGTTAAAATGGCATTGCTAGTAGTTCTAAACATGGCTGTCAAGTGTCAGAATTATATGAACTACTATAGTCTCGTTAACACGATTGAGATTTTAAAAAGCTCCAACAAACCACATGTAACCTTGCGGTTTGTATTCCATTTTAATACTATAAATAGTTTAGTATCTATACAGTTTTAAAAAAAATAACAATGTCTCACCTCTTTGTCTGTCTCAGTTTCACATTTTCCTATTTTATTTCCTGATGTTGTTTTTACAACCACAATCTCTCTGGAAGAACACGACTTTTGAAACAATGGTAACGATATAATAACACGGACGTCACAATCTGTCCGTACTGACCGGAAGGAGTATAAATCACTTGTCACTTCCTCTGGTTCCGTCATGATGACGTCAGCAGTTCGGGATTCATAATTCTGACGTTTCACTATAACTGGAACATTGTCAGTTTGTGTGTCTTGAAGTCGTACAGAAACTCTGGTATTTGTGAACCTAGTAATCGACTGTTGATTTATTTCTTGTATATCAATTCTGTAATAAAATGGAAGTTGCATCACAATCTCAATAACACGATTACCCACGTGGCCTTCCATCCTCTGTGGCCGAGCGGTTAGAGCGATTGCCTCGGACACGGATGGTTGCTGGTTCGATCCAAAGTCGCGACTTACAAACATCGTTAAAATGGCACTGGTATAACACCCGTGGATGACTCGGTGTTGGGATAATCCCAGTTACATACTATTGATCAGTTGGACTTAAAACATTATTTAAACGCCTAGACGATAATTGTTCAATATAATGCAAAATGTTGAAAACGTACTTGATGGGAAGGGGGTGGATTGTTCGCTCTATGTCTGACTCATGTATGGCTAGGCGATGCCATCGTTTCTGTATGGCTTTGGTTTGTCCGTGCGCTACAGTACTTTGATAAGTAATCTTTATTTTGAAATACAGCGTGGTCTTATTATTATTAAGGTAGTCATAAGTAAGTTAATACAGTATTTTATAGATATACGTGTCAGAAAAAGGAATTTTACATATTTATATAGGAAAGAAATGTACAAAGTGATTGAAGACACTAAGCATATATGTTACCTGTTATCAGCGAGTAACTCTTGAATTAAAGTATAATCTTTGCGTGCAAAGATATTTTCCCTGCATAGATCAGACGCCGACCGACCTTCCTGCAAATAAAAGTATGTTCACTTTCATAATAATTATAATTGTATTATAGCCATGCATATATTATCTAGTAAGACAACATTACAACGTATTTCAATGAATACGTTTTGGAATATTGAATATGTGGATCATGGTACTAACCCAATGCATGTTTACGATACAGAGATACTTCAACACCACGAACAATGTTTCTTACATCGTTGAACCTGCCTTAACAATATTCATTCAAAATAAACAAATATTCTATGTCTTTTATATGCTTATCTAGTGTCAAAAAATGGTACCATTAATGCCAAATTACCACTGTGGTTAAACGGTGAATGAATATGTTATTCCATTCATATTTTCAAATTCAAAATCCGCCATCTTAGATTATGGTGAATTTACGAAAATGACTGTTTTGTGAATTTTACATCAAAACATACACCATCTCACGGACAGAACTATACTGATTACATTCTTATCAATTCTATTTATTAATATTGAAATGTCCGTATTTAACAGCTGTCTGTTTTAAGCTGTCATATTTGATAAATTCCTTGATAGTCTGCTTGAACAAGTTTGACAGTATTTACTCACGCGCTCTCTTAGATTCTCATTGGCTCCATTATACAAGAGAACTTCCACAATCGGCCTGTGTCCATTTGTAACGGCTTCATGCAAGGCTGTACGGAATGTATTCTGAAAACATACTCTCAATAACCCGACTTGCTAACTCAATGTCTTAGACTGTCATTTAATAATTGTGAAACAATCATTTTGTTACAGCTTACTATAATATCGACGAGCAATAAACACTACTGACGCCTTATTCTTGATGGTAGCCATCAACACTATTGACGCCTTATTTTTTGGTGGTAGCCATCAACACTGTTGACGCCTTATTCTTGATGGTAGCCATTGGTCCGATTGTCTTGGTGAGGGAATACATTGTTCTCTCTTTCAAGCTGAGTGACAAGAAATGGAAGCCTTGGTGCCACTTTTATTTCGTCCTTGGTATGACTCAGCTACGGAAGCAATTGCTCTACCAACAGGGGTAACACTGCGGTTCAGTTTCACGGTCATAAATAACATCACGATATATTAATAAAATCATACATTGTTTTCGTATGTATTGGCCATCATATGCAAAGATGAAATATGTATGGTAGTTTTATGTCGTGTGAGCGTGAAAACTCTTTTTAAAAAATTATAGTTTATACCTTATTCTGCACATTGATATCAGCTCCATGTTTCAGCAGTAAATATACACCATAAGTATGTCCCATCCTGGCAGCAATGTGTAATATTGGTGTAGTAGACTGAAAAATGTGCATCTTACTATTTACGTAATTTATATATATTGGTGACTTTCTTTAGGTCATTCAGCTTTTTGGTTTGCCAAATCTAGGCATTTCAGCTAGGGCTTTAGGCTTTTTGATTGCTGTAACTAGGTCATTCGGCTTTTTGACAGCTTGGACTTGGGCGGTTCATTTTCTCGTTCCGTTATGTGTTGGGCATAGTTCTGTGTGATTGTGGTATATGATGTTTATATGTTTTTAGTGCTCGGTTGGTTAAACTGAGTGCTGCTTTCCCTGTCCGTCTTTCTATAATCTGTTTTAGTGGTTTAGTGTAAATTTGCTGTAAATTTATGTTTATAATTTGCATGATTTTCTGATATCTTTGTACTTTAACAATGTACATTTTGTACAAAGAATTATTGTTGAAATTACTGGTTCAATTGAATTAGGTCGAAATATCGCGTAGCTTACACCGCTAGGTGGCCCATCTCACGAAACAAGGTCACCCATTTAATGTTGTCATGATACATAATTCACGCCTCTTGCCGAAAACTTCAAAAACAGTACACTTTGTGAAAAAATACATACATGTATAATTATTAAATTCACTTCGAAACGTTCTGTTTGTTTGAAATATGCAAATTTATGAAAAAATAACATTTAAAAACATGATGATTGAGTTTGGCCCACAGAACATAGCGCACTTACCTTGCCGTAATCATTTAATGGAGACTTCCGCTTTAATAATAACTTTAAAATGTCCACCTTGACAATTTTCTTTTGAATGTCGAAACAGTAATGTAACACCGTATGGTCATTCTGCAAGAAATCGTAAACATGGGGTTTATTACATCCGGCGATGCTGTTGTATCAAAGCATTTACGAAGATCTTAAATTTACGCTCAAATTTAAAATATGTACCTTATACATAATTCTTTTACGACTGCAAGCCAGTGACGGATGTGGTTTGTAGGAGTTCACTAACTGAATCATCATTAGTATTGCAGCTCCAGTTACCACACTGTATAATTCTAAACTAATTATAAAGTATTAAAATTTGATCGTAAGTTTAGGATTTCCGTTAGTGCTTTGATTAAACAGTAGTCTATCAAACGCAACCTATAAAGACGCATAGCTTCATCCAGACGCTAACGATATAATAACACACCAGGCAGGAATGGTAGCACTCAACAAATGAAAAGCCGAGCAGGAGTGGAACCCAAAATAAATGCTAAAAAAACTCACCAAAGTGTGCAGTGTTTTATATATTTAAAGGCTACTCTGCCAATTAAAAATAACAATAAGATTCCAGGCATTAAATTGGGACTGATCCTGGTCGGAAAAATAACATTTTGTTAGACATGTGCGCCAGACGCTTGTGTTTAAGGAATGCTTAATACTAAATGTTCTGCTTCGAAGCTACTATTATACCAGCAGTATGTATGCTGTATGCATTACAGTAAAGTTTGAATAGTTTCGAGTGTTGAATGTGCGGATGCGAGTCAGTTTAGTCACAAATGAAAATTAAATATGACGCGTTTATTTCTTTTAGTTTCAAGTGTACCATTTTTTGTCGAATATAAAGTTGCGTTACTTTTTACGGTCTGTTTACTTACGTCATCAATATAACGTAAATTCATATTTTTATTGTCTTCCAAAATGGCTTCCACCTGATCAACATCCGAATTCTTTACTGCTTGTAGTAACTGTAAAATATACAGGACAATAAACATAGAATTATTGTTTATAAAGACTATATGCGTTGACATGCTATTTGGTATTTGGAACTGCGCATCTGAAGTAACACAGTGACATGCTGACCCTGTTTTTACCATGTGTCATTTTCAATTTCATTTGGTTTAAATGTTTTTTTTCTTCTTTAAACTAAGGATTTTTAATGATACTAGTACTTTGTGTTTACGATGATTATTGTATCACTGGGATTTATGGAGTAACTTTGTTTATTTACCTTAAATTGGTCACCAGATTTAACAACCGGAAGTACCGGCGTCCTCGGTCTTCTTTGTTCCTCACTCTGACGATTGTGTGCCGCGAGATTCGAGTATACACCCATGCTGGTTGTGGACCGAGCAAGTCCCCCGCCCTGAAAGATTTATATATACAGTATAGTAACATGTCTGAAAAACTAACGTCGCATATTAGCAAATGAAGATGCAACAGAATGATGTGATATCCTTTCCGCTACCACGATTTTTTGGGGGGGGGGGGCTATGAGAAATTCATATGGTCCCTATACCCCGTCCCTGAGACACTATTGACTTGCAGCACTGATAAAAACTCGATACGTCCGGATGCTACACACCTGCCCCAAACTGAAAGTAGGAAAAATTGTCGACATTTCGACTAAAGGTCACCGGAAATGACGATGTAGCTTGACAGGCCTACTTTTGGGCCCCTTTAGGGAATTGATCCTGACCCTTTTGTGTAGCCTTATATTCCTTCTATAGAATAACTAACTTTTTGGCGCTAAATTTTATTGCAATTCCACAGGGAATCGTACCGCAATGGCGGGTAGGACCGGTAATTTCAGTTTTGGAAAATCTACGTTCAAAGCCCACTTTAAATGGGTCCAGTGGGCCCAAAAACCTGTGCACGACCATGGGCCCGTAATATCCTTTAGTCTGGGATGCCTGTGTACCCATGCCAGCAAAATGGCCATCCCGGCGAGTCTGCATTAGTACGATATGGTAGCGGAAAGGATATTGAACAACCAATAGTAGAATTTCTCAAAACGCCGTCAAAGGAATGGAAAAAATTTCCTTGATCGTAAAGCATACTCATTTACGAACATTTTGAGGTATGACTCAGCTTGGTGAAAAACATGGACGGATTTCTTCCCTTTACACCTAGAATTGTCAACCAATGGTTTACTGGTACTAGCAATTGGAGTAGAACATACTGCTTTGGTATCACAGTATACAGCAGATATCTGAAGTATTAAACTTATTAATGGCTAGCTTGCATTACTACATTATGTCTAATAATGCCATTTTGGTTGACTGCCAAACATTTATACATGTACAGCGTCCAAAAGCGTCCAAAAGCGTCACGATACTTGACGTCTACATAAATTTTGTTCTTTTCCTTTGGAAAGGCTTGAAAAGACGTAACATTATTTAATGCTAACTGATGAGATATGGAGTTCTATCAGTGACATAAAACCTATATCAGTCACTGGTTATCACCTACAATGTGACTGATATAAGCTCCGCCCCCTCACAGGGACTACTTTAATTTACCAAAATCTCAACACTAAAATGTCTGTAACTTTTTTATTACTGAACGGAAACATGTCATGTGGGGGTTTTTATTCTTAGTTAGACCATTTCCTACAAGTAAGTGTATGATTTAATGCAAAATTCTCAAAAAAGTCGTTTTCACCTATTCACCATAATCCAAGATGGCGGATTTTGAAGTGAAACATGTGAATGGAATAATATATTCATACGTAGCCTAACCACAGTGGTAGTTTGGCATAAATAGTACCAGTTTTGACACCATATAAGCATTAAATAAATAGAATATTTGTTTGTTTTGATTGAATATGGTTAATATCTCATCTTGTAGTGATAAAATTTTAATATTTTCACTCGCGCTACGCGCTCTTGAAAATATTGAATTTTATCACTACACGATGAGATATAAACCATATTCAATCAAAACAAACAAATATCCTCTATTTATTTATGACTTATTCTCATGTCAAAGATGGTGCACATAACGTATATATACATAGACGTTCAGGTCATGTATGTGAGGGAAAACCATTTATTATTAATTATCCATTTACTTGACATTGTAATGCCAGTACATAAAAATGATACATTTACTAGTACATGTGTATCAAAACCCTATATGGAACAGAATGTGTTCTGTTTGCCTGAATCGTAATAATTATTTTCAGCCATGGTTCTTTTGAATGGTCAAAACTATGATTAAAATTGTATGAAATGATATAAGTTGAATACATATACATTTGTAGTTTTAAAGTTTCTTAAGAGTATAAGATGGATGACAATCATGATGACACCCAGTGTTAGCAGAACATGTAAACCATAGACACATGGTTTCAAATTATCGGAGTCAAAATTATCTAAGTGTACCCTATATAGGGAGAATGTTGTGCAGCGGTCATGTTAAGACGCAACGGATATGACGTCACAGGAGTTGGTTACCGTGTATGCTGTAACAACTTGGTAACGTCATATCTATTGCGGCTAAATACTATTTTGACTCAGATAATTTGTAACCACGTGTCTATGCTGTTAACGTGAGATTATGTTACATTCTGTCTTGTTCATAGGTAATACTATATTATTTGTTTACAATTCGTGCAGCAAATGCATTACGAGAAAGTAATTTATGGTTAACAGCCAAACAAGCCTAGAATAAACTTATGTTTTGTACTGAAATAACTAAACAAATTAATCCTAACAATATCAGACATTAGCCATTGCACATCAAATGCAATTTAAGACAAAACACTAGAAGTAATATTCTTTAAACAATAGAAATCACTAAGCATGATTGTGCAGTTTGTTGTGGGTATCAATTACATTTTAATGGAATATGCACCGCTTATCAAGATTCAATAAAGTATTAAAATACCTGCCTATGTAATTAACAGATTGTACTACATATTTTTGGGTAATTAGATTATCTAATTAATAATCTAACTAATGACAAACTGTGGTTAAGGTATTCAACCCATCATACTCAATATTAAGAAAACTACATTACTTGTAATTATCTTAAAGAGCATCTTTATCTGGGCTATTTTGCAAACTTTTAAGACATTTTACCGTTTACTTTGTCAGTAATTAGAATATAACCTACATTATGAGCCAATGAAAACGTCGCATTTTCGCGGTTAAATGAAAATTTAATAATTAAAATTTTCTCTTAACAGACTTGACGTCTTGCGTTGGCGCTAATTCCTATCGGCCAATCAGAATGCAGAATGTTATATTCTAAGTTAGTTAGAACATATTAAGTAAATTTTAATGACTAAAAAGGCCTCGCTTCGCTTTGCTCGCTCCGCCCTTTTTAATCATTAAAATTTACTTAATATGTTCTAACTATAACTTAATTTACATACCCCCCTATCCTTGAAAATGCCCAAAAATAAGTAATTACTAAGGTTTTTAACTTTATTATTATGCCTACAAATTAATAAGTTCACTAAAGACATTCAAATTAGGCAGATTTTGAAATATTGATATTATAATTTAACTTGATACCTTAATATTCCTGGTGGTACTCATTGCAACAAGAATGTCAGTTAACTAAGATTTCCTTTTAATGCTGAGTACCAATCAAAGTCTACTGGTGATATTTTGTCGTGTATAGCAAAGGCACTTGGTTTCATACTATCTGAGTATACCCTACATAGAGAGAGAAGGTTATGCAGCGGCCATGTTTAGCCGCAACGGATATGCCGTTTCAGGAACTGTTGTCCGTGTTTGCTGTGACAACTGTAGAAAAACTGGGTACCAGCGTTCGTAATGTCATATCCGTTGCGGCTAAACATGGCCGCTGCACAACCTTCTCTATATTTAGGGTACACTTAGATATTACACTCAGATAATTTGAAACCATGTGCCTATTGCGTATAGGAGCAAGTCTTCGACTCCAATGTCAAACCGTCACATACGTAAATCACAATAACCTGATATTTTCTTATATGGCCCGAAATCACTACCAAGGACAGCTATTTTGTTTTTAAGTGCTGATCAGTAAAGGGTCTTGGATAGTGTTTTGGGCCATATATGGAAATACTAAAATCCTGTTATATACATGTTTAATACACATTTAGTGTATTCTCGACATGTATTAACTCCTAAACGAATAACATCGGTATTTTTCTGACATCATTTAATTAAGACTGTTTAGATATACACGTATAGCTAGTTTGTACAGTTTATGACTTTGGAACTGTTTCTTGCCTTTATTGCTTTTAAAGATTATTTAAATAAAAATAGCCGAGGTAATCCAATTAGATAAAAATGTGTAATGTCTTACCGGAAGCGGAGGATTCGGAGAAAGCATGATGTTACTTAGAGAACTTTCGAATTCTGAAGCCGGGAAACAGTCTGACTGTGTATGCTCGTTCACCTGATTCCCAGCATAAATGTGATCTAACGTTACTTCGTTCTCTGGATTTCCAGCGGAAGTGCATCGACTTGAGCTGGATCTGGATGGTGTTTTACGTGTTTCCCGACATTCAAGTGACGTAGTAGATGTCCGCTTGTAAAGTTTCAATGTTCGGACTGGTTGCTGCGGGCTTCTATCGTATGTATTTGGTGTATAGACACAATCTCTATAAGAGAACCGGGATTCAGACCGAGATAGCAACTGTTGTCTACTACGTGAACTACGAGGCGGGGCACTCTGACTCCGGGTCGGGATATCAGATGTCCGACTGTCTGTCCGGAATGTGCTTCCTGTAATATATACAATATAACATTTAGAACGACCATACCATAACTTGTATTCTAATTTATCATACGTTCAGTTCCCTCTCATTGTGTTGAGCCAAATATTTCCATTCCCTCATCAGCTATTTCTATATCCGAACTAGTTCCTTAGATTCTATTGTTTGCTTAAGCATGTTCCTGTCATTGTTAACATCTCTAGACACACCCATTATTGAATGTCCATATTAAAAACCCAAACATATTTTTCAGCTTTCTACGTTATCTCAGTGATATACTAGTATCTATTC
The DNA here is from genome assembly GCA_947247005.1 of Spisula solida. Taxonomy (NCBI): domain Eukaryota; kingdom Metazoa; phylum Mollusca; class Bivalvia; order Venerida; family Mactridae; genus Spisula; species Spisula solida. The sequence continues at coordinate 30,570,112 of OX365954.1, forward strand.
CAATTATCCTCTCTCTCTCTACATTTCCTCAAAATTACCCGGTCTACACCCCCTCTCTACATCTTCTCAAAATTACCCGGTTTACACCCCTCTCTACATCTCCCTTGTTTGCAAGCTGCCTCTCTACATCTATCTTTTTACAAGCTGCCTCTCTACATCTCCCTTGTTTTCAAGCTGCCTCTCTAAATCTCCCTTGTTTGCAAGCTGCCTCTCTACACCTCCCTTGTTTGAAAGCTGCCTCTTTTCATCTCTCTTTGTTTTCAAGCTGCCTCTCTACACCTCCCTTGTTTGCAAGCTGCCTCTCTACACCTCCCTTGTTTGCAAGCCCCCTCTACATCTCCCTTGTTTGAAAGCTGCCTCTCTACATCTCCCTAGTTTGCGAGCTGCCTCTCTACATATCCCTTGTTTTCAAGCTGCCTCTCTAAATCTCCCTTGTTTACAAGCTCCCCCCTCTACACCTTCCTTGTTTGCAAGCTGCCTCTCTAAATCTCCCTTATTTACAAGCTCCCCTCTCTACACCTTCCTTGTTTGCAAGCTGCCTCTCTACATCTCCCTTGTTTTCAAGCTGCCTCTCTAAATCTCCCTTATTTACAAGCTCCCCTCTCTACACCTTCCTTGTTTGCAAGCTGCCTATCTACATCTCACTTGTTTGCAAGCTGCCTCTCCTCATCTCCCTTGTTTGCAAGCTGCCTCTCTATATCACCCCTCGTCAAATATTTCCCTTCTCTCTACATCTCACTCTCTACATCTCCCTTGTTTGCAAGCAGCCTATCTTCATCTCCCTTCTTTGCCAGCTCCCCTCTCTAAATCACCCCTCATCCAATCATCCCCTTCTCTCTACACTACGCCGAATTTCTAATTTGCCACCCTATAAAATTTGATACTATGTGATATTTTCAATCAATACATATGAAGTTGCGTTATGTTTTCATTCCACACATAAATATATCGATTTACAGAAATAAAACACGTGTTCAGGTACAAAATCATCCATGCGGAACGATTAGTGCAAAATTGCTTTTATGCACGTGGTACTCGTATAAGACATTGAATATGTCCTTATTTTGTTGAAACACATCCTCTGTGGATCTCCTTTTATGAAAAACATAAAACCTCGCGAGAATGAGCAACGGGAACGCCCTCAAGCCGTCAGATGTATGCATGCACTTCAATAAATTTCTGTTTGACCACGTGTTTTTTAAATATATTTAAGTGTTTGCAGAACAATACAAAAAATCCCAACCCGATGATGTCTACGTACATTGATAGGAAAACATGTTTCCCACAGTAGTTTGCGCTAAATTAAACGTAAATAAAGAGTTTGCAAATTTTTAAAAAGACGTGTGGCACACTTCGCTGTTTTGGGTGGCGGTACTCATCATTAGGAGGGCTTTGGCGAGTTCCACATTATTCAATCTCTCAAAGTTTAATGTTTTTCATAAAAGGCAATCCACAGAGAATTCATTCCAACCAAATACAAACATTTTTCATCCCGTGCACAAGCACCACGTGCACAAAAGCTATTTCGCACTATCTGTTCCGCATGGATGATTTTGCACAAAAACACGTGTTTTATTTCTGTAAATCGATAGATTAACGTATGGAATAAAAACCTAACTCAACTTCATATGTATTAGTTGAATATATCACATAGTATCAGATTTTATACGGTGGCCAATTAGAAATTCGGCGTAGTGTACATCTTCCTCGCTAAATCTCTCCCTTATCTATATTTCCCCCTTCTTTACATTTTCCCTCTCTGTATCTTCCTTGCCAACATCTCTTCTACATCGTCCATCTCGTCTACGTCTCTTCTTCCAACAATTCCATCACCTATCTCTTCCTGCTTCTCTCATGCTTCTCTACCCCATCTCGGTTTCATTTCCTGACCACCCTCCCTTTCCTATCCCCCCCCTCTCTCTCTACCTCTCCCCTTCATTCACTCATCATCGACAAATACCACCGGCTGCTCATTTTGTACCTCTACATATATCACAGAAATATAGTACAATGATTTGAAGGTAGATATCTGGCCGACGATGCTCTCCCATCTACTGTAATATACAATGTACATCTATATCTATTTTCATTGATAATACGAATTCTCACCGTATCCAAATTTAGGTTTCCTACAGTCCAGTTGCTCTTCAAGTTTGATATATTTGTCTACCACAAGTCCACGTCTGTGATATTCATCCCTTAATGTCCAGTTCGATAGTAACACGGACACGTAACAAGATCCTGGATGAGTACTTTTAGCTCGATTCTGTCCTGTCATCAAAACAATATTAGAGTTAAAATGCAGGGCTCGTTACTCTGCAGTTACAATTAAGATGTCAATACTTATCCCGACGAATTGGAACATCATAGTTTAGTAATAAAGACTACAGAAAACCAAGTTACGTTTGTTTATTATCTTTGCGTTTCATCTTATTGGAACCTACGTCAAATTTTTCAACATTCTCACAGTCATAATACGACATAGTGTCCTTTTCGACAAAATTATAAACCAGTGCTAAATTATGCAAACAAGTAGCTACTTCTCCACATGTAGATGATATGATTGTACCAAGCATCACATATTGAAAGATAACTTGTCAAACCCGAAAAGCAAACCTGGACCTGCTGAGTCACCGTCTAGCACTCTACAGACCGAGAGGCCACAACTTAGTAAGCAATGTAATGCAGTTCTAAAATTTTCAATTTCAATCGCATTTGAGTAAATTTTGACATATGGGTAAGCTGAACGCGAGGGGGGGGGGGCAAGCTTTGATAACGAGTACGTTCTTTGACCATCGGACATTTTACTGTTTAGTGTTTGAAAGAAAAAGAAATCTTGATGAATTTTCCAAGAATTATATAAGCTTGAAACACAATTTTATCGTTTCCTCTGTATTATACGAAACACATAAAATAATCAGTAAAGGTGTATCCCAACATACAAACTCCAAATGCAATAATAATGCGTAAAAATAAAAAAGGGCTTCTTAAAACACAAATATAGGTTAGCTACACAAAAAGATCCAAATCAAAGATCTTCCACGTGAAAACAAACTCCAGCTTTCTAACACAAACAATATTTTATCGAGACCACGTAATGTCTAATTGTATTCCCTCGTAATTGAATACATTAACTATAATCCACATTCATTGACGCGCAGTTTACGTTACGTGCGACGCTGCAAGCCGTGGTATATCCGCTAGCTTCAGGGTAAAAAAACTTAAAATCGCTTGAATTACATAATTATATACAATGTATATTATTAGATTACTATATGACAGTTTTCTGTCTGTATAGAAACGTCTGTTCAGTACATCCATGCTGTATGAATAATCATGAAGAACTCACACAGCTTAGGAACGAAGATGACAGTAACCTTTGAGTAGCGTATATAAGCCAGTGTACTATTGTTATTTATTATCTACTAAAATTTTCTAGCGGATAATATTCTGACCTAACAATCAGGACGATCAAGAGTGCTTGTCAAGGGTCAAAGACACTCTCGTTAAGTGAAAAATATATTTTTTCAGACAAAAGCCACTTACCCCTTTGAAGTATGATATTAAAACCATAGGTCCACTATTTTTCTAGTATCAAAATGCTTTTGTTCTTAAACTATTGTTATAATTCCATATCTATTGTTTATGCCCAAACGAAGTGAGTTTAAATTCTAGCTCATATTTCAGTATGATATACTTCTTCGATATTGCATTATGACAATTTTGTATATTAAGCTGTTCAAACGGAACCAAACCTCGATCGTAAGATTAATACCCCGTTTTTAATTACACTATTCATGCATTAATGCTTTATTTCAAATATCAACTGATACAACTTAAGTTTTGCTTATGCAATGGAAAAAGAACTATATATAAAGGTAAAAGTATACAGAGTTTATTATTAATATTATTATTATAAGCGTCTATCTAAATAATATTTGCCAAGAATACTTTCATTCGAAATTCACATTTAACCAAAACTACCAACACTCAGATCGCCAGCTTAGATCAACTGAAAATTGTGAACTTACAATTCCTAAACCACGGCTCGAATTCTACCGCAAGTCCTTAAATTATTCAGGGCCAGTCATATGGAATGTCATCCCAAAACCAATACGTACTTTAAAAACACTCAAACAATTCAAAAACTCCTTTCTACAGTGGATGTACTCTGGCCACATGATGTAACATTTACATGTTTCACAACATTACGCTATTAATTATATCTACAAATTACATTGTTGAATTTTGAATATCATAATTATTTACCATTACCTTAACATCGTGCTGTTGTGTTTTTGTTTTGTTTTGCATCTTAATTATTGACTCCATGAGTGTTTCTGTTATGTTTTTCTTTTGCTCATAATTATCATGTATTCATGTAAATGATTGTATATATCCCATGTTGATGTGGACCATTTTGAAAATTGGTCTAGAACCAAATATGTCATCCACTATAAATAAAGTCGTTATTATTATTATTATTATTGTCTATCTACCTTATCTTAAGGAACAACCACTTTTATAATAGACAACTTTCTGGACACATTGGCTTATCAATATAAATATTCTAGACAGTTTGTCACCAGCGTTTATGCAATGTTTCGATCGTTTCCAGTCATATACCACGATTGATCAACTAGTGTCTAAATTAAACTTGGTATTTCACAAGCAACTGACAACTTGCATACATGTGGAGAATATGGCCGTAGCCTATGTCCTAACGTGACTGACCAGGCATGTACTCGAACTCGGTTCTGGAAGGAATATATATACAATATAACACAGTGAAACCCGTGTTCAATATCACCTGTAAGCAAATACCATTATCACAAAAACCATAATAATAAACAGACAAGGAAGGCAGCACTCAACGGAAACAGCTGAGCACGAAAGGAAAGAAATGAACTCACAAAATTAGAAAAACAAAACAGACCATAATTTATGAGACAAGCATATTATGTCATATTTCTGCTAAGACCAAGTTGATCTCTTATCAGATCATATTTAACCCTTTAAGGGAGATTACTTGTCAAGAAGATCAATATGGATGTTCCGTAAGTGTGGTCATTGCACACATGTTTGCCATCACGAAAATAGGCATAACAATATACCGGTACCCACTAACACTTCAGTTTAGTTTAATCATATTTATTCCCATTATTTACAACAAATTATAAACATAATATATGGCCTCCGTAGCTCAGTGGTTAGTGCGATTGCCGTCTAATTTGGCGATCCGGGTTCAAATCCAGGTGGAGGCACGCATATGCCTGCCATATTTCAGCAGAAAACTGACTGGCAAATAAAGGCTATGCTCGGCATTTAAAAAAACCCAAACAAAACAACAATAACATATACATTACAATTTGTAATAAAGGAGAGAATTAGAACGAAAGAGTTTTAAATAAAGACACGAATGTGCAATCTGGTAATCATACACATCTCTACCAAAAGCACATGAACTTTTATTTTTAAAAGAAAAAAACCCATTATGAATAGGTACGATTGTCCAGCACTAGTCGTAACACGTGATACGTTGAACAGGATAAAATACATGCATATGGAACTTGACTCCTAAAATTAAACTCAACATACTTTGCATAATTAGCAATAACTTAAAATTGCGTAATACTTTCTTACCTCGAGATAAAACGCAGTTCGAGTCCAGAAAAACCTGCAGTCAAATAAAAAGCGTAATTTTTCTAATTATTCCAACTAATGAACAAAATGACGTCATTTAAATACAAATGATAAAAGAACTGGTAATTAATACTTGTTCACGCGTCATCGAAACAAAGGCATTTACGCCATGAATAGAAAAACACAATGGAGTTACTGCCTATCTGATTGACTGTCCAAATCATTCAGACCATTATAAAGAAATACCTAAAGTTCACCCCCTTACCCAATGCATCACATGTTTCAAACCTCTGCGACCTTTTTATTTGTTTTTCTAAAAATCGTTAATAATTAACACTTTTACAATACAGGAAATCACTCAATATTGTTACAATTGTACTTTGTCGGTTCGCACACAGAAACGTGCCATGACCAGCGATATATTGTAGTGGATAAATCCATAAATCCAGTTATTTGGATACTAGTATATTTATTTACGTAACACGGATAATAAAATCAACAGATCAAGTATTTAAAAATAATCGATCACGGTTTAGTAATATAATTGTTGCTGTGCAATTGCGAAAGTTCACCAGTGAGCATTACAAGACGTTAAATCCATACAGGCCTTTAAGAGACATTCATTTTGTCGTTCTCACACGTATGCCGAGCATAGCCTTTAATTGCCAGTCAGATTTCTGCTGAAATATGGCAGGTATATGAGTGCCTTCACCCGTATTTGAACCCGGGTGGCCAGATTACACGACAAGCGCTCTAACCACTGAGCTACGGAGGCATGCATTCAATACTTTCATACGCATAGTTTTGAGACGAAAATATCATAATCCAGGAAGAACCTTTGATTGGCCTAAATGCTAAAAGATATTCCTGTTATAGAAACTAGAGCAGTCTGATTACTGATTACCACATTCTGTGTGATTTAAACAATAACCGAGTGATATAAATAAATTATATGTTAAAACTGATTGCAAATGCTTCAATTGTTCGAACAAAACTACACTAGTCGAATGTTCTAAGTACACACTTTGTAATTTTCATTTAACAGGAAAAGTATTAGACCTATCAGTGAATCGAATATACCATTGGAATCAGGAAACTATCGTCTATCAAGTTGAGTTAATCACCATTCTGAAATATAATAACAACATACTGGAAAATGACCATTTAGTTCACTGCTTAAAACAACAAAGTCGCACATCAATATTATGTATGACCACCGTCTGCCCTGATGATAGCCTGACATCCTCTGAGGCATTAAATTGATAATGATGTGTACCAATTGCTGATGGAGTGCAATCCGTTCTAGTAAAGGTTTCGTTATGAGTTCCTGTACGTTCTGGTCTTGCCGTAGTGCTCGGATGCGTCGCGCAAGCGTATCCCAGACGTATTATATCGGATTGGTCCGGGCTACAAGGCGGGCATTCAATCGTGAAACCTAAATAGGAAATTTCATCGAAATCAAACTCCATGTGATGAGAATGTGCTCATATCTTACAAAATACATGATTGATCGAAAATAGTGAGTTTTTGTTAAATTGTAGTAGTAATTCGGATGACAAATGCCTATTGAAAGTTACTTCCATGCTCAACTTCAAATTGCTCCATACAAATAAATTGACTTACTCTGTTGAATTCAACGATTCCACGTTAGTTCACAATCTTTAAGTAATACAACCATCAGTCAGATGTTGTAATAAACGTGTTTTGACGAATTCAAGGACTAAATGTAAATGACGCCATGTGACGTCTCAATTTTAAATCGAGTCAATAGAAACATGCAACTTTTTCGAGAATTCAATGCAACAACCATAATAAAACGTTTGTGCATGTATTTAGAACCCCAAAACAGACAATAAATTAATTAAAGCTTACCAGTCTTATTGGCATGCCAATTTCAAGCATTCATATCGCACTTGCGCACTCCTCAAGCGTCATTTGCGTCAAATGATACGAACTATTTTTATGGCTTTATGTTTGGGGATCGAATGTTGATCGTGTATTAAATGATTTAAACACATTTACACATAGTTGAGGTGTGAGCACGACAAAAATGTGATTTTGTCATTTTCGTCACGCATCAATGATTGTCACGTAGATCTTGGTTTTTCTTCTTCTGTATTAAAGACAATCACCAACATATGCTATCTTAACAGCTTTATTGAGTTGAGATGATTATGTTCCCGATTTATTCTAGTTCTAAAAGTGTGTACTTAGAACATTCGTCAAGTGTAGTTTAAGCGTGAAAAAATAATGCGATCAATAAACTCTTATGCCCCGATGGAAGCCTTGCCCATAATAACTAGCTAAATCAGCCAGAGGCTTTAATTCTGTTGAAATCCCGGACTGGGTTGCATGCACATGCCTGAATTATTAAGAGGGGTCGTAGTGTTAAAAAGTGTGCAAGCTCTGCAAGGTATACAAGCCTTTTACATCGATGGACTTTGAAAATATTTGAGTTCGAAAATGAATAATTATTCAGTAGTGCAAATCAAATACAATAATGTCCAGTGGGATAGGAAAAAACAAGAAGTGGCTGTGCTAATATAAGTTCCGTTCATAAATTGTTTTACATTATTAAACATGTTTACACGATAATATCCAGAAAGAAGACACGGAAAAGCTTTCAAAATATCATAGAATAGGACAAATATGAAATTGTATTCAGGCCATATAAATTATACATGTAATTGCATGAGTTGCCTTTAAAAGATTGCCATGATGTGCATTAGCTATCGTACAAGGGTTGTTCAAATTACAATGCAACTAAGCCCATGAAAATTTATTCTTGATAGATTCTAATAAAACAAGCATTTGATCTCATTGGAACATTCATTTCCGATATATATGCGAAGTTTCATTCAGTTATTCTTATTTTTTAAAATGCGATTTTGTTATCATTCCTAGGTACACTGTGTATTTACTGGACATGAGCCAAACCGAGATATTAACGTACCTGATATTTCTTTCGAAAATGCAATTTAAGAGTCGTTTGAAACAAATAAAGATCACAAGGGACAATGCTTGGCAAATAAGGATGGTCGGAAAACTCAAGAACCTTCACGCTTCTCAGAAAGTCGCGTTAATGGCTGCTGCAGGTGGATGCCCATTGCTCTGCCATAGCATGCCATCCTTCAAATATTTGGCTTGGCAGCGATTGTCGGAGTATTTCTTCATAACCCATGACGTTGTTTATTTCTTTGTTTATTATTATTATTGTTCCTGATGAAGACTTGAGAATACAGTCGAAACGTTGAGCAATTCTGGAGTTTGTCTTGTTTTACTTTATTTATGTTTATTTTTTGAAGGAATATACCTTGGTTAAGCTTGGCATTTACCCATTGTCCATTTTATACATTAAAGTTATTGGTAGAAACTTGGTTTATATAAAAAAAGGTGTACATTTCTACTGGCGCCCACGGTGCGTTTTACAATGCATACTTTTGTTCCGTCTTTGCTGGCCAATATTTGTTTATGGATCAGTCACATCTATCTAGAAACTGGTTTTAACTATTTTTTTGGACAGTCTGCTGGCGTCTCAAAGCAGAAAGGGGTACCCAAACTATACTAATCGTCCTATTTTTTTTAATATGCTTGATAATTGTATGAATAGCTCCTAATGATGTGCCAACACATTGAGCTACTGGCCTAATTGTAAATACTCGCCCAGTTTCTAATTTCTTTTATAAATTCGCAACCCTTTTCTAGTATGTTGCGGTATTTGGATGGCGTGCATGGGGTTCATTTAGAAATTAAAGTACACCACTTTTAAATTTCTTAAACTATCAAATAGTTGATGAATAAGACATTACATGACACCATTTCACCATACAAGTTATTTTAAATATTGTACGTATTTGCTCCCGCATTAAGACAACAACGATTCTTAAATGGGACCGAATTTGGCCAGAAAAAAGTGACATTTTCCCAATCATTTAAGCATTATGAAACACGAGTAGACAGTGTCGTATTGTTGCAGCTACACTGAACGGATTTTAAAATGTGAGGTATCAATTTAAAGCTAATAAAATGATCTTTGCTATACAGCTCACTATTTTGAAAAATTCAAAGATATAGCATCACTTGTATTCCAATTTGAACAACACTCGTATACAGTCCACAGATAACTGCATCATTGATAACGAGTAAAAACACGTTATTATTTTTTTCTATAAAATTTATGTTAGATATCTAAGATAATATAAATTTTATAAATATGTTTTTAATTCTTTATCAATGATACAATTACCTGTCAAACAGGTATGTATTTAAATCTGAAAAGAAAACTCCGCCTTCCATTACGTATCGCTTCAGTCCTTCTCTGTGATGAGCCCAGCCTCTTTGTTGCTTCAAAGCATATCGGGACACGAAGACGCACAATGGTAAATGATAGGTGAGATGTTCGTTGCCATTCAGCAGGTTATCTACTGTTGGCGCACATGGGAGATCAGAAAGGAACTGTCGTAACTGGATCATTCAGCTAGGGCATTCACCTTTTTGATTGCTGAAATTAATTTACAAAATGTATTCTACTTTTCGACAGCTTGGACTTGGGCTGATCTTTTACTTGTTTAGTTGGGCATTGTGTCTTGTATGTGTTTATGTTCTCGGTTTGTTCAGTTGGGCATTGAGACTTGTATGTGTTTAATGTTTTCCGTGCTCGGCTGCCGGTTAAGTTGAGTGCTGCCTTCCCTGTCTGACTTAATATAATATTTTTTTTCTTTTAGACGAACGAGTTGCCGATCGCCAGGATCCTTGCACAAAGTCAACCTAAGTTATCGAAAGTTCGTCTACGCTAATCTCCTGCGTTCCTGTCGCGTTTATTTCGCCTGATACCCGTTGTCCTACGTTGGAGAAACGTTCACTTGCGCTCGTGAAAGTTCGTTTACGCAAGCCCTTGCGTTACTATAGCGTTCATTGCGCTGACTACTCGTTGGTCTCAGGAACCGCTGCACATATGCTAGCCTGCGTTAGCTAAAGCTCACATACGCTGATAAAATATAAGAACAACGCAGGTGTTGTTTGGCGCTATTAACCGCTTTCAAACACTGTCAAGCGCTTTGAAACGTTCGCAAAAGTTAGTGTTTAGATGCACACCGTTCGCAGTGTGAACCAAAATATTCCTCATCGCGAATGTAATTTCACCGACGTAAAGGTTCATTTTTCGACTTCTGAAACGCTGACCAACGCTGGTACAAACGTTTATTGTGTGAAACACAGCCTTATCAAAGATATTGTGCAATTTTCACATTGACAGAATCAGGAAAGTCAGCTGTATTTTATTCACTAAGAGAAAATGGAAAACAATGGAAAGAAGAGTCATGAGCAAGAGGATTTGCAAACTTGACGCCATTCTCTAACCTGTATGTTTAGGGCACGTGATCACACTGCATCAAAGTCCATATACTAGTATCATTCCTAGATACAGGAATTAATTGATTTCATGACAGATCCATGGTCACTTCCAGAAGGCGAGAGAAGCTTCAACAACAGAGCTGAGATGCAAGCTTTCATAACAGCCGCACTACAACTGTCTGAGTGAACGGGAAATGTAATGTAAGTACAACTTGTCCTTCTAACGGACATGCGCTCTCGGCAAGATCATTGGATATCCCAACGAGACAGCTGCAGTCAAATATAAGTCCCCTGTCTGAAGACAACAATGCCCATTAGTTTTTGTACGTATGGGCATAGCCGCAACGAATATGACGTTACGAAAGATGGTACCCAGTTTTTCTACAGTTGTCACAGCAAACACGGACACAAGTTCCTGCAACGTCATATCCGTTGAGGCTTAACTTGACGGCTACCCAAGTAACACAACCTTTTCTCTATATAGGATACATTCAGATAATATTAGGATACACTCAGATAATTTGAAAGCATGTGTCTATGTCTTTATCAATGATACAGTTGTAAACCTGTATACGTCACATTGTTTGCAATACATGGGAGATCACTCGTTAAATTGTACAAAGGGAGATAATCTCCTGTTTAAGTAGTCTGGTTCCCGATCTTTACAATCTTCGAATACTACTGTAAGATAAGGCCCTACTGTTAAAGTTGTTCGGATCGTGCGTACACATGTATGCATACCGTAATATATAGTATCGTATTACTCTGCATTGTCTAGGTGTAGCATAATGCATTAGCATACTCGAATAAGGGTTTAATATACATATCACTGAAATAGTCCAGTAAAAATGTTAGTGTAGATAATAGGTAGACGAGTTAGATAATGTTATACATATATCCCTGCTATATTGACCCTGACACTGGTCTGTGATAAAGCATCTAGAACACTGAGGACAATATATTCAGTATTTGTATCGCGTTATTCAGTCAACACGTAAATATGGCTCGGAGCAATAAAGATATGTTTTTATATTGGGGATCTGGATCGGCCCCTTGTTGGAGAGCTATGTTGGTTTTAGCCGAGAAGGAGCTGTGGGATGGGATAGCTAATGAATTGATATCGTTTGCCGACAAGGGCCACAAACAACCAGCTGTCCTGAAAATTAACCCCCGTGGGCAGGTACGTGGACATATACGTGTTTTTTGTGTGAATGTTGCGATTAATTGTGGTTATAAATGTTGTTGTTGTGGTCGAATGTTGTGGCGAGTATCGTTGTTGTGACTGGTTGATGATGTTGAACGAATGTTGTTGCGAACGATTGTTGTTGCGATTGATTGTTGTAAGAATTGTTGTTTTTGCGATTGATTGCTAAATTCATGGAATTAGTATAAGTTTGTATTAGTAAAAAAGGCAATATACAATGTATGTAATATGTACAACGTTAGAACTTAGAAGATGTCACGAGATTTAATTACGTAATTGTAATATTAGATATACAGATGGTTGGAAAAATTAACAATTTTATACATGTTAAACATATTATTAGGTAATGTGTAATAGATAATTGATAACCGATCGTAATAGCTTGACATTGCATTTACCGACATTATAGCTAGACAATACAGGTACCGATATTATAGCTAGACAATACAGGTACCGACATTATAGCTAGACTTACTTACTTACTGGCGTTCGCTCTACACGACCACGCCAGTATCTGCGATGAAGGATGTGGTTCTTCTCAGGTCATCAACGTCTCCATAGAGTTTCTGGTGGAGGGTTGTGTCTTGAGGCCACTTCGCTGCTCGCTCCTGGTCGTGACGATTACATATTTGGAGGATGTGTTCAGCTGTCTGGTCTTCTGCGCCACACGGACAGGTCGGTGACGGGGCCAGTCTGTATTTCTTATGCATGTGTACATTCAGTCGGTTGTGCCCGGATCGGAGTCTGACCATTAACACTTGTTCTGCCCTGCTTAGGAGATGATATGCATCTGCTTCCTGTCTCGGCCTTTTAGTGACTTGATAATGGTGACCTTCTCCTTGTATGTTGCTTGCACAAGAGGTTGTTCTGACTGAGCACCTCGCTTTGCCAGTTGGTCAGCTTCTTCATTGCCGGCCACTCCACAGTGTGCTGGGATCCACTGGAGCGTCACGTTAAGGTTGGTGCTGATTCTTTGCAAGGCTTTTGCGAGCTGAGGAACCGTGTTGTTGTTCAGGGCTTCTAATACAGACATGGCATCTGTCAGGAAAACTACTGTGCTAGACAATACAGGTACCGTCATTATAGCTAGACAATACAGGTACCGATATTATAGCTAGACAATACAGGTACCGTCATTATAGCTAGACAATACAGGTACCGATATTATAGCTAGACAATACAGGTACCGACATTATAGCTAGACAATACAGGTACCGTCATTATAGCTAGACAATACAGGTACCGACATTATAGCTAGACTATACAGGTACCGACATTATAGCTAGACAATACAGGTACCGACATTATAGCTAGACTATACAGGTACCGACATTATAGCTAGACAATACAGGTACCGACATTATAGCTAGACAATACAGGTACCGACATTATAGCTAGACAATACAGGTACCGACATTATAGCTAGACAATACAGGTACAGACATTATAGCTAGACAATACAGGTACCGACATTATAGCTAGACAATACAGGTACCGACATTATAGCTAGACAATACAGGTACCGACATTATAGCTAGACTATACTAATATAATAGTTTGTAACAATACAGGTACCGATATTATAGCTAAACTTTAAAGGTATCGATATTATAGCTTGACATTACATGTACAGGTACCGACATTATAACTTGACATTATAGATAAAGACATTGAAGCTGGACATTACAGGTACCAACATCATAGTTTGGCAATATACAATTTCAGGTTCCGGCATTCAAAGACGGCGAAACTGTTGTGAATGAATCCGGGGCTATATGTATGTATCTTACAGAAAAATATTGTGACAAGGGGACCAAACTTATGCCTGATGACCCCATTGAGCGTGCACAAGTTTATCAAGTGATGTTCGAAGCAGACAACTTCAAAACCAATATAATGCAGCCAATTGTTAGGTATAAGTTCACGACACCGAAAGAAAAATGGGATGAGAATTTATTAAAAGGTAAACTACTGCTTAGACAACTATTCTTGTATAGAATCTAATCTCGTAGCATCGACACGATGTGTGTAGTTGGTACTGAGCGTCATCCGAAAGATAAAAGCTTAATTAGATGGTTCGGCGGGTCATATATGATGTGATATTGGCCAGTGATATGTCTTCCGGAGGCGTTGGTGTTGCATGTGCAAGAATAATTTACTGTATAATCATTAATATGTGTGGCATGACATTAACCACGAAACCAAATCCCGACGAATAATTTTACCAAAAAATACGTTAAGTGAAAGATTACCGCATTTGTAATTGTGAGTTGTGAAGTGGCCCTACATGTCATTTTTCTTGTCTAAAAGGCATACAAAGAAGCACATACAAAACAGCGTCGGGATTTATCTACGGGTTAAAATCCGTGTTTCTTTTCTGATATAGCTTGATCGTGCATTTTATTTGATGATGAGAGTGGAACGTGTATGAAAATCACTATGTGGAGTAAAAATATAGACACTCGCGATTTAATTACTACGCATCGAAGCTCGTGCCTGCATTATATAACGCAATACGGCACAGCTACATGATTTTTATTGCTTATATAAAGCATAAAAACAGTGTTCCCTGTCCAGTATTAGTACAATTTGGGCAATATGTTTGTTATTCTAGAGTGCTTGATAAAGGCCTTCTGTTGTTGAAGAAAGGGTCGTCCTGGAAGGGTGGTTGCTTAAAAACGGGGTCGCTCAGGAGAGAGTGTGTTGTTTAATGTAATATATTTCTCATTTATGTTACAGAAAAGTTCGTGACAGCTAAAGAAGAAATTGAACTGTGGAACAAATTGCTGTCAGGAAGGGATTATGTGGCCTGCAATACGTTCACAGTAGCCGATGCTTGCGTCTTTCCGTTCGTCGCATTCATGGTACGAGTTGGTTTGGATTTGTCGTCTCGACCAGCTTTAAAGAAATACTACGATAGAGTGGTGACCAGACCGAGTGTAGTCGCCACGTGGCCACCTCACTGGAAGGAGGACAAACCTGTCCAAAAGCTGCTAGAAGGACTTTAATATGCATGCTACAACACAGACAATATGAATACATGTCATAATTATATATAATGTATAATTCAGTTAACTTGATACGTTGCTTGCTAAAACAAGAATGTCTTATACAAATATTTTTTGAGTTTATAGCAAACAACATTTTGCACTGCATTGATCATGCAATACTGTAGTATTATATCTTCTTACACGAGCACATTTGTTCAATTTATCATATATAAATATTCGGTACTTGATATTTAAACACACGTACTGTATGTTTGAATGGAACGAAATAAAAATCTCACAATGTTTATGAAATGTTTAATTATTTATCTGCTTCAAAATTGCAATTTAGGTTGATAAATTTCAATATTAATTTGTTTGTCTGTTATCCACAATTGCGTAAACTGTAGTTATGAGCGGGTGAGTGAGTGAGTGATTGATTGATTGAGTGATTGATTGATTGATTGATTGATTGATTGATTGATTGATTGATTGATTGATTGATTGATTGATTTAATGAATGAATGAATGAATGAATGAATAATTGAATGAATGAATGGTGTAATTTCAATGTTAAACGTAAACGTGTATGCATTTAAAAAAGATTTAATTGTTAGTATCTATAGTTGGGAGATGGCTCTCAGTTCATTGTGCATATAGCTAAGTATCATTGCTTTTACGATCCAATAGAGCAAAGAAATCTCCAATTTTGCACTATAAAATTACTGATATATATATAGACAGAAGTAAAATGACGATATCAACTGAACGAAAACTACGCAACCTAGATGTGCTCCTATTCCAGAACTATTTTTAGATAATCAAAGCCAAGGGGATGGAGTCCTAATTGCCACCACAAAGACCCTCTGAAGTCAGGAAAAGCCTGAACGAACAGTAAATCTTGCTGGGCAACAAATCATCCGAAACAGTATCATTTGGCTCGAAGGCGATTTCAACATGCTGTATATAAAATGGACCAACGAATCACTAAAACACATCTGCAAATTAAATAAAAACATGTATGGAAACATCCCCAATGGTCAGCATCAATCTGAAGCAAAAATGTCTAATTCCCCACCATAAATAATAACACATTCAACCTGTTACTCACAAACTCCTTTACTTGTACACAACACAAAATTCGGACTATAGCATCATGTCCCATGAAATCAACATCAGCCGAGGACAGCCCGTACAGCCCAATAGACAACTCCCTAGGTATAAGAAAGCAAACTGGAGCACAATTGAACAGGGGCTTACTAAATACTACCATAAATTCAATGCCGACCCAAATTTGGCCTGGAATTACTTCCTACTAAAACTGCCAAATCTCTGCGACAAACACATACCAACTAAACAGACAAGCACCAGACAAAATATTCCCTCGATCATCCCACACATTCCGCATCGATACACAGACAAGACAAACTATACTTTATGCAAAATTAAAAAGGAAACATCATGACCTGATCCCAAAACGGAAAACAAAATTCAAAACTCGAAAAGCAACCATACAGAAACAAATAAGAACGTCTTTCTGGACTTACTTAGAATCTGTCATACATACCACAGACTCCCGACCAAGACAAACTATTATATAGCTTTGTTAAACATACATTGTAACAAAACTGAGAGTTGTAGAGTTTTCCCGCTCAAGTAAGATGGAATACACATACCCCCTAGAAAAGGCGAATATTTTGAACAAAGAGTTTGGGTCAGTATTCTCAAAATCTCAAACAGTCAGCCTAAAAATGCATGTAAAACTTCATAAATCTCCCTAAACACACCATGCCCCCAATAGTTATAACACCTGATGGTGTTGACAAACTTCTGACAGGCTTAAAAAGATAATATAAATTCGGACAGGAAAGGCAGCACTCAACTTAACCAGCCGAGCATAGAAAACATACATGGCACAATGCCCAACACATAACTGAACGAGAAAATGATCTGCCCAAGTCCCAGCTGTCAAAAGGCTGAATGAACTAATTCAGCAATCAAAAAGCTGAATGCCCTAACTAAATGATATAGTTTCAACAAAAAAACGGCTAAAATACTTAGTTTTAACTGTCTGAAAAGTGAAAGAATAACAGTATTAAAATGATAAACCCAACAAAGGCATCATGTCCTGATTAACTTTCACCAATGATCCTAAAAAACTCCACAGTGAAGTCACTCCCTTCCTCACTATCACTCGACACATGTATTGTCCAGACGACTGGAAAAGTACTATTGCTCCAGTGTTCAAAAAGAGTCTGAAGTCTAAACCTAGCAACTACAGACCTATATCCCCATACATCCATGCAAACCATATCCAAATTCTAGTTACCGAGGGTATTTATTGAAAAGGGTCTTAAAGTCAGTTTCGACAAATCAAAGAAATTTACAGGCCACATTTTGAACCCTGTGATAGATCGCTGTGTTAAAAATATAATCCTTCGAAAACCGATGCACTGTCTTTGGTGCCTTTTCTACAAAACTAATCTTGCATATTTTTATAAACAAATGTTTAAATGATCACAGGTAACTGTATCATTTATAAAGATTTATTTACAGAAATTGATTTATGCATTTCTTAAAATATATTTAAATCTATGTCAATTTTATATTTTTTTCTTCTTTTAAAAAACTCTTTAACAATGATACAGTTACCTGTGGTTTATATTACATGGAACATTGAAATGAACAACGTGCAATGTCAATCAATGCTATTATAGTATAAGTGTCTACCTCCCGATTCGGCCACTTGTGATTACAAATGTATAAACTTTGCGATGACGATGAAAAATACGTAAACATGACTACTTTTTGCAAGAATTCTATGTTTAATAGCCCATGTATTTGCTATTTAGTGGTTGCGAACGCTGGCGGCCGCGCTATTGGATGTTTCACATCAGTGTTTTTCTTGTATTATAAATTTTATATACTGCAGGAGGCTTCATAGAACGTCATGTAAGATAGTTTGTGTTTTCTGGCTGTGCACTATATAATAACGCTCGAATCTACTGAGACGGAGCTAGATACGCCAGTGAATATAGCTAGGATTGAGCGGCTAAATTCAAGTGTTTTCCGATTTTCCCCGCGCTATTTCGCGAGGCATCGATTTAAACTTGATATTGGACTACTTACTACACAGTCAGTGTATTATAAATCTTGTGTTAACACTGTATCACGCATACAAACATGTCGAAGGGAAACGAGAATATGTTCTTATATTGGGGGTCAGGTTCGGGCCCTTGCTGGAAGGCTATGATTGTACTCGCTGAAAAGGGAAAATGGCAAGGGACGCAGAACAAGCTTGTAGAATTTTCTAAAAAGGAACATAAAGGAGAGGATATTATGAAGATAAATCCACGTGGTCAGGTAAGAGTTCACTATATAGAACATTGTTCATAGAACATTATAAGCTGTTGCTCAGCATTGTCTTCATACCGACTAGATTATAGTTGAATGTATTTTGACTACCAATCCTATAATACATGTATATTGCGCCCTGGATAGTTTACCAACTCAATTTACTCATACATGTATATATAGTTTATATTCTAAACATACATGTTATTGTAAAGTGTACATGGGCGGATCTAATGGAGTGGGGGCAGACATACTCCAGTCTAAAGGAAAACATGTATTTACCTGTTTTTCATGAAATGTAGGATCCCCATCGTCTGCTGCACTAGCGGATTTAGAGGGGGCGCACCCGGCGCGCGCTCCACCAAAAATCGCCGGAGCCTAGGTAATAATACTAATTTATCACATTTGTATGTAACAACAATATTGATATGCATTTTTTTCATCAAAATGATGTTTCTTGCAATAAGTGAAGTGTGCAAGAACCGTAACTCTACCTTGCATCGTTTTTGAATTATTTCCCTTTGATTGGTCTATTAGAGCATTTCTTGTCCAAACCATAACTGTGTCACCTAAACTTCAAATGACTCAAGATTTGGTAGCATGTTTCTTGAAATAAGCCAAAGTGCAGTGCGCAAGAACCATAACTCTACCTTGCATCGTTTTTTAATTATTTCCCTTTGATTTATTTTATTAGAGCATTTCTTGTCCGAAGCATAACTGTGTCATCATAAGTATGAATGACTCCAAAATTGATAAGCATGTTTCTTACAAAAAGTCCAAGTGCAGTGCACAAGAACTTTAACTCTACCTTGTGCCATTTTTGAATTATTCCCCTTTGATTGATTTTATAAGCATTTCTTGTACGGGGCATAACTTTGTCACCATAAGTATGAATGACTCCAAAATTGGTATGCCTGTTTCTTACAAAAAGTCCAAGTGCAGTGCCCAAGAACTATAACTCTACCTTGTGCCAATTTTCAATTATTTCAATTTGATCGATTTTATAAGCATTTCTTGCCCGGGGCATAACTTTGTCACCATTAGTGACTCCAAACTTGGTATGCATATTTCTTGTTGTGACATGAAGTGCACTGCGCAAGAATCATAACTCTACCTTTTGTAGTGTTTGAATGATTCCCTTTTGATTGATTTTATCAGTCCAGAGCATAACTTTGTCGTTTTTAGTTTAGATGACTAGTGCACTCTTGTGAGTCGGATATGTAGCCCAATACTGGATAGTTTTCCATGACAAATGTGCATATTTCTTGATCGCTTCGCTCGCACAAACATCATAAATTAGTATAGGGAATTAGTATGTGGGACATGCTGCTCTAATAATTAATGCATTTTTCTTGCTCTCTATGCTCTCACAATCACTTTATCACTGAATATTATAAGATAAAAATGCAACTGTGTGGAATGTGTAATGCTCCTCCGAGATACACTATTTTCTAGCTAGCTTCGCTCGCACATTTTCTGGAGGAGGGGGGGGGTTAGAGATCAATACATGTATGTGCGCCCCCCTAACACTAAATCCTGGATCCGCCCATGGGCCGTGTCCTGTTTTCTATCACCCTGTATAACCTTGGAAAAGAATGCTTTATATGTAAGTAAATGTCTATTTAAACTACGTCAATGTTATCAAGGCTATGGTTTGTCCTTGTGATATTTAGACGCAAACAAACTCAAGATATTTTATCAACAAAGCAGACGGCATTATAATGCAGATAAGATAAAGATAAATAGTTTATTCACATCTCATCAACACATTACAAATTATACATACACATAAAATATGACAATAAAACACAGTGTTGCCACTCATCCAATGTGAGTTATAAGAGATGGTAAAAGTAATGACTCAAACATATCATCTTACGGTTTTAAACAGAAATATGACAAATTAAGATATATTAAAGTTTTGGCACTCAAAAACTGTAAAATATACCCTGATATTTTTTAGAATTATTGATGTACAGCAATTAAAACAGTTCTATAAAACCATGAATAAAGCGTACTGTTAACATTATGACGATGAATACGCAGATGTTCGTTTATGTTAATTCGGTTGTCCCTTGACAAAACCCATTTTTAATCACATGTGCTCTATGTTAATGTGTTAGTATGTAAGTATGTACATGAATTGTAATTTGCAATTTGATAAGTTGTGTAGGCTACACATGGAAGAAATGCTTGGCGAACGGGCACGTAACCAGAAATAAACCTATATTTGGTCTTACCGATCAATTTATCTAGATTAATTGATTAATTAGCTTCTGAGTGATTTTTAAAATTATTAAAGTAGATGTAGCCATACGCATGTTTCAGTATAAAAACATGTCTACTTATGCGTTGGTTACATTGTAATTGCAATATTATACATGTATTGATGTAAACACATTAATTTCGTGATTGAATTTTGTAGAGTTCGATAAAATATTTGATGAAAATGTCTTTTAATCGAACCAAAAAATGCCTCTCTATCTGTATATATTTCTATTGTAAAAATCAAAGACCTAATATTTAGGTCTTTGTAAAAATGTATCGAGAGCCGTTAACAAGGGAGACAATTTCACTGATAAGCCAGTAGAATGCTTCGGAAAATTCGCCCTGCTCAAAGAATGTTGCACCGGTAACTGTAAGCTCATTTTCAAGTGTATGGAGATTTAATTTCTGGCCAAGGTTATGCACTATCTTGGAATACACAATGCTTAAATATGTGTTCTATTGGCGAATAGGCACACTCATGATTCTTTATTGCATCAGTTTTGAGCATATTCTGATTGGCATATGAACATTGTCAATACAGCAAGGTGATAAGAGACCAAGTATGCCAGGATGCCATTTAATTACTAAAAAATAAAGCGCTTAAATCTCTGACAGCAAGGGGCTTATGGTAACAAATTATTCGCTGTGTGTCTATTATTTCAGCTCTTTTTCATGATTATAAATCATATACCTACGTTCAAGTAGCGTACACATTGATCTCACAAAGCACCATATTATGAGATAAAAACAGGATGTTGCTTTAATACATGTGAATTCAAAATAATTCCACCATAATTAAAGTGCGTAATGTTGCATAGTCTTAAAGTCTTTATATTTTGTTTACAGTTATATAGGGTGGTAAATGGAGCTGCACTTTTAACAATGATTCAGTTAATGAACTCCTACAAACCACATCTGGCTCCAATTTGCAGTTGTAGAAGAATTATAAAGAATTGAAATTCGAACGTAACTTTAAGATTTTCGTAAATGCTTTGATATAACATTACCCAGGATACAAGGACATTTCTCTATTTTCAGGTACCTACGTTTAAAGATGGTGACCTTGTTATCAACGAATCCGGTGCAATTTGTATGTACATTGAAGAGAAGTTTGATAATAACAAGCTTATGCCTGCAGATCCTGCTAAAAGAGCGGAAGTTTATCAACGTATGTTTGAGTCTGAAAATATACGTGGAAACATTATAGTACCACTGGTATACTACCGATGGACCACCAAGAAAGAGGACCAGGACGAAGAACTCCTGAAAAGTAACTAGAACGCTACTTAGTTCATTACGGTGGTCGAGTACATAACGCTCTCGACTACTGATCGAGAGGTCCCTGGTTCGAATATCGGACGGGGCACTTGGTCATTTCTGAAACGCTTTTCAGTGTTTCACTCACAACTAGAGATGAACTGGTTGGAAACCCAGCGGTAGTCTCGCATGAATCGGTGCTATTCACCGGACACGTTAAAGAACCAAGATGTATTTTCGGAACGAGCTAGGGTAACGCACCCGGATTCTTTGTATCACACCTCTTTCTCGTCTACTTGCTGTCCCTTTAGCAAAAGCACAGGACCCCATTAGAAATAAGTGCTTGCACTTTTATGGGTTATCCTTGACCGAGAGGCCTAAATAATTGCATACATACAATTTCTTTATTTTTTATCACACGGCACCTATCTTTCTCTGTAACTAAGTACAGCTGACACAAGATAAAATGAAAATTGCTTTAGTATTTCGGTTGTCTAACGCTCAACCTTACACGCTTCTCTTATGTCTTACGCGACCCTTGTTATAGGAATGAGTGATTTAAATACATGTTCTACAGCATAATTAAAATAGATATAGCGTACGTAAAATGAATGTAATTATGCAGATTAACTATAACAGTATTCAGTCTTAGCCGTCGTGAGTGAAATTGTGTTTGTATTACAACTTACTTTGCGTCATTGACCTAAATGTTTTGTCAATCATCATTTATCTTTTTGTGTTTCGTATTACTTTAACCATTTAAATCTGCATCAATAAAATGGTTAAAAAGAACTAGCACTTTTTTCTAAACAGTGAGAGAACCCTGTTAGAATATTTGCTAGTTGTGGACTTAAAGCCACTGAGGGATTAACATCGGCGATGTTCTCCCGATTTCTTCCGATACCACCCGATTCATCACAATTCCTTCCTATATCACATACTGTTTCATGACTTCCCCAAAGCTTCCCGTAGACCACGAGGAACATGTTCCCGGGGTCCTGATAGCTCATTAATTTCAATCGGGAGTACATCGCCGAGGCAAAACATGCTTAGTGTTATAGGGGAACACTTGTATTGGTTTATTTGATAAATTTATCAATTATTAATATACGGAGAAACTAGTTTATCTGACAAAGTTCTAAACCGTTTGTGTACTAGTGTGAGTAGCTTACTTTTAATCCAATAATACGTGGGACGTTCAAAAATAAACAGGACTCGGGCCCTCACGGGTTTAGTTTTAAATATTATACAAATATTATTACATAACATTGAATCGGAATTTAATTGCGAAAAATTGATATCTGATTTATAGAGTTACAATATCACGTCCGCTCATATTAGTCAATTTTGAAACCATGGTAACACGCACCCGGCGCAGCCCACCAATTACGATTGATGGCGACTACGTAATAGGGTGTATCTTTAATACTATCATATCGATTGTTTTCAAACTTCGCCATGACATTGCATGTTACATATTGGACGATGTCAGCAAAAATTAATGACATTAGAACGTTAGCTACGGAAATAAGGATATCTTTTACTCCAGGAGTGACAACGTCGTGACGCAATAGTAACGACACCAGAACGTAAGGAAAAACGGACAAACGCCAAGTTCTTTGAACAGCAAGTAACTATGTCCTCTGAATCGTATGAAATTATCGTAACTACGTTGGGAAACATTTCTCCGAGTCGTTTATCATTTTTAAAATGGCATAAACGCTTTAGTGATAACTGTTCAGCTTTGAAAGACAGGGAAGTAATAGGAAATCATATAACGTTTGTGACGTCAGCTAATGAGACATTTGTAAAATATCAGCGTCTCATGGTACGTTGCCTCGACCAGATTTTCGACGTAAGATCCGGAAAAATACATGTGATTCTCACCAACGCTTTACTTGAGTGGTTCAGTGTGGTACAGGAATGTATTCATCACCTTATATCTCTAAACTCATCGTATTTCATAGCCCTATGCGAAGCACGAACGCCTTGTAAAATAGCGACGTCATTCTGTGCGCCGGGTGGGCGTTAGTGACCTTGTTTATTCATCTGTAACTCTCGGACCGCGTATTTGTTTTAGTTTATAATTTTACTGTATATAGAAAAAGGCTTCCGATTTCTAATGGTATATAATTTGATTTATTTTGTTTAACCATGCGGATTTTGTGACTATAGTCCTGTTTATTTTTGAACGTCCCACCGACACATACAAAGGCACAAACCAGGTGTGTTTTGATTGACCATTTGTAAAACACGTTTGAACACATTTGCTGGCGTCGTCAACGATTATTCACAGCTACGTAAATAAATATTATAATTGTATGTTTTAAATGTTTTTTTTTTAGAAAAGACTGAAGAAGCCAAAGCGGAATTGGACAAGTGGAACGCTATGTTGACAGGCAAAGACTACCTTTGTGGAAATGATTTCACCATGGCTGACGTATTTTTTTACCCAATGTTGGCTTTCTTGGCGCGTTCTGGCGCTAAATTCACTGGACAACCCGACCTGATGAAGTATTACGAACGGGTGTCTGAAAGACCATCGGTGAAGGAAACTTGGCCTCCTCATTGGAAAGAGAGCAAGGGACCCGATATGCTTTGTGAATTATAGACAGACCTGAACGGCTCCATAAAGCAGTTTATTATTGAATACGCTGTACGACTGGTTAATACTAATAATAAAATATACGATACCAGGTGTCTGAATTTTGTCATTTGGCTAACCAAAGGCAATCAATCATAGGAAGTTCGGCAGGTTCGTCCGTCCGTTGATTGACCACAGGCCTAAGAAATTATATCACATAATACAGAGTTTTGAAATTTCCAATCATCCCGTCATTAATAGATTTTCTTATAATATTATATAGAAATGACGGGATAATGGGGAATTTTAAAACTGTATTTTGTGATATAATTTCTTAGGCCTGTGGATTGGGTAAACTATCCGCACTATGTGGCTGATATCACTTGTCGGATTGACCAACTATTCTCTAGACTCGGAGGTGTTGTGCTTGTTTGTGCATATGTTGGCATATTGCTGGAAAAATATATGGTCTCCAGTTTCAGTTATACAGGTTTTATCACAACGACACCACTAATTTGTACTAAATAACGTAAATTAAATTATAAAACACCATTTGTAGCAGCGTGTATTATTGTGAATATGACTTATAACTGATATTATATGCCCGAATAGCTCAATCGGTAGAGCGTCTACTTTAAAAGCCGAATGTTGCAGGTTCGAATTCAGTATGGTATGAATATTCATAAAAAAATTGTAGTTGCCATTAATTTATACTTGTGTTATTAAGGAATATTACACGTCAAGATGTGGTTTTTTTTAAAGCGGAATATAACAAAACAACTGAACAGCATAAAATGTATCTGACGCATCAAAATGATGGGTTTTTTGATAGCGGAAATATAACAAAACAACTGAACAGCATAAAATGTATCTGACGCATCAAAACGATGTTTTTGTTTGATAGCGGAAATATAACAAAACAACTGAACAGCATAAAAATGTAAACACATATAGAAAAATGCTGGTATTATATTTTAATGAACAAAATATAGTACATTTCAGTGGTGTCGTAACATAGCCTCCATGTCGCAAGAAGATCACATTTACTTTATCTAAATACATTTACTTAATATACGTCGCATTTCTATATATAGTAACGCCATCTTGAATCTAACCACTGTCCACCGCCATCTTGTTTACTCGAAGCCACACCTTTACTGACTATGACATTTGATTAATTATATAAGACTGAAAAACACACCACTGTAGACGGCATTGGAACTTAAAATTAAACCTAGCACCAGTTATAGTAATTTATATAAAAATGCTAAACAGAGAGCAGATGTAACACCCGACAGAAACAGCATGGCACGAGAGGCACAATAGGTACACATGAAAACAAAAAGGCACAGGCAATGCCCAACGCAAAAAACTAGCAACTGCATAAACGCGACAACCCACATAATGTCTTTGAAACGAAAAGACCAAACGCCTCGCAGTAGTTAACTCCCTTTGCCATACATCAACTAGTTCTAATCGGTTGTCACGGTGAGTGCGTATTGCGCTTGAATTCGATTGTAAGTATACTTATAGAACATTGTCTAATTAATTAAATATTATAATTATGTAACATTTCTAGCGTATATGTATGCACTAATACACAGTTCAACTACCGGTATATGTTTAACTATGATTCTTTTCGTCTGATTTTTTCCTCCTTCTGCCTTAGATACAAAACGAGCCACATTCTAGCTTTTTAATAGCTAAACTTTTGCTAAGTGAGACAGTATTACGAATACATGGTGCTTAACGAATGCCAACTTACGGATGATTTCGTAGACATTTCTCAAACAGCAAATAACATGATACGGGACTGATTGGTAGTGAGGTGCCAAACATCGGGAACAGAAATGCCGCCGAGATTCGTGCACATCACGTGCACATCACAAATGCCCAACAAGCCATAAAAATGATGAATACATTGGCTTGATTTTGCCACAAACCTGTCCTTTTCATTAAACAATAAGGTATCTCAGAATGCAGACGGATTCAGTGTTTTATGCTGCTCAGACAATCAATTAATTTTCTTGCTCGTTTCTCTCCCTGTAGAAATATACGTATATTCAATGGAAGTTTGTTGGGTATGCTGCTCAGATAAACACTATTTTTTCCAGTTCTCACAATAACTATATCAGTGAATATTTCCTAGTAATACGGATGTGAGGTATGCTGCTGAAATAGAGTATTGCATTTTTTTCTTGCTCGCTTCGCTCGTACTAACACTTCTGTTAACCTTGACGAGGAGGGAATAAGTATGTGGAACATACATGCTGCTCAAATAATTTATGCATGTTTCTTGCTCGCTTTGCTCTCGCAATAACTTTATCACCGAATATTATAAGATATTAAGAATGAAATTGTGTGGAATGCTCCTCAGAGAAACATTTTTTCTAGCTCACCTCGCTCGAACATTTTCTTGAGGGGTATGATCAAGACCTGTATGTACGTCCCCCTAACACCAAATCCTGAATCCGCCCCTGGACACAGTTATCTGTGATCTGATGGGCACAGTAAATCTTTAAAGGTGCTGCTTCATAAATCAGGCTCAACTTTTTGTATGACGTAAATATATTTAAATGTCGGTGTGGTTGTTTATGGCATATACAGGCAACTATACCAAACTTACGCGAATGGTTGACACTTTTATTTTGTTTATGCACTACACCAATAAGTGAGACAGAACATTTAAAGTTGAAAACAATAATTATGTTCGTTTCTGAATGAGAATGAACACATAATTATGTGTCTTTAAAACAGGGTACATTGGGTAAGCTATCACACTGAATGTATATATCACTTACATATCGTGACGAAGGTATTATATCAATGTCACGATTTAGTTTGTTTTAAAACAAATTTTGTTTCATCATTGCGTATAAATATACAAACGTATATACATGTAAAGCCCGCATCTTTACACTACACAATAGCAATACGCGGACACGCTTTGTTATCCTATTCAAAAAGTGTTCTAACTCTTTCCTCTTTTAAAATACAGTTTTGTTACATTTAAGAAGTAGGTATTAAACATGTGCACAGAATTACCCGTGCGATTAAAGGTAGAGTAAAGAACACAACATATGACCTTCAAATACACCGGTAGATTAAGCTATTTAAAAACATGCAATACTTATTATAGCTAAGTTAGTAATGTTTCAACTTTGTACAATTCAATTAACTTACTATACAGATAAATACAAGACAAAACAAAAAGAAAGGGACGCCACATTGTGTGACAATGTACGGTTTCTTTAAAATCTTTCCATGGGTTCAAGAGATGCGTAGTGAAGTTTAAGTGGTATGACATTAAATCCATCTGAAACATGCACTCTGAACATCGTCTGGATGTGATGAATATTTTTATCAGGTTTTATTGAAATCCTGCTAGGGGTTCAAAAATGACACGAAAGTGCTATCGGACAACGGGAGTTGTGCCATTCAAGGCATGCGCGTGTTCGTTTATGTACATGTGTCATGTTGTTATAGACAGATGTTAGTTTAATGAACTAGGAATATCTAAATGAATATTTAACAAAATCAACAAAACTGTTAATATGTTGAAAATATAAATAAATAGAATTTCAACATTTGAAGTTTGTGTAATTAGTTAAGTTAGAATGCACATATCTCAACTAGTGTATGGAATGTTTCATCCAAGGCGAGTCTTAGCTGTTAGATAATATTGTTTTTATATATTTCACTCTTTGAATACAAGCTTTTGACAGTTTAAAGTTTATGGGAGCATGACTGAGTAGACACATGAGTTGGGTCATATGATTATAGAAAATGTCAAATCTGCACGAGTTAAAACACGTATTTCTTTAACATCTATTATACGTGGGACGTTCAAAAACAAACAGGACTGGGGCCCTCACTGGTACAGTTTTCAATATTATACAAAGATTATTACACAATATGGAATCGGAATTCAATTGCGAAGATTCGATATCTGATTTATCGAGTAACACTATCGCGTCCTCTCATAATAGTCCATTTTGAAACCAATTACCATAAATGGCGACTATGTAATGGGTATAACTCCAACGCGATAAATTGCAGTACAAAAACAAACACAATATTGCCTATATTTTTATTATGGATTAAAATCAAGGACCGTAACACTTACCAATGAAAGCATTCACACATTTAGCACAGCATGTAAAGTTTTCATGTTCCTATATATTCAGAAATGATAAATATAGCGCATTTTGTGTTTGTTTTTGTATTGCAATTTATCGCGTTGGAGTTATAGTATCTTAATACTATCATATCGTTGGTTTTCAAACTTCGCCATAACATTACATGTTACACGTTGGGCAAAAATGATGACATTTGGCCGTTCGGTACTGAAATAAATTAAAGTTGAACTCCAATTAAGAGTTGTTTTAGTTGATATTTTTACAGTATTATAGAAATAGGATTCCGATTTATGATGGTACATAATTTGATTTATTTCGTTTAACCATGCGCGTTTTGTGACAATAGTCTGTTTATTTTTAAATGTCCCACGTAAAAAGGTAATACATCCTGCGGAAAATACTAACAACTGAATCACGATTTTGAATATCTACTTTTATGCTAGTGTTTCATGTCAATAACTAGTTCAACCTTTTCGTACTCGCCAAGAGAGTTAACCTGTCATTTCAACGGTTTTAAAATCGCTAAGGACAATGTCGTACGCGATTTTTATTTAACCATGATACTTAGAGGTGCGTAGTATGCCATTGGAATATACCAGTATGTTATCATTACTATCCTTTTTAGTCCCCTACCGGTTTTTGACCGGAGGGGACTATAGGTTTGCCCTCCGTCCGTCCGTCAGTCAGTCAGTCAGTCCGTGCGTCAAAAAATCTAAATCCTGACATAACTGAAACAATTTCCAAGCTTGGTTTATGAAACTTGTTATGTGGATAGGGGGCAATAAGGGAGTATGCACGTCTAAAAATATTTTGATTTCGACAAAAATTGTGGTTGCTATGGCAACAGAAACATTGAAAGTGGCTTCAAACCGGTAGGGGACTTCTGTATTGCTTGCAATTCTTAATGACTTGTTCTTGTTATGTTACAGTTGTCGCAACAGCAACATACACTATTAATGTTTTCCCCGTTGTAAACCCTGGGATTTGCTTGCTACTACAATTAATTTCTCGCACTGCTTACTTTGCAGTCCAGCAACAAGTGTTCCCTCGGAGAGTGTCCTCTTAACTCAAGTTATTATTCTATATATATATTCCTAGTAGCAAGTCTTTGCCATCGTTCTAAAAATAGCTTTTTAGATTGACCCATCATGTTCAATATTGCTTTAAAATGTGATTGTTATGTGTATAACTGTTTGTGTACATGTAGGATTGGACAATAAGCAATGTAACTAAAACTAAACAATACTGAAGAGTTTCGCCCATTACCCAACATAATTTATATTTATAACCTGTTTCGGCAGGATACGCTGCGATCGGTACAGTCACAACTCAGTGAATACAGGGCATGCTGAATTAAATTCAATATACCCGCTGTCTTATTCATGAATGTATCACGAACTGGTCTATTTTTAAACAATAATAGTCATTCGTGACCCAATATAGTGTAAATGTACCCGTCAGAGAACCATGTATAAATATAGTATTGGCTTGCATGCGTTTATTCATAGCAGAATTAAAACGCCGAGAGGAGACAGGAAGAGCAGACGGAGTTTTCCGGTAATTTAAGGTTAGCATATTTTAAAGCTATTTCATGAGATTCTAGATTGATGAACTCTTCGTTTCATGCTTTACATTTGTTCAAGTAAATAAATAACTATTTTCTTCAGTTACAGCATACATACATACATGTTAGTAGTTCATACTGTATTATTGATGGACTGAATGTAATTATATTAGCAAATATTACTCGATATACGAGGGGCATTCTGAAAATTCTGATAACTGAGAGATAACGTTACATTGGTTGGTCAAAATATTTAAAAGTGAACATTTTCTGAAAGATCAATCTTTCAGCGAGGCTCTCATAGCAGATTTATTATCTTATGTCTAAGAACTTATATTTTATTGGTATATATACAATACATGGTTTAGGGTATTGCCTGAAATATCTCTTGAATACGCAAGTTATTGCGTTGAACGCCGCATGTATATTTCAGAGCGCACTGTTGAAGTATCATTGTGGCTGATTGACTGAATACATTTGATATCATTTGAAAAATGCATAACAGTTCTTTCTAATAACATAACGTTATTAAAAAACTTGAAAGTATAATTAAAATAACAGCAATGTATACAACCCATATAAGAGACCATTTTACCAATTATAGCCGCTACTTAATTTTAGACATAAGATACGTTTATGTACCATCAGCTACTCTAAATAGGTCAAATTGTTTAGATTTGAATGTGTATTTTCATTCGGGGGACACTATAACTGTATTATTCATATAGTTCAGAGAAAATTCATAGGCATTTGGTATCAACTCGCCGTAAATTATTGATTCGCACTAGTCAAAGATCAACCGGGTACTGAAGAGTCCTATGTTCACTTTCAAAAATTCTGACGAACCAATGTAAAACGGTTAACGTTATCACTCGGTTATCAGAACTTTCAGAATGCCCCTCGTATATTATATATGTATACATGTGTAGTAGTCATTTTGAAACGTTGATTGATGTTGTGTTTCTTTTTGAATTCTAATCAGGGAATCTAGAGATTCATTTAATCAAAGCACTGAGAGTTCTGTAGGGAGGCGATATGGTAGCTGCTATTAGAGCTCAAACCGACTATACAATTTTAATGTTCATTTTCTTACTGCCGGTCTTGTCTTGAATATCAAAATAGGCCTATGGGACTATATATGCATGTTGGGTATCTAAATAATTGTGTTATTTGGAATACATGTATTGAATGCGTATATCAATCAAAGCACTGAGAGTGCTGATCGGAGGCGATCTGGTTACTGCTATTAAAGCTCAAACCGACTTTACACGTTTAATGTTCGTTTTCTTGCTGTCGATCTTGTCTTGAATGTCAAAATGGGCATATGTGACTATATATGCATGTTGGGTATCTATATAATGGTAAAAAGGGGCATATTAATTTATATGGAATACATGTATTGAATGCGTATATCAAAAGTGGCTTTAAAATAATACAACACGCCTATTTATCAGATTCTACAGTACCGTCTTGTAATCACTTCCCTCAAAGCGTGAGACAGTCTATAGAAAGCTAGTTATATCTGGGTCAGTGCCACATCATATGATTGCATAACAGTACTTTATAGACGATCTACAATTCATTCATAAAACCATCACGTGACCCTGGTCTGGAGCTTGGTGTAACATTCATATATTCTAAAAATAGTAGTGACTCAAATACTATTCTCAACGACTTCTTGTTAAATTTTGGTTCTAATTAGAATTTCATTTTTACTTAAGAAATAATGAATATGTACCTGTGTTTTATCGGTAGTTCGTGCACAACGTGGTTTCCTCAGTAAACATGATGTAACCGAGTGCTGCAACAACTAGTGGAAATGAACTATTTTCTGTGGCTACTTCCAACAATATTTCCCGCTTCAATTTCTATACATTAATATACATAGTTTGTATTTTGTTCATTTTGAAAATCGCAAAATGCCCAACATCATTAGCACAGCGCGTCTTGTACTTCACAAGAAGGGAACCAATGGAAAAACCATCTTGTTTTATTTATGAAATAATTTTCCCTTAATTGGCCTTTTTTATTCTGCGATCATTGTATCGTTAATTTTGATAACGATTGTTTTATATTGCAGTCACAAGAAGATGAAGCTACCTGTAAGCTATGTGGTTCTAGTTGTGGTCATTGTGATAACGATTGTTTTATATTGCAGCCACAAGAACGATGAAGATGAAGCTACCTGTAAGCTATGTGGTTCTAGTTGTGGTCATTGTGATAACGATTGTTTTATATTGCAGTCACAAGAACGATGAAGATGAAGCTACCTGTGAGCTATGTGGTTCTAGTTGTGGTCATTGTGATAACGATTGTTTTATATTGCAGACACAAGAACGATGAAGATGAAGCTACCTGTGAGCTATGTGGTTCTAGTTGTGGTCATTGTGATAACGATTGTTTTATATTGCAGTCACAAGAACGATGACGATGAAGCTACCTGTAAGCTATGTGGTTCTAGCTGTGGTCATTGTGATAACGATTGGAGAGGTTAGCGCCGAAACAGCGTTAACAGATGCAGAAATAGAACTATTACTGACTAACAGTTTCGCCGTTACTATTGATGAAGCAGGTGGTACGATTACACTGGAACATGCTGGCATTCCCTACCATGATTTACCTGATAATTGGGGCAATAATCCAAATACAGTTCAAGTACAAGACCATTCATTTACTCTACCATTAGAGGCTACAGTTGCCGAGAACGACCCGGGATGTGCTGGAGGGCTCGGGCCCATTGGGTTCGCTGTCAGTGGTGCGGTATTTTATAATCCGTACACCGGTTTTGGCTGGAACGCCGTAGAAGGGGAGTGCAAGGAGGATCTAGATACGTGCTGGGGCCATCCCTCCCCTGATGGAACATATCACTATCACCAACTTCCAGAATGTCTGTATAATGTAAGTAATCCGGATATTGATCTTAGAGACATGTTCCTTGGTGTAGCACTTGATGGCTATCCTATATATGGACCAATGAATGGCACAAATCACAGCTATACGTCTGCAGAGTTAGATCAATGTCACGGTCATACTTACAACGGACGTTACATGTACAGAGCAACCTTTGACTTTCCCTATATTCTCAGTTGTTTTCATGGACGTGATGTGAAAAATACCGGCAACCCTGGTGAAGGCCAAACTGGGCCGGGGGGACAACGCCCAACAGGAGACCGCCCAACAGGTGACCGACCACCACCAGATGGTGGCACACCACAGCGTGATAACACAAATCCTTGTAGGAGCTCTCAGGTACCGAACTGGCAGGCCTTGACATGTATAGTAGTCTGTGAAAATGCTGGACGGGATCTGTCTAACTGTCCGTCTCGTTCTACATACAATACATCGGAAAATACGGACGTGGGAAGTGCCCTATCTGTTGTGCCTTCCCTTGCACTTATACTCGTTATGTGTACTTTCTTTGCAATGAGTTCTTCCTATTTAGATTGAGGTTAAAAAGAGGGAAAGCAGTGGATAATGGCTTAATATACCGAAAGCTGTTGGTTCTTCGTTATAATCTCGTCTTATCATCGAGTTTCGCAAGGATGTCGGTATCTGTGTCTCTTCAAACACACAAATATAAACACAAAACGTATTTGTTCAGACAGAGATCGAAACCTGGCGAGCTTACTAATGCTACAAATATGGAACTGATTTCCATTAATCAGATGGACATGTATCGCATCCGTGAATCAGAACTGAATTATTTTTCTGATATCAAAACAAATACACACTCTATTGTTAAAACAAATCGTTTCACATTACGATTTCATTATTGTAATGTGTAACATTAACACTATAATCATGATGATGATGACTCCTTAATTGTGACGAAGGAATACGCAACAATATCGCTTATCAGATATACGGTTATCCTAGTTTTCTATGCATTTTTGTATAAATTATTCTCCCACTTATGTCGTTAAACTACTTTCGTCGCAAATAGGATAAACACTTGTTTCGTTTCTATGTGATACCGAATTGAAATGCCTAATATACTTGTCTTTATCATATTCATTTTCCAATTGTTCAGTTTTGTTAAACTGTTTATCATGGGAAACTGTATAGTTTAAATGAATAAACTGGTATAACAACATTATACTGATTATTCTAACATAGCACGTGAGATTTGCCTTCTTTGCGTATGTTGAGCTTACCATATTTTATTACCGCGATAAAATATGGCTGTTCCCATTTACCCATCGTTCACAAGTACTATTGACAGAACGGGACTTTTACATAAATTTCGTGGTTATAGTTGGGTTATAAATACTACAATTCAATGTAAACAAATACTAGAAACAAAATGATGCAAATAGATCCAACAAAAATTACATGTTTAAATAATAATCGATATTTTTTA
Source organism: Spisula solida (assembly GCA_947247005.1). Lineage (NCBI taxonomy): Eukaryota > Metazoa > Mollusca > Bivalvia > Venerida > Mactridae > Spisula > Spisula solida. Next base: position 30,604,824 of record OX365954.1, read on the forward strand.
AACAGTAGAATTTTTACGGGAAAGCTTTTTACATGAGCGCCGCTTTTTAACGTCACTTGTCGAATGGAAAATAGCGCATTCTGTTTGAATGCAAATATTTCGCACATCACGCCTTGGTTTCTCATAATATATGTTTAGAAGTATTCCTTGTGCCTGTTTTATTTATCAGACACATGCGTGGGTGTCAGATCAACACCAATCCGTTATTTATAGCTTTAAAATCGATAAACATGTCCTTTTAGTTCGAACAGGAAGTAGAGCAGTTAGTCATTGACAACCAAAGAACAAAACACACAATCGCCTGAATTTACTGTAAATGATACTTAAACAAGTATTTCTTCTCTCATCTCACTTGATGTGTATTTGTTTAGATGTCGATTATGTAACGGCATGGAAAATATTGAACAACAACGTATTAAAATCGATAAATCGAGAGTCAAAATATGGGGCGTTAATTTGAACAGCTCGTAAGATTTAACGGTGCAGAGGTAAAAAATTGGGTCGCATTTTGTTGCTGTAAAATACGAAATTTATGCGATGTTAGAATCGAAATAACGAATATGTGGCCATATTTTATTGCGAAATAAAATATAGGCACTCGTCTTGATGCGATCATTAAATCACTCGTGCTACGCACTCGTGATTTAATTACTACGCATCAACACTCGTGCCTATATTTTATTACGCAATAAAATATGGTCACATATTCGTTATTTCTTAATTAGTATTTATTTCTGTGAAACCACGCATTAATTTTCCTTGCACAGGTAACTGAATCATTGATGAAGAATTTTTTTACAGAAATTGATACATATATAGTCTATTAGATATATAAATTTTACCATTTTTTCCCATTTTTTAAATCCTTTTCAATGATACAGTTACCTGTTTATGGCAAGCCAAATGTCCAATAATTTCGTAAACCCATGTTCACGGGCGTAAAACTAGGTTTTACGGTCGATAAACTAGGTTTTACGAACGTAAAACCAGGTTTTACGAATGTTAACCCATATTTTCGAGCGAAAACATAGGATAACGTCGTAAACCATAGTTCACGCTCGTAAACATAGGTTCACGTTCGTAAACCTATGTTTACGGTCGAAAACATGGGTTGTATTTCGTAAATTATGGTTTACGAGCGTGAACCAGGGTTTACCAGCGTAAACATAGGTTAATGGTCGTAAACATAGGATAACGACCGAAATCAGTAGTTAAATCGAGAAACCTAGTTTATCAAACGTAAAACTAAGATTTTCAAATAAACTATGCATTTCGGGCGTAAACATGGGTTTACGGACGTGAACCTATGTTTACGAGCGTGAACCTATGTTTACGAACGTGAACCTATGTTTACGAACGCTAACCCATGTTTTCGAGCGTGAACTATAGTTCACGGGCCTGGCATGTATTTCTTGTGTCCAGTTATTACGTGAACCATGGTTTACGGTCGAAAAACTAGGATTAACGATCGATAAACTAGGTTTTTCGAACGTAAATGCAAATTAAGCTGTTTTTTCAATCGAAATCATAGGATAACGCCGTAAACTATAGTTCACGCTCGTAAACATAGGTTCACGTTCGTAAACCCATATTTACGGTCGAAAACATGGGTTGCAGTTCGTAAACATAGGTTCACGCTCGTAAACATAAGATAACGACCGTAAACCGTAGTTTACGGACGTGAACCCATGTTTACAAGCGTAAAACCAGGTTTATCGAATTGTATCTATGATTTTCGACCAGTATCTATGATTTACGAGCAAAGCCAATCAAAACATCGTATTTCCCAAATGGGAATCAAGAAACTTGAAATATTTCTCAGAAGACCAAAATGGTGGACTATTTTTGTTTTCTCCTTGGTATTTTGGCATTGTTTGGACCTAGTCAATCTCCGCTCCCGAACAGAGTTGAGCGTTCTACGGTACCAACACTAAATGAGCCGCGTCATGCGATTTTAGGCCTTCGGACAATGACGTTACAACGTCAGAAAAGACTGGAAAAGTCCAGCACTTTCGTAACCATACCGGTCGCAGCGTGGCATCCGCCAAATCGTTTATTTCAGCACAGTAATAAAGAAGTGGAGCCAAAAATGATGAAATTCAAATAAAACACTATTTTTCTGAAGTTTTGATCCCAAATTTATATATTTTACCAACTTTTTAGCGTTTTATTCGAGATAAAATAAAAATGAAATCAGAGCCGACTTTTCGTCCCCATGCAAGTTCACGGCTGTTTACAATATCTATATTAATAATTTGTCCAGATGCAGGTTTTAAATTTATAGATGTGATATATGGGTAAAGCTATTTTTATTAGTCATTTTGCAATGAATTTGTGAACTGGCTGACCTCAAGTTCGGCCTAATTCAATAAAAACAAAAAACTATGAATAGCCTCCCTTAGATTATTAGACAATTTGATTAGTCTCTCTTGGAAGTTATTATAATTAACTAAATATAAAAGCAATTTGTTTATAGCGTCACTGGTGTAATGGATGGTACGCCCGATTCCCATCTTGACGATCCTGGTTCAATTCTCCACTCGGGAGATTTTTTTTTAATTTTTTTAGCTGACCAATCAAATTAAAAAACAAACGACCATGTTTGCTAATTGGATTTCAGATTTTTTCAATTTAATTAAATTATTTCTGTACATGTATAGAATAATTTTCTATATAGAATAATTATTAAAATTAATGCCAGTATGGATATCACGTGGAAGTTAAAAACCACCGTAACAAAGTCATGTTCGTGTCAGGGAATCAGACACTTTTTCCTCTTATATTTTTCTGTTCGTGTTTAGAGGGGGAACATGGTCAATAATTTAAGCCATTATATGTGGCTTCGTTATACAATGAGACCAGTATTATTGAATTATAAGAGCCAGTAGCGGTATGGATTCCCCTTTGAAAGATATTGCTTGTAGGACCCCTATGTTGCTGTCTGCCCAATGATGATTTAGACATAGTTTTCGATAGGTTGTTCTCTATTTGTAAGAATAAATGCTGCAATATGCCATTATTTTTAATGAACATATTTCATGCCTACGTTCCGTTCTAATAAAAAACTAACCGCACTAGGTACAGGGGTTTGGGACAAAAATCATGGAGTTATATAACTCCATGCAAAAATATTTGTGAGACTGTTGGCTACGGTAATTTTCCTTTAAAAGAATAATATCTCTACTCAGCCACGGTTGGGTTTATGAATATAAAATATACATTCGTTATACTCTCGTAACTTGTGCAGAATCCGATTAAACATTACCATTGCACTGGATATCATGACAGGAATCGCAGATTTTTTTCAGGTGAAAGCTTTGCTAAGTACAGCTATACATATAGCAACTGCTTTCTTTAGATGATCAAGCTTTGACTTTTCCAAGTAATTGTCATGCATGTTTATACGGCATATGAATGGCTTATCAGTGGAACAGACTATCAGCAAATTAAGGCCTTTGATTAGGCTGACTTAATTACCGGTAATATAATGATGAATTATGTATAGCAAATTCATATACTAGTAGTGACTTTTTCATGTGACTATCTATAGTCTCTGGACACACGTACTAAGATGCTTACCATAGTGATACAGCCACACGGGCTCAGGTACATCCTCTTCTAGTACGGATAATACATGATCGGACCAGAGGGACAGATCAGGCTAACCCCACGGAAGGGAGGGAGACCTTAGATACATATGCGTACAACATGTACAAGCATGCTAAGCACTGTATGAGTGCACCTACCTCTAATTTCGTTTAGAAAGTGTAGCTTTTTAATGTGTCGAGTGTATAACACCGATACACAGCTTCCTTACACATTTAACCAGATAATGTGCAGTTCACATGGTCAGATATAGCGGAAATGATACAAATAAAATTTCATAAATATCCCGTTCCCATGCCGGCGATTTACACAGGACCTCTAGATTGACAGCCTAGTGCGATAGCACAGAGCTATAAGACCTGTTTTAACTAGTCATTTACTCTTATGGTAGATGATTTAATCATTTTATATACATGTAATTGATGTTATATACACGACGTAAGCGTACGTAGATCTATCTAGACTTCAAAGTATAGATCTTTCTCGGGCCTACATGTATAATTAGACTAGGCTTACTAACACATGATTTTATAAAAAAACGATTCTACAGCGAAATTAATTTTCTATTAATTGCCTAGCATCGTATCATAATACAAAAATAAGAATGTGCGAACATCAACGAAGATCTATAGACAGCTATCTTGAATATTTAATATGATCGTTTTTTGCGTATGACGTCATATTGCTATAACAGAAATTGTTTTGAGCCGACCCCCAATTAGCGTGACTGGCGTTTAGTGCGCATGTCTCGACTGTCGGATAAAAATAAATCGAGGATTTCTTGAGCGCTTGTACTTTCGGTTTGAGAAAACTTGTTTAAGTCCAATTTTATTGAAAACACGTACATATCTTTTACATTTTGGGTTAGTATTTGTGAATTTACGTTGATTGAATGTGAATTAGCTTGTTGTTAGTAACTATGCTGGTTTTCCGGCCAAAATCGGAATAACTGCCTTTGATGGACGATGTGGGGATCTGAAAACAGAAGGTGTGATTCGATTGGCTGAACTCGTAAACCAAAGATACCAGTTCGTAATGCACAGATACGGGAGCGTAAAACATAGTTACGAGCGTAAATCATAGATACGACATTCGTAAACCATAGTTTACGGGCGTGAACATATGTTTACGGTCGAAAACATGGGTTGTAGTTCGTAAACATAGGTTTACGCTCGTAAACTATGGTTCACGTTCGTAAACTATAGTTCACGCTCGTAAACATGGGATAACGCCCGAAATATATATTTTTATCGAGAAACCTAGTTTTTCGACCGTAAACATGGGTTCACGTTCGTAAACTATGGTTTACGCTAGTTATCCTATGTTTTCTATCGAAAAACCTAGTTTTTCGAACGTGAACATGGGTTTACGTAATTATTGGACAATTTGCTTGCAATAACCATATTTTACGAACAACAACCTATGTTTTCGGGCGTGAACTTGGGTTTACGAGCGTAAACCATAGTTCACGAACGTGAACCTATGTTTACGTTCGATAAACAAAGTTTCTCGGACATAACTATCAATTTCAGTCGTTATCCTATGTTCACGAGTGTGAACCCATGTTTACGCTCGTAAACCCATGTTCACGTTCGTAAACCCATGTTTACGGTCGAAAACACAGGTTAATGTTCGTTAACTATGGTTTACGCTCGTGAACCGGGGTTCACGAGCGTAAACATAGGATAACGGCCGTAAACATAGGATCACGGTCGAAATTCATAGTTCAATCGAGAAACTTAGTTTATCGAACGTAAACCCATGTTCACGAGCGTGAACTATGGTTTACGACTGTTATCCTATGTTTTCGATCGAAAATACAGGTTAACATTCGTAAAACCTGGTATTACGTTCGTAAAACCTAGTTTATCGACCGTAAAACCTAGTTTTACGACCGTGAACATGGGTTTACGCAATTATTGGACATTTGGCTTGCCATACCTGTTTGTATACGTTCATAATAATAATAATAATAACTTTATTTTCCGATGATATACCCATTAAGCCTAGGGTTTATCTCCCATGGGGTCATCTAACAAAACAAGCATAAATATATACAAACATTCAAAAGCATCAATAAAATGGCAGACAATACAAAAAAGTAAATACTGACATTTAAAATATTGTATTAAAATATTCTGATATAATAGGTAAACAGCAATAACCCTAGTGTTTTTTAATGTATCTTTGTTAGATTTGCGGACGTCGTGTTCTTAACTTAACTGGACAAAGCGTTCCATATTGTCACAGCTTTATACTGGAAAGTTAATTTAGTAAAGTATGATTTACAAACAGGATGTACTATGTTATTATTCGTTACAGATCGCAAAGAATACACATTATTTGTTGAAAATTGTAGAGTATTAGACATATATATAGGGGACAAGCTATTTTACGTTTTATGTATTTCATAGTTTGATTACTTATCTCTATAAATCATGTCCTAGAATGTTGACTTGACATCATGTGATTATTTAAGTCAAGATGTGCCTTTAGCCCAGTGGTTGATACGCAGGATTTGTAACCCGGTGGTCCAAATAAGATTCCAGGTCGCGCCACGATGGTACCTCAGATGAACTGGGCTCAACTAGAAAATCATTGATACATGTACCGCGTAATCGCCATGAAGAGCGAAGGTCAGCATAATAGACAATTCCATTATATGTACAGAGGCCGCTCTGCCTCTTGTGCAAGATGCTATCCTTTGTTCTGTAGATTAGAATAAGCGGCTACAAAACATACTCTAACTACGAATATCACAATAGGCACTGGGTACGTGTCAAAGAGTGGTACCATACACCAAATGTCTAGAAGGGCGAATAGCCTCATCCCCAGCCTCCTTACGTACAACTTGAAGAAAATTGGGTAACTTACTGGCAAACTCGGCCATTTCATTGATTCCCCTGGCACGGCGCTCATTTGGATACTAATCAGAGGACTGGCCAGAATAGCAGCGGGTAACATGCGTTATTAACCGTTTACCAATTGAGAGAAAATCTTGTTATATCATATTATGACGATTTACAGTGCTCAATTGGAAGTTGTTTCTAGCAAAAAGGTTGCCAATACAACATATATCGGGTACTGTATTTAACTTGGTGCCGATAACACTCGCTGTTAGACCTGCCGTCCACTAGATGCCGAACTACCATCTTGTTATCAGTTGAAAGTTGAATACGATTGATGGAAGACGACATTAATCTCGCTAGTTTCGGCTATAAAAATTAAAAGACATATTTTCAGCTACACAAGAGTTGAATGACTTAGTTTCAGGTATAAAAAACACTGACATAGTAAGGTCATGAAAAAAACTTACAGTCCTAGGTAGATAAACCGGGTGTATCTTTCCGGTGTTTTTCTTTAATAGCTGAAGACCATGGGACACTGGTTATGTCATCGTTTTCTATAGGGTCTGACACAACCCTATTTGGTAGCCTGTCCTTGGTTTGTAGGACCATGATGAAAACGATATATTCAAAATTAAAACTATCGGCATCCTGACTTCATCGCTTCCGCAGTCGCTCTTGTATAGTTCGGGAAATATTGCTTCGACTCGGCATCCCTTCCGTTCACAATCGGCGCCTTCGGCAACTATTCGGTATGTTTCTTAACATGATCGGCATAACTTCCGGGTGTATAACTCATCCATTCGTCGTATTCGGGGAGCTTTCGGAATTGCTTCAGCTTCCTTCGGGAACCGCTCGGGATGATTAAAATGATTACGAAGCCTCGCAGAAGGCTTCCCGAAGGTGCCGAGTGAATGACGATGGGTTCCCGAACACCCCGAACTGTTGCCGATGGGTTTCCGATTACCCCGAAGCACTCCCGAATTAAAATGTGGATGCCGAAGATGTTTCGGTCCCGAAGTGTCCAGAAGGCTTCCAGAAGCGTACAGGAACGACACGGAAGGCTTCCAGAACGTCCCGAAGACATGCCGAACCATCCCGATTAGGCAAGTTTAGCCTTCGGGAACCCTTCGGGGTCCTAGTGGACGGCAGGTCTTACACACGTCTTGCAGAATTTTATCATATGGTGTATGTTTTATTCGGACGGCACGATGGCCGACCAACTAGAGAAACTTGAAAGAAATTACTTCTCTTAGATTGTCAACCTTATAGATGCAAATTTTAAGTTATATACCGCATATATGTTTAAGAAGTTTGTGTATAACTATACATTATAATCAAGATAAAAAAACTGTAAAATTATTAATATACACATGAACTATGCATATTTTACTTTATCTAATTTTTTTTGTTAAGAATAACAATAAAAAATATAGTAAAACAGCTAATAAATATTAAAGGGAGATAATGTAACCTTAAAACAAAATCAGTGTTGTACAGTATGGCTTTTAACGGTCGACCTTCTTTCGTTACCTTACGACTCAACCACTTGAGTTTATTGAGGTAGGCGGAGTCTGGAAATAGCCATGGCACTACAAAATCTTTACTGGACATATTAATTAGCAATGAAAGTTACTCGTTTATTGGTCTAGCACTAGCTAGTGAGATAAAACATAAATTGTTCAGGTTTCTATTTATGACAATATATACAGTAATGTTCAAATGCTGCGTAAATTGGCTGCTTGTGTTGGTTTAGAAACCTTGTTGGCGAAATGAAGATGCTTTAATTATCTTTTTAGTTACAAAACTTCAATATTGACCTATAGAAATGAAGAAGACAGAGATATTTCCCATTGTTTTAAAGCATTTATGATAAATATTGAGTTATTTCCCTTTGACCATTAGAATTGTGCGTTGGCAAATGGATTGGTCCCCCTTATGAACCTATAGAAATAAATATGTTATTTTTATACTCATGTGAGAGATGTATATGGAACTCCGGACCCCTGGGAATCTGGAACATTATGTAGAACAAATTATCTTATAGAGTTTTAGAGGCCGAGCCTAGAGTCGGGCAAATAGCTGATCATAACTGGTTTCATCAAACACCCTGAGCATAATAGCCGATCGTACCACATTCTGAGAAATAATGGCTGGTCGTATCCCCAATGAAAACAATTGCAACGTGAATATTTCACTGTTTGATTTTACAGTGAACAGTGATCGAACGGTGAAATATGCACTTAGCAATATTATTAAATGTCCGGGAATTATACTCAGATTGTGATTGTCCCAGTGACACTATGATATTTAAAAAAACACAACATTATTGATCATTTACAAATCATAATGTCATTTTTTATTGCTGTAGTGTAGGGAGCTTCAACCCAACCAAGTGCGAGTTCATCCGCATCACCAGGAAAAGAACACCAACAAGACGTCATATTACATCCACGGCAGCAAGCTACAAGTTGTGACAGGGGACAAGTACCTGGGCGTATACATAGATGAGAAGCTCTCCTTCAACACCACGTTGCTACCACTGCGAAGAAGGCAAACAATTGCCTCGCCTTCCTCAGGTGAAACTAGACAAGCTGTCCTCAACAGATAAAGGCACTATGCTACCAGACGCTTTTCAGGCCATTCCTTGAGAACACGAGCACAGTCTGGGATCCGCATACGAGGACCAGCTTCAGTCAACTGGAGACAGTTCAGCGACGCACGGCACGATTTGTCACAGGGGACTTCCGCACTACAGGCAGTACCAGCCAGATGATTGCTGACATTGGCTGCAAACCCCTTGCTAAACGCCGTTCCAACGTCAAGCAAAGCTACAGAATCACGTGGTGATACGTTGGCCGAGTGGTTAACGCTCTCGACTACAGGTCCGGAGGGGCCGTGGTTTGAATTTCGGCCGGGTTACTTGGTATTCCTGAAACGTGTTCTCATCCTTCCAGTGATGAACTGGTTGGTTGCCAAGAGGTAATCGCGCGTGTATCGGTGCTATACACCGGGCACGTTAAAGAACCAAGGAATTTGTCGGAAAGAACTAGGGTATCCCACCCGGATTCCTTGTCTCTTTTACTTGCTGTACCCCATTGGAAATAAGTGCTTGTCCTTTTATTGGTTATCATTGACCGCACGCACGCACGCACGCACGCACGCACGCACGCACGCACGCACGCACGCACGCACGCACGCACGCACGCACGCACGCACGCACGCACGCACGCACGCACGCACGCACGCACGCACGCACGCACGCACGCACGCACGCACGCACGCACGCACGCACGCACATTCCAGCAGATATGTTCTTGACACTGGAACCAGGTGATTACGAGCCTTTCAAAACTCCAGGATTTGATAATGTTTTTATGTAAATATTTCAAGTGAGTAGGCTATCACAATTTAGAGGTACAAAGTTTATGTTAATAAAACATCAAACTGTAAGAGAAGAACAATTGTACTGTTTTATCCGGGACAAAGTGTCACATGGGTGTAACATATGATTTTTCCAGCCTATGATATCCTTATAGCGAATTTTCGCATTAAGTCAACGTGTCACGTGGTTTGGTCAGAGTTTGAATTCACTAATGGATCTGAAAATTTGTGTTACAGTCTCGCAGTCACAGAATGAAACTGAAAAATGGCCGCCAATAGAATAACAAAAGTTACCTAAAATGCGTTATTCTGAAGCTCATAATTTTTCTTTTATATTTTAATGGTGTTTAAAAAATATTCCAAAAACTAGTAGGCCCATCTAGAACACATTAATAAGGGAGATAAATACTCTATAATAAATTATGAAAATGAACAATTTAATATTTAAGATATAATTCGCTAAAATAGACTGTGCCTTAGTTCATATTATTGGCTCAACTGTATAAGAGTCCAGGTGGGCTTAAATGAAAAGAAAATGTAACACTTTGTCCCATTCTTAGGGTACTTTTAAGAAATAAGTTACCATAGCAACGGCGTTGTTATATCATAATTCATGTGAACAAAATAAAAGGAGAAAGCAAATTAAATAATTTAATATTAAATCCGTAGGAATGACATTCAGAGTACACTGTATTTTCAAAAGCTTATTACATACTGTTGACAAAATTAATGAAGTTTTAATATACAGTCTTGCAATCTTTGTAAGGAAAATAATATTTTGATTAATTTTCTCATCCTCCACATTTATAAACAGTCATTCTTCTGTCAGGAAATTTGATCTTGTTTTAATACATTTTCTCTTCCAACAAATAAATATGTATATATTTGGTTAATGTTTAATAAATGGTGTGTTTTTTCATTTATTTATTCCTACATAGACTACCTAGACAATTGTCAATATTAATATATCGCTACTTGTTTTTTTTCTGACGGTGTTTGTTCATCAATTCCAATAAGTTCGTACCTTCACACAAGATCGTGCTTTTTAGCAAAACATTGACTGCTTTGCTATATATCTGATATCCTGGTCCAATTTCATTTATAGACATTTTTTAGACATTTATCTAGCAGTTTGTTTCCTTCAAAGTACTCTCCTTATGCATTTACATACATGTAACATTTGTATGTTTTCAAATGTTTTAACTGATATTTCATTTTGAATGCGTCTCTGCAGCACACCCTTGTGGTACTTAAACCTTGCCGATAGCAATGCTTGCTTTGCTCTTTAGTGATTCGGTGAAGAGTGAAAAGCCACAGCTATAGGGCCAAATCTGGCAAATAAGGTGGATACGGCGGAACTGGAACACCTTTTCTTCCTGTAATTCTGTGTAACCCTTTGACTTGTGTGCATGCGCATTATCACACAGTGCTAAGACAAAGTGCCAGGGCGGCGAAACTTAAGTGTTTACACACCATAAAAATCAAGGATAGATAGTTAGCATAACCAGACTTGGTACTACCGACCATGTCACTGGAAAACTTAGCTTAACAGTTTGCAGGATCCCTGTACGTGCTCAGCCATAAAATAAGTTTCAGGACAACGTCGGGGACTTATCCAAAGCAAAACAATGTATTACTAACATATCACAGACAATACATAGATATATATAATGCTGCTTTGTTCAAACAGCATTAAAAGCAACAAATATGTGAAGTGTGCCAAGCTGGAACACTACTTTGAAACAATGGTTAAAATCTTATTTGTTGTCCAATTCCGATGAATGTAATGCAGTAACCTCGTTATAAACGACTGCTAACGTATGCCGTGCATAGCCTTTATGTGTCAGTCAGCTTTCTGCTGAAATATGGCAGTCATATGTGTGCCTCAACCCGAATTTGAACCCAGGTCTGCAGATAAGACGGTAAGCGTGCTAACGTGGAGCTAACGTGTGCGAACTATAAACGAAATAAATGAATACTAACATTGTCAAATGTACCATTATATAAATTGTGCGTTTATTATCTGCACCAAAGAGTGGTCTCACAGAAAACAAATACAGTACTACAGATAGGTATGTACTAGTTTATTCATTTACACTAGTCAGTTTCCCATGATAAACAGTTTAACACAACTATAAGTTGTACAATAGCCAAACACAACATAGAAAAGTAAAAAAGTATAAAAGGTAAAGACTTTGTTTATTGTAGTGTCACGGTCACCCCTTTTTGTGCGCTCAGTATAATTGGTTCACATTGTCTTGAAATTGAAAATGGAAGGTAAGGTATATATAATATTAAAGACAGGGCTGAAAGTGCATGTAAAATTTGTACCCAAACGATGTCGAGTCAGAATACCACCGCTTTATTATAATGTTCTTTATACGTATATACAATGGCGTTCTCGATACTTCAAAACCGAATAACGGTTTGCAAATATTCTCCTTTCTAAAAACAAGAAGGTTTTTGTTTATACAGCGAATGTAATTTTTCGTTCTATGAAACTAAGAATGCAAGGACTGTTAATAATCGCTGCTTCATAAGATCCTAAGTACTATTTTGATACAGTTTTGTTATTAAATTGTATGTATGAAACTTTGCAATAATACACGTGTCTATATTTAAGTTGTATCGTTTGGTATATGTTTTTCAGTTATTTTTTAAGTCATTCGAAAGGGACGTTTGTTGATGCCTTTTCATGAAATACTGTCAGTCATAGCTGCTTCGTAACATCCTATTTTTTTTAAAAATTACATTAACTGTTTTTGATATCGAACAAGGCTCATTTATGGCTTTATTTGGCCCTGTCAAAAAATGAAAATGCATGTTCCTATAAATCTGTCCTATAGTTTCTATTCACCTCACACCGCCTTTAAAAAAAACACAAATCTTTTCATGAGGTAAAACAGTCCAAAAAACCACAATGGCATACTTCCTACACTTTGATGTTTTGTACATATCTAAAAATTTGCAGAACACTGGTTATGTAAAAATATAAAATTGTAGCAAGACTGCCATATTTCAATTCGCTGAAACATAAAAACAAATCCTATTTGTGATGAACTTCGTTTTATGACATGAATTCCTATATAAAAAACATCATTAAACGTTTTATCTGATAAGCGATATTGTTGCGTATTCCTTCGTCACCAGGAGTCATCATCATGATTATAGTGTTAATGTTACACATTACAACAATGAAATCGTCATGTGAAACGATTTGTTGTAACAATACACTGTGTATTCATTCTGATATCAGAAAAATAAATCTAGTTCTGAGTCACGTATCCGATACATGTCGATCTAATTAATGGAAATCAGTTCCATATTTACTTAGCATTGGTAATATTCAAAGAAACACAAATACAGACAGCCTTGCAAAACTCAATGATACAATCAGATCAAAATAAAAAAGCAGCTTTTAGTGCCATTTTTCTACTGTTTTTCTAGACTGATTTCAACCTCAACCTAAATACAAATGTAGAACGAAGAAGCTACACATGTTAATTATAAGGGCTAGGGAAGGCACAACAGATGGGGCACTATCCACTACCGTGTTTTTCGATGAACGAGACGGACAGCTTGAAAGATCCCGTCCAGCATTTTCACAGACTACTATACATGTCAAGGTCTGCCAGTTCGGTACCAAGGATCTCATACAAGGATTTGTATTATTAACGTCAGTATCCTGTTGCGTGTCGTCACCTGGCGGCATGCCCGTATCTGGTAGGGTGTCGTCACCTGGCGGCATGCCCGCACCTGGCGATACAGCGTCACCCGGTGGTCGGCCACCGCCTGGACGGCCACCTGGTGGGCGGCCATCTCGCGGGTTGTTCTGTCCCTCCGTCTCTGGCTGATGTTGTTCGGTTTGGTCCTCACCAGGGTAGCCGGTATTATTCACATCACGTCCATGAAAACAACTGAGAATATACGGAAAGTCAAATGTTGCTCTGTACATGTAACGTCCGTTGTAAGTATGACCATGACATTGATCTAAGTCTGCAGACGTATAGCTGTGATTTGTGCCATTCATTGGTCCATATATAGGATAGCCATCAAGTGCTACACCAAGAAACTTGTCTCTAAGATCAATTTCTGGATTACTTTCATTGTACAGACATTCTGGAAGTTGGTGATAGTGATATGTTCCATCAGGGGAGGGATGACCCCAGCACGTATCTAGATCCTCCTTGCACTCCCCTTCTACGGCGTTCCAGCCATACCTGGTGTACGGGTTATAAAACACGGCTCCACTGACAGCGAACCCAATGGGTCCGAGCCCTCCAGCACACCCTGGCTCCTTCTCGGCAACCGTTGCGTTTAACGGTAGAGTAAATGAATGGTCTTGTACTTGTATTGTTTTTGGATTATTGCCCCAATTATCAGGTAAATCATGGTGCGGAATGCCAGCATGCTCAAGTGTAATCGTACCACCTGCTTCATCAATAGTAACGGTGAAACTGTTAGCTTGTAACAGTTCTATTTCTCCATCTGTTAACGCTGTTTCAGCGCTAACCTCTCCAATCGTTATCACAATGACCACAACTAGAACCACATAGCTTACAGGTAGCTTCATCTTCATCGTTCTTGTGGCTGCAATATAAAACAATCGTTATCACAATGACCACAACTAGAACCACATAGCTCACAGGTAGCTTCATCTTCATCGTTCTTGTCGCTGCAATATAAAACAATATGACCTTAGAATAAAGTCCAATTTAGGGAAAATTAGTTCATAAATAGAACACTATGGTTCGAGTTAACGCTTTCCAATGAAATTCTGTAATTATAAATAACATAAATGTAATAGAGAAACGCAACGTTAATGGTGGGGACCCAAACTTGCGACTTTTCAAATGAGCAAAATATTCAAAAAACATATATTTTGTATAGAAATGGACAGCATAAATAACGAAATAATTGGTTGATTATTAATGCACCACTGGGTTACATTATGTTTTCTGTTACCGGCATTAATTAGTGACAATACAAGACTAATGTGTGCCAAAATTCAACAAAAATCTTGAAGAATATGACTTGATTAACTCGTTAAAAGTTAAAACTGTCCTCAAGTTATCTGGCACAAGTAGGAAATGTATACAATATTTCAGGTTTTTTTCAACGAAGCACTATTTAGAGTTTCTAAACCACAACAACTGAATAAGCATTTTAAAAATACGATAATAAATTAATAATACCAAGCTCAAAGTTTGTCAATACAATACATTCAATCCATCAATATGAAAATAACAACATGTTTGTATTCTGTAGCTTAAGAATACTGGAACAAATGAAAAACATGAAAAGATGAATGGCATATAAAATGTTCTTACCTTTAGTTGTTATAGTAAAGCTCTGTCTGCTCTCTTCGATATTCCAACTCGTCAAAAATTATACGCATGTAAGTTATGACTATATATAGACATGGTTCCCTTGCGGTACTTTGTATCAAATCACGGGCGATGGGCGTTCCCAGGATTTGTTTGATATAATAACCTTCGATAAAAAAAACCTTCGACCAAGACAGGAATGGGCGGAGCTTTCTCTACAGTGGTTCCTGACCATTGTAAATATTCTTGAAACGTTCTGTAATGTTTCCTGGAGGCGTTTTCTCATGATTCTGTGATTCATGCAATAAGTACATCCTTCCTTTACGTTCAGGCGTCACGCTGTTAGAAAATTTAAATAATAATGGTGTATATAGTCCAATCAGGATAAGAATAGATCTGCGAGTGACGCAGTGGTCGAGTCCACTATTACGATGTAAAACCAACTTTTAAAGGCTTTTACAGACAGCTATAATTTCAATGCTAAACTTACATACTATATTCGATCTACCTGTTCAGACAATGGTTGTAATATTTTGAATACACTTAAACGACAACGTCACTCTCATAATATCCTATCTAGACTGTAAGTATAGTCGGACTTTTCTGACGTGTCGCAAGTCATCTGCTTGTCTGCTAGTAATGAGACCAGCCTTAATTACATACGCTATAAATTATAATATACTAGTTACATGTGTTAGAAACGAACTCTGATAAAAATTATATTGTACAAAGCATTAAAGGAACAACATTTACCGTTATAAATTCAACAGCCGTGATACCTGATTTATCTCATCGACCATTCCAATGAATATTCGAGTGTCAAAATGCCTCCGTCAGGTTGAACAAATCGACTTATATTGCACGACCCCCTAAAAAAGGTAACAGAGTATAATTTTTGTGTGATTGAGCATGTTTTTTCAAAAGCATTTTAATCTTAAAGTTGAAATGAATTGGCCCACAGTACGCATAGTATTATGATGCACTATATTTACCCTTGAAGTTAAACAAAAAATATCAATAAAGTGAATTTATTGAAGCATGACAGCACTTTTATTGCAAATCTTGCTCGTTCACAAACAAAGTTAACATAACATTAAGAGTCAAAATTTGTTGTTGGAGAATAAGGAACTAACTCTTACAAATAAATAATTATGAAACATATTTATGAACTTGTATCATGCAAAACGTCAATGACCTTGCAAATCAAAAGTAGAAATATGACAAATTTTCATTTTCAATCAAAAACTAAATAAGAGTTTGGTCCATGGAGTTATAATGTAAGCATGGTATGCGTTCTGGCTCGTGACATTTGCCAATGTGTGTGTTTATGAACGAGTGCTGAAGGCACATATATTCTTTGAAACGGACCATTTTAAAAGGGTGGCCCTTTTTAACGAGTTTTGGTGTTATGTTACAGTGATAGTATACATACAATACAAGTCTATCTTATTTTCTCAAAAAATCTTAATTATTGTTTACGACCCCTCCTTCCTTTTTTATTCTCACTCCATCCCCTTAAACATGACGAGGACAGCAAACACAATTCCCCGACAAAATACTTACGTATCTAACACTAGATATCACGTAATACACTATTTAATTGAAACGCTATTGACGTTTCGTAATTATAGATGTTTGTTTTGTCTGCATTTGCCATATTTTTTATAATTATGTAGTTTGTAAACGATGAGAAAAAATTATGATACAGATTATGCCAATAAACTTTCAACTTTGATAATGAATATCAATTTCACAGTACGTTGACCAACGTGTCCTTGACATACAAACATTATCTCTAGATTATCAATCCTGTATATTCAGTCAGTTTGTGAATGAACATCATGGATTACGGTAAGTGGCGCTTTTTTCTTGATTTTGTACATCTATACATCTGTCTTTAGAGTACTAGACTTAGCCTGTCGATTCTCGGTTGTTGTTCCGTGATGTTTGGTTCGGCCATGTCCTCGGCATGTGGAGAAGTTGACTATTATGTGTGTAAATACACGTATATATAGCTTATGTGCATGCATGTATGATTATTGTTTTTGCAAATAAATAGCAAATAAAAACTGGAGCTAGTTCCTTGTAAAAGGGTCACAGGTAAGTTCTTTGTAAGAGTGTGTGTATAATCCAGAAAAAAACTAGTTAGTTGAATCGGCCGCCGTATATGACTGAAAAGTAAACAAACAGACATGTATATGGGACATACATGCACATTATCTTCTAATTACAATGGACCATATCTGATAATGATTACTTTTAGATTATGTGTTCGATGCTGACAATTTTGTCGTCAGTGATGATATGAAAGAAAAGTTTGATAAATATGGCGGTATTATGATCAGGTACGTAGAATATTATTGTCATCGTGGGGAGTGATGGCCTTAAGGTAGTGCAAGAGGTCCCTTGTTTGATCCCCGTCTGCGCATCCGCTTAATTTCTCTGAGCAAGAATAATCAACAATGCTCCACTCGACCAAGGTGGGAATTGGTGCCTGTGAGTGCGGTGTCTGTACGTCTTTGATATCCCTGGGCGCCGTATCTCGATGTTGGCTGCACACAAACCAGGAGAGAAATAGTTTCCTTAGGGAGACTCGAACACAAATAAGCAAACCTTGATTTTTATAATACAATGTAATACGTATGCACACACCACCGACAAAACATATTACAGCACTTATGTTATACATGGCGACAATAGAGCTGGTGTTTATTAGGTTACATCGAGCTACGTGCGGATAAACAGTGTTTATTTGATATCTATGTCAGGCATTAGTCTACATTTACGATACATGTAACTGTAACTGTAACATTGATTAAGAAATAAAAATCTGTTCGCGTATTTTGTCGGTTAATAAAACATTGCAGGAGTTCGGATGCGGAAAAATTAAATCACGAGTGCGTTTCCGCATCCGAACGAGTGTCCGTGTTTTATTCACCGACAAAATACAAGAACAGAGTTTTTGTTTCGATTCATAAATACGATAATATCCCGCACTATCTATATGCGCCCATTCCATTTTCACCCATTTGACATTGAACATAATTCCACGCTGAAATTGAGTGGCTTATTAGCTGGTACAATTACCTCCCTCGTTAATGAAAACGACCTTCGTAATTTTCTGAAGGAAATAACACATTTTAAACATTGAAATAATTTTAATAACACGAGTATAGTGTATCTATATATAAATTAATTGATTATCAGAAGTTTTTATGAATCTTAATTTCGAGAGTATATTGGAGTTTCTAAAAATAGATCGTCATAGCTGTAACACTGGATACTCGTGCAACTCGTGACCCGTTGAAGTATTTACTATAAAGTTTACGTTCATTCATTCATAACTATGTCACGTGATACGGGGCGTAAATAGTAACAGCCAATTTGATACCATGTTTTATTGCGGTAATAATACATGCCCAGGTTTGCTCTATGCGTATATGGATTAATCCGCGGATCGTGTTAGAATAAAAACATTAAACCAATATTTACAGAAATATACATGTAAATACAAAAATGTACATTTCTATTAACAAATATTCTTCATCAACGAAGTTGTTACTATACCTGTGTTTCAGGATTACTAAATCACAAAATCACAAAATCTTCAAACGCTAGTACTCATGTACTCATGTACATTGCATTTTTTTCAGGAAGTTACTGTCAAAGGCTGAAATCGACCATATACTGAAAAGTATGGAATCCAAGGAGTTCAAGCAACACATGCTTGGAGTAAGTATGATTAGACCAAATAAGTACCGATGCTTTAAAATCAAACGTTCGACCGTACAGGTCCATACGTAGTGGTCGGGGGGCGGGGGGGAGAACATTTTTGACTCCATTCATTCCATTGGTTGCCTATGAGGTGCAGTTAGTTGCTTGTATGGTGCAACTTGCAACCAGGTATGGACCCTAACACACATGCCTATACATGTAGTAGCATAAGTTACGTGACTTGTAGGGTTGTATACATGTTCTCCAAACACGTTATTTGAATATAGTTGAAGGATTATTTATATATACTGTACATACGAATCATGGTGTACATGTAAAGCTTTAATAACTGTTTCGAATTAAGTTCAATTAACATCCCGAATTAACCTGTCTGTAGGTTGATGACGGCGAAGGTAGAAAAGCTCATATGAATATATGGAATCAGCCTGGCGATGACATTACAGGAATGGTTGCTAGGTGTGAGAAAATGGTGACCACGTGTGAACAGCTGATTGGTGGAGAGGTTTATCATTATCATTCCAAACTGATGGGTAAGCCACCTAGAGAAGGTGGACGTCACTTGTGGCATCAGGATTACGGGTACGTACACGTAAAATGTCAGAATGTCCTTAACTTGTAAATATTTTCTGACGAACAGACAGTTTTTCGACGGAGATAAGAATTATTCCCACATTAATGCGTTCATAACGACTTGTCCGTAGAACTTTTATCAATGGGTACTTTGCCGTCTCTGATCTACAACCCTGGGGTAAAGTTTAAACATGACAGATCTAGTAAATGCTCTTGGAGGAAATGTTATATACATGATGTTTTCACAAAAGTTTCTGATCGTTTGGGAATGAAAATCAAACATACAAGTAAAGCTTTGTATGCGAACAAACATAAGAAACAGAACTGCCTTGTTTGTTAGTATCTGTATGTTATAGGTATTGGTATGAAAATGGATGCCTCTTTCCGAACATGATGACTGTATTTATTGCCATGGACAAATGTGAAAAGGCCAATGGGTGTTTACAGGTAAGTAGCAAAACATATTTTAAAAAACATTGACTTTATTGTCTATGTTCCGACACGATCTTGAGTAGTAAAGGAGGGGAGGTCTTTGTCTTGTATGTGTACCAACAAAAGTAGTAAAACATGTTCCCCCAAGAGCATATATGAATACCACAAGCATTGCTATCCAAAACTAGACACTTGTATGTATGTAACTTCTTGCGCAACATACTATCCATACGTCAGATATTAAGATTTTATTGACGTGGCGATGGTACTCATATAAAAATATTAATTCTGCATCTTGGGAGTACTTGCCTGGTGTTCAAAGTCTTAATTTGTATAGTTTCTGTAAGTCTAAGTCAGTTTCATTAGAAGATTGGCAGTGTACATGTATGTATATTTAGCTCCCATTAAGCTACATTTGTTAGTGCTCAAGACGATCGACCAGACACAGAGATATGTTAACTATCACGTTTTCACAGGCAGAGGTTGTCAATTACTTATGGGAAAGCAAAATGGTTTGGAAATACATTGTACATGTAAATCCAGTAATACTGATTAGATCAACTAGCGGCTGTAAGCACAGGCCTAAGAAATTATGTCACAAAATACAGAGCTTTGGAATTCCCCATCATCCCGTCATTACAGTAAACAGATCGAGAACTGTAATGACCGGATGATGGGGAATTTCTAAACTCTGTGTTTTGTGATATAATTTCTTAGGCCTGTGGTATAGGACTGAAAACTTGTAGAATACCGATATAATGCACACGTATATGAGTATTACCTTCCTGTGTTACAGTATTTACCTGGTTCTCAGACGTGTGGAAGGATAGAGCATCACAGACTTGCTGGACAGTTTGAAGCCGACACTGATCGCGTTAAGGAAATACAGAAACATTGTCCTCTACAATACGCCGAGATGGAAGTAGGTACGTGAAGTAGAGAACAAAGCTGGCTTAGAAGTAGAAGGTATACTTAAGACTCACACATATTTGAAATCTGCATCTCGAGCCTATTTTCATGAAAATCGGAAGTGGTCGAGTTGACCAAACTGAAGTTTAAAAAGCTTGTTTTTCCATATGTAAAGAGTAGTTTTCAGACAGTTTTTTGCTTGTTTTCTCAAAATATTGATTTTGTACTTACGACCTTCTAATTCTAAGCCAGCGACATGTTTGTGTGTAGTGGTTAGATATCGGTCTTCAAAAACGGGGATGCTTGTTTGATCACTTTCTTGCAGACCGCTCGTGGAAGTAACTGGTTGACCCAGTGTTATGATAAAGTAACTGGGTAGCATCCATATGGCAGACATATTGTCAGTGGGACGTCCAACTTAAACACGAGGTGTAATTATTGTACAATTACCTATCCCAGTCCGATGGCACACTGTAATACATGCATCGCTTATCAGTTGGCTTAATGGAAAAGGCAATTTGATGGGTCGAATCTTCGTGAAATATCAAAGATGGAGTTATAGACAGTACAATGTTTATTCCTCAGTACCATTTAGAGGCATGAAAATCGTGTGTATTTGATTTCATGGTCGATTTTCTGCACGATATTTAACCCACCGTGAATACTACATGACTGTATTGGTTTTACATCATGACAATCTATATTTCAGGTGATGCATATTTCATGCATTGTAACGTTCTGCACTGTAGCAGTGCTAATCTGAGCGATAAACGACGATGGGCGTTATTATGTTGTTATAACAGAGCGGACAACAATCCTGTCGTAGAACATCATCATCCACAGTATACACCATTGTCAAAGGTAACACAACGGTAGCATAAAATCTCTTTTTCATACGCTTAGAAAGCGAAAGTATGGGTCTATTTTCTAAGTTTCAAGTTAGAGCAGTTGATAGAGTGATATACTTCAACCAGCAGATCTAGCTAGAGCAGTTGGTAGAGTGACTAGACTGCCAACTAGCAGCTCTGGCCCCGACCCCTCACAGAACCCAAAGAAGAAATTGCTCCTCAAAGTGATATTTTGATAAAAAGTCTGAATTTTAGATAAAACTTAAGTTCAAGCTCAACTCTTGAAACTTTACTGTAATAATGTTTCTGTATTGTGATGACATTGTCAAGTCCAGCTTCCCATGGAAATTAACTCAAAGACAATGTAATATTTGAGATTAGTTTTAGCTCAGATTAAGATGTCCCCCACATGTTTATAAGTTGTATGGTGAATTAAAAGTTAGTACTGGTCAATAACTAATTCCAGGAAAACTGTTTATAGGTCAAATGTCCACCGTTTATGACATAATATGTATTGGCCAGTCTATGATTATCTAAGTATGATTGCAGGTGAAGAATGAAGATATCCTTGCCTGTCAGAAAAGTATAGATGTAGAGGGCAAGGCATTTATGCAACTTGGGGTGGATAAAACCTCTTTGTTAGAAGACGTTGATAAGAAGTAACTGTAACATTTATTACAGATAGTGCATGTGCACCAGCATAGGTCATACTACATAGGTTTGTTTTAGATGAGTTTTTAATGTGTTCAATTACCAATTGACATATAGGAATTGAGTAACAAGTTTGCACCATACCAAATGTTGAGTCCATGAATGTTGTAGAATATAGCCAGGAGTTGTGTCTAAACACAGCCAGCGGTGGTAGTGTTTGCAAGCTGATTCCAAGGATTAGTATAGCTGTATCATCAATTTAGTTTTTAATGATAATATTAATGGTCATGTATCAAAGGTCATGTAGCATGTGGTTTTGGTTGACAAAATAAATTTCTAAATACAATGTCGTTCTTGTTACTTTTTTTGTTAAGTGGACCAGTTAGTGCATTTCTAAATGTTCACCAGATCATGGTCTTTGTTTTCCCCTTTACATGAAGGGCTAATCATGCACATCCTACTATGTTAGTGCTTTATATACTGGCATTTCACTGGAATCAGTGTGGTGGTAAGATTCGTTCTTGCTTGAAATTCCCTGTAATAATTACCAAATCCTCCTTTTCAACATAAGTTCCTTGGTTAACATAACGATGATATGGCTAAAAACCCATCAACTGACCATAGCCTTTATCTGGAAAACTGGTTCGGTCGACTATTGCCTTTATCTGGAAAACTGGTTCTGTCAACTGACTATCGCATTTATCTGGAAAACTGGTTCTGTCATCAACTGACTATTGCCTTTATCTGGAAAACTGGTTCCGTCAACTGTCTATCGCATTTATCTGGAAAACTGGTTCTGTCATCAACTGACTATCGCCTTTATCTGAAAAACTGGTTCCGTCAACTGACTATCGCATTATCTGGAAAACTGGTTCCGTCATCAACTGACTATCGCCTTTATCTGGAAAGCTGGTTCCGTCAACTGACTATCGCATTTATCTGGAAAACTGGTTCTGTCAACTGACTATCGCATTTATCTGGAAAACTGGTTCCGTCATCAACTGACTATCGCATTTATCTGGAAAACTGGTTCTGTCGACTATCGCATTTATCTGGAAAACTGGTTCCGTCATCAACTGACTATCGCCTTTATCTTGAAAACTGGTTCTGTCATCAACTGACTATTGCCTTTATCTGGAAAACTGGTTCTGTCAACTGATGATCGCATATATCTGGAAAACTGGTTCCGTCATCAACTGACTATCGCCTTTATCTGGAAAGCTGGTTCCGTCAACTGACTATCACATTTATCTGGAAAACTGGTTCTGTCAACTGACTATCGCATTTATCTGGAAAACTGGTTCTGTCATCAACTGACTATCGCATTTATCTGGAAAACTGGTTCTGTCGACTATCGCATTTATCTGGAAAACTGGTTCCGTCATCAACTGACTATCGCCTTTATCTTGAAAACTGGTTCTGTCATCAACTGACTATTGCCTTTATCTGGAAAACTGGTTCTGTCAACTGATGATCGCATATATCTGGAAAACTGGTTCTGTCATCAACTGACTATTGCCTTTATCTGGAAAACTGGTTCCGTCAACTGTCTATCGCATTTATCTGGAAAACTGGTTCTGTCATCAACTGACTATCGCCTTTATCTGGAAAACTGGTTCCGTCAACTGACTATCGCATTATCTGGAAAACTGGTTCCGTCATCAACTGACTATCGCCTTTATCTGGAAAATTGGTTCTGTCAACTGACTTATCGTATTTATCTGGAAAACTGGTTTTGTCAACTGACTATCGCATTTATCTGGAAAACTGGTTCCGTCATCAACTGACTATCGCTTTCATCCGGAAAACTGATCACAGTCTTTGTCAGGAATTGTCAAGAGTGGCGCAATTCTTGATCAAAACAAACAGAATTAATTTCAGCCAAACTTTAACCAAACTAATGCAACATGATCGTGCAATATGTTGATGAATGCATGGTCAATGTACTAATATACCAGTATTTCAGACATAATTTTATAACTTAAGAACAAATATAACTAATATTTTGTATATGCATTTATTGATTAGAATATAGAACCAATTTATACTTGACAGTGATGTCAATAATTATAGAGGTACCATTATAATTTAAAACAGTTTATAATAAATATGATTATAATAATTCAATGCATGATTACAAAAGCATATCATAACTAAGGTTGGTAAAACATGTATACCCTGCCACTGGCAGCCAATGATGAATCAGTCATTTAGATAAATATTATTAATATAACTGCAAAATCCTTTTATTTGTATAGGGGGTGGCTTTATTTCGTAAATGAACCAGAAAATTACCCCCGCAACGATGCAGTTATCTTTCTATGGATTTGGGTATCGATGAAGTTGTTTTTCTATTGAAATGTTTCCAGAATAGTAAGAATACAATCAAATCAAAACTACACTAGGCAAAAGTATGTACTAGTGGAAATGATGGCATGTTTTACATAACTTTATCAGTCTTAAATATACGCTCACAAAATAAATGCGTTTATTCAAACACACAAAATAGTTCATATTAACCAATTCATTATACCACCAATAAAGTTAAGGAAAAGTTTAACTTCGACCACTTGCAGAAACCCAAGATTTCACGTTTTAGCTGATAGGAGAAATCAAGATTTCACATTTTAGCAGAAACAAAGATTTCACATTTTAGCAGAAACAAAGATTTCACATTTTAGCCGATAGCAGAAACCAAGACTTCTGATACATTTGGATCACTGGAGCGTACAGTTAACTGCATGGTGACACCAGAGTCGGACATGGCTAGCTTGGCTCGTACGAGAGCATCATGACCTCCACGGAATACACCAGCCAGATAGAGCGTATGTGAACTTTTACCATCAGGAACTTTGTCAGACCTCTCACATGGCTGTAGTCCAAGATACTGTATAATGTTCTTCACTGCATCTATAATACACAAGTACATTGTTGTTTTAATTTCATTAAACAGTGTTTTTTTGGTCCTATTTTGGACCATAATTTGGCCCAATACCATCACCAGTAGGTATATATTTTTCACAAAATCAGAAAATATTCCCCATATTTTGATCTTTAAGACAGAGATATTGCAGTGAGAGGTTATGAAAATAAACATAGGAACTTTTCCCATATTTCTACCTTAACAACGAAACTTTTCCCTCTTGAAAAGTCCATCACCATTCCCCTAGAGTGAAATAATACTGATAAGCCGCAGTATCCAGAGACTGGGCCAAATAGTATTGGAAAACATACTTTTACAAAGGCAACAAAGCAAGGAAACTATATCAGTACCATGTATTTCGACTTTTGTATATCTCAGCCTGGGATAGAACCCCAAGGGCAGACGTTATTCCATCAAGTTAACTATAATAAGCATTGAAGCAGATTTGAAACAACATTGTCTTTTTTACACCACTGTGTTGCATATCAGCTACTTATAAAATATACCAGCTGCACTAGGTGAAGGGTTAGGTTAATATGTTAACCAAATATTTGATGATAAAACTAGACAAACCTTCTAATGTTTTCATGGTAGATAAAGCAAAAGTATCTTCCAGTTCATTCTCAGGTCCCACTTCATCCCAAGATGCTCCAAAGTTAGGTTTCATCACTTTCTGTACGTGATCTCCCACAGCAAGGTCCACATCTTCCAACTGTAAACAAACATGCAATCATATAATCATCCAATGATAAATGTCAAACTCAGCTTTATATTAAACTCGCTTACGGGTCACATGGGTTGGCAAGCATGTTGTAAACAATTGATTTTCCAATACACATAAACACTATTTCTTTTGTTTCCTTTAGATATACAGAGCCGACACAAGAAGCCATGAATGAACAAACAATTAGCTCATCATATTCCTCCGTCAGGGGCTTAATAAGCTAAAATCAGCTAAAATGATGAATAATCCCTTCCTGTTATAAGTTTGAAAGAAGAAATATGATGTTAGGTTAAAGTTATACAATTATGGGAAGAATGGTGTAAATCAAGAATGCATACATACCACATATTCATCATCATAACCTTCATCATCTGCCTCTCCAGTATTTGGATCACAATCCTTAACAACAAACTTCAATGTACAACTAAATGTACCAGTCACTACAATATACACAAATAAATACTGTAAATATACATGTATAGTTGAATCTTACATATAGGAACTGTTAGCACGCATGAAATCAAACGATAAATCCAGTGTATTGACCATGTAACCTACTTTTACTAGCTAGCTAGTTATTTATGATGCACCTTACCACAGGGTATAGACAAAATCACTGTATGACTTATTGGGATATAATACAATTCAACTTGTATTACTTATTGTGAGCAAAAGCATCTGTGATTTCCAGTCAGTGTATAACTTATCGAAAGACTATATATGTCTCTATTGACTCTATAGACTCCCAACGTGTATGCCTTTTTGCAATAACAGGAAGTTGACTCGTTCATACACTATGCTTACAGAAGCAGGTTAGGTGCATTTATGTAAATCATGTACGGCTAGCCTCCCAGTAAAACTATTTTATATTATAAAAATTATTCAAAGTCACTGTGACCTTGACCTTGGACCTAATGACACAAACATAACAGGGCTAATCTACAGTAAATAACCAATATCCCACCAAAGTTTAAGGATTGGTTCAAGCATTCTGTAGTGATACATCAGACATTGTTAAGCCTACCAACAGATGGACAGACAGAAATGTGCACAGCAATACAGCCTGGCTAGTTCATAGGAGACATAAAGGATGGACAGAACGACCAGACAGACTGGTTGACTAGTTTGACTCAAGATAAGATTAGATGAGCAATGATATTGTCTTATTTGAAGATGACCAAAACTAGAGCTACTATTACACCTTGAACTTACCCATGGTTGGATCATCTTCAGGCATTCTGACCAATGTATATGTGGTTCCTGGCGTATCATATGGTAAGCTTGCACATGGTATGTATTTCATTACATCAAATCCATCTGATGGTTCCATAGCAACCGTAACCTTCTCCAAAACTTGATCATTCAAGGTATTGGTGCAGTCAAACTGTAAACATAATGAGATTTAGTACGATAATTGGACATAAATCTTGACCTAAACCAGACTAATTTCACTACACATTGTTCAGTGATTCTTTATGTGATACAATTGACACAGAACATTTACCTGAAATCAGTTTCAATTTTTTGACATTTAGACATTGATTGAACTAAATGACCAATGAAAACATATTTTACAAATGATTGACCTCCTTGATAGCCTAGTGGTTGAGCGTTCGCTTTGAGTGTGGGAGGTCTCAGGTTCGATCCCTGGCCGCATCATACCAAAGACAAATTAAAAATGGTACCAGAAATTCCCTTGCTAGACGCTCAGCATAAAAGGGAAACTGGCTTCTTTTCTCTCATACCCTCGTGGCGATGGATAACATCAGGAATGAGGTGTCAAGAGTGATTAGTAAGTTGGAAAAACTTGTTTCACAATCGACCTTAAATAAATTAGTATGAACTAAACTGATTGACCAATGCCAACATATTTTAAAATTGATTGACCAATAGACATTAAAGATTTTGCACACAATATAAATTATTCTCAAATGATTTCAAAATGAGAAATTAGCAGAGTAAGAAGAAAGGTAAGAGGTCATATTTACCTGGAACACGATATACCTGGAGTATGTATGTTTGATACATCGTACAACATACTCTGTCTCAGATTCTGTCAGCTCAACAGGCAGATTGGAGGACTTGAACAATGGACCAAGATTGGCAAAGTCAGGTATAGCAGCCAATTGCTCTGAAAATAAGAAGGTTGTATTTAGCTAAAGATCCCAAAACATCCTCCCAGATAAACAACTCAGCTAAATACGTGCTAGTGTCAGTGATCAGCAATACACTGACCAAATCAGGAATCAAACCTGAGAGAGTATAGCACTTTACATACTGAGCTACCTAGACAGGGATAAGATAAGAAATATCTGAATTGAATTTCATCAAAATGTCATTAAATGTTAACAAAATTCATAGTTCAAGTTGCGATAATAAGACCAGTCTCAAAGGTTAACAGTCTTAATCTTAGTGGACCATTTTCATTCTAATTTTAAGACTGTGGTATTAACAATTGGAAATATCAGGTTCTTGTTCAAAGGTAGGGAAGGGGAAAATAACTCATTTTTTGCAAAAGAGATACCGAAAGCTTGATGTTAATTTAATTTTTGGGGGAAACTGCATGATTATAAATAGAATTTTCCTGAGAGTAAGATACCTGTAAACAGCTGGTGCTAAAGAAGGACAAAGAGCCCTGAATATCCACATTATTAAAGTGGTCTTATTAGTGGGACTTTACTCTCAATAGTCTTACCTGCAAACACATCTTGTCTTGAGGAAGCCAGTTTGTCCGAGGGTTTAGATGAGACTGAATCACCAGGCTCTTTACCTATAAACAAAAATATTCAAGATAATTTAGCATTTCTTGAAACATTGTTACAATACTAAATACATTTATAAACACACTAGGTTTAAAACCTTAAATATTACACATGACCTTTCCCATTGACAGCAAACAACAACCAACCAAGAACATAACTATGATTTTTTCAGATTTTTAGGGGGTTTTACCCCATCAACATTATTTCAGCTATATGCGGACAACTTTGTCACATTATCCTCACACTGGACTATTATAGTAAATAGTTTTAGTGCAACATAATACACTCAGTGGGCTGCCCGATCCACTAGACCTTCTGTGCTGAAAGCATGAACTTGTGGACATGGAGCTACTAAACACAGTCAAGTCAATGGTACATGTAGAGGACATTACTGCATGAGTAGTTGTAAGAACATGTCATTGATATAACATCAGTGTACTATTTTATCAAAGCACTTACAGAAAACATAAAATTATACACACATCTGAATTAATTTTAATTCTTGAACAAATATACACTATTCATTAACTGATACATTTATATTAAATATTACTTTCCCAAAATTTGCAACTGATAACGAATTATACAGGATTTAAATCTAAGCGTAACTTTAAGATTATTGTAAGTGCTTTGATAAAACAGTATCCAGATGAATGGGATAGGTATACTAGAGAATACTGCAGTACTGTACACATACCAGGCATTGGTCTTTGATCAGTGATTGGTTGGGTAGCCAGTGGTACTGTCTTCATGTCAAACGGTTTCTCTGAAGGTTCTAGTGTGTAGTGATGTAAAGCTCTCTCCAATCCAACCACAGACACTTGTAAACCTATACAAACAAATAACATGATCAGTAAAATCAATGCAAACACATAATTGTTATCAAGGGTCCTACTGAGGCATAATTCTACTATGTCTAGGGATCCTTAGTACACATTACTCATTTCAAATGCATTAAATTTCATAGATTTTGATAAAATATCAATTTTGTGGAGTGGTAAATTTACAAATTTAAAAACAACTGAGAAGCCAATAGTAACATATTTTGATGATGGTTTCATCATAAGAATTATATCTTTTTGTGAAAATAACACCCAACAAATTATAACAACTATTTAAAAAAATAATTATACAATTGTATTTACTCATGAAGGCAAAATGCCGAAATGTTGATAATACAAGTTAATTAATTTCAATGCATGTTTTGTTGACATTTATCTTTAAATAACTATTTTACACAGCTTAATCCTGTACTTAAACACTGACTGAACCTTTACTTACCATTAAGAATGTAAGCAGAGTTGAGAGCTTTCTGTCTCTCTTTTAGTACTCTCACATAGAATGTAGCTCTGTCTCTTACTTCATCATCGCAGTCCAGCTCACATCTCTCTAACAGCACCACACAGCTGTCCAATAGCTCATCACAGTGAGCTCCAAACTTGGCCATAGCTGTCACAGCAGCCGCACGTACGGCAGCATTCTCTAAGATCACACGATTGTAGATGAAGCGGATATACTTGGACGGGGTCGGTGTTCTCGGTCCTTCACGTCCTAGCAAGTGTAAGATTCTTGTAGCAAGAACAGTGTGTTCGCAATCCTCGATAAATTCACACAAATGAGCCAGACCAGCTTCCTTAGCTTCTGAGTTGTCCTCAATGATTGTAATAATGCTGTCAACAATAGCCTTCTTGTAGTCAAAGCCACCTTCATCTCGTAACATGGACGACAGGAAGTTCATCATCACCCCGTGTTTCCTTGGATACTTGAGGCACAGAGACTGGATGGCTTGAACAACTACAATCTTAAACTCGTCGGAGATTTCGGACATAAAGGATGAGATCTGCTTCATCAGTCTGTCAACACTACTCTCACTACCAGTCTGAAATAATAAAATAAGAATGTACAAATCCATGTTAGGTAGGGTTTTAAACAAGACCTGTAAATCTGTTGAAATTGTATTCAAGCAAAGTTAACTCCAAGAGAATACATTTTTTGGTAATAGGACTATAACTAGAATGCTGTAAGAAATATGGAGAGTTGAAGGGAAAACTGCCCCAAGTGCGAAAATAAATAACAAAGATAGAACTGTTTCTGTTAAGTTTTCTGTATCAGGCCTCCGCTGACTTTTTTTAACTTGTAGCCACCACATAAGCCAATTGAGAAAAGTTGTAGCCACTCTTTAGCCACATTGAGCCAACTTGAGCCAGATATGATAGTATGTCATGCCAAATAATATGAAAGTTATCCTGAACCATAAGCATCGTGGAGAACGAAATGTGTAACTGCACCATGATATGCACGACAACCATCAGTGTTTCAAACTATTTTTGAACAATATTTCATTCCTATAAAGGCAGCTAGATGAACACATTTCCTGGGTTTGATTATCAACATATACCAACTTGATCACCCACAAGCAACTGAAACATTCTGCCATAGGAAGGGGCACATGAACATATCTCACAGAAGAACATGAACCTGTAAACTCAGGAATATGAAACCCAGATCTAACAAGAGATGTTTGTAAAACACATATGCCCCCATGGCAGCCCAATAGTCAGAAATGATGAAGGTCACAGTGATCTTGACCTACTGACCTCAAAATCAATAGGGGTCATCTACTGTTGCTGACCAACCTTCATGTAAAGTTTGAAGATCCTAGGTCAAAGCATTCTTGAGTTATTGAACGGAAACCAATTTATACGACCGACCGACTGACATGTGCAAAGCAATATACCCTCTCATCAAAGATGGGGGGCATAACAAGTCACAGTCTAACACTCTACCAACAATGTTAGCTGATCAGACTTCATATACCAGACTTACCTTAAGAAGAGTAGTGATGGCTAGGGTAGCTATGCTACGGTTGCTATCGGTGATCAAATTTTCAAGGTCAAGGTTACATGCAGTCACAGCAGCTGGATGCTTCATAGCTACCTAAAAACAGAAACAGAGCAAGGTTATACAAATGGGCGATAAAAACGACTGATTCATACAAGCAACCCTACCTCATCCTGTAACAGAAATACCATTTACCTGGCCCTAATTCCAGGAAAAAAATTGCTCAGATTTAAAAAGCATATAAATACAGAGTTTCTAGAAGCAATATATGTCACAAAACTATAATTGTAGTCACATAATAAATTCAAAATAGCTAACTAAGAAGTGCAATTGCTTAAGTTTTTTCATGAAATTGGGACAAATAAAATGATAATGAAAATAACTATGAACAACATAAGATGTTTGTTGTGTTTGCAAATTGTGATACAGAGTGAATTTTTGTAAACAGATTCATAAAGTAATATTTATAAAAAAAAAAATTCAATAGAATTTGAAGAAAAAGCAATTTCCCTAGGGAAATAACCCTTATTCCAAAACACGGAGTTATTTTTTATATGATTTGGGCCAATTTTCTACTAATAAATAGAAAAAAAGTCTGAAATATGACCTTTTCCCTGGTTTTAATTTGCTTTATCTCATTTTTCTTATACAGACACAAGTAACTATTTTATCAATTATTTGTAATATGGTTTTAAATTGCTTTATCTATTTTTCATATACCAATATACAAACACTTCCTCTAACATTTTTTTATCAATTACTTGTTACAAATGAGTAAAAATCTGTTTTTTAATATATATCAGATAATACATACTCTATTCAAAGTCCTGACGGCAGCAAATCTAAGTGTTGGTTTAGGAGAGCTACAGAAGAGTTGTAGAACAGACACAGCTGGTGCAAGCTCCTTGGCTGTGATACCCTTCATATTCACCATGGCATGAGCTGCTTCATAAATGACAATTTCACTCTTGTGTCTGAGACAGCTTTCAATAAAATCATACATCTGACTCTCCGAACCCGAATCTTCATCTTGAATCAGTTTGCTGGCAATTCTTATCTGTAAGTAAATTACTTTTTATACACACACTATGCTTAACACAAATGCTAAATTATGTCTTGGCTTCACTGAGTGTTAATTTTAAGTACAACACAATACTGCTTGTAGCCTGCATTGTGCATGCATTTTAGAAAATACAAGAAGCGCAAATCAATGAAGTCATTATCAAATGGATCAACTTCCACTTTTTCAATTAGGCTCAGTCTTTGAAATAAAGTCTAGTCTATGAAACAAAATTAGTTTTAGGAAAAAAGCCCAGTCAAATAATTAAGACCGGACCTGTGTGAGAGGCTGAAGCATTAATAATGAGAACAAAATGATAATCTTGATGAAAAATCAAACTTTATTTCCTTAGTGACCACAGAAAATTGAATATAAATAAATGACAATACAGTCCAGTTAGGATATTGTGACAGTGACGTTGCAGTTTATGTGTACGCAAAAGAATAAAACAATTGTCTGAACAGGTATAACATGTTTGTATAGCATTGAAATTATAGTTGTTTGTACAGTTTAAGCCTTTATAATTGGTTTTACACTGTTAAAGTGGACTCGACTGCTGCGTCACTGGATTCTTATCCTGACTGGACTAAACCAACCTTGAAAATATTGCTTACTGTAATGATTTGCAGAAATAAAATTGTGATCTTATATCAAAGTTAACAATATTCGTAACACATTGACAAGTTACTCACCAGAAGACAGTATGCATATGGTGACTTGAGAGAATGTTTGCTGAATCTGCTGACCAGTTTGGTAACAGCAAGTTTATCATGTTTCCTAATGTGATGTAACAAACCCAATGCATGGTACTGTAATTTGAAGAGAAATTGTATAAATAACAAATACATAAAGAATGTGATATAGATGGGACCAGCTCAGATTAAAGTATTCAAGTTTAAAAGTATTGATTGTTTTCACCGTTGGTCAACACTATTTGAGTCATAGATATATATAGGCCAATTGACCGAAACAAGTCTTCCTGGACTACATTCAAGAACACGATCGTAAGTAAGTGTCAAAGAAACCCAGGCCTGCAACCTAGATGTAATATGTGACAGTCTAGTACTCTACCAACTTTGCTAGCATGGAAGACTATAACATACAATACACTATCTTAAGCAGTTCAATGCCGAGCATAGCCTTTATTTGCCAGTCAGCTTTCTGCTGAAATATGGCAGGCATATGAGTGCCTCCACCCGTGTTTGAACCCGGGTCTCCAGATCAGACGGCAAGCGCACTAACCATTGAGCTACTGAGGCAAATGGAACAAACTATCTACAGAACTGATTACAGAGGGACACAGCATTTTCCAACTAAAATAAAACTAAGGTTGGGATGTGGATATGTTGAATGGACACTGTTTAGTTTTCTATGCGTAAATGCAGTAACAATGTAACTGTTACATTAAATGATAGCCATTAACTTAACTCATCAAGATGTCATCAACTTTGTGAAGAGAAGTAGATAGTACATAGTTTACCTGGACCATTATATTATCACTGGATACAGCTTCTTGTGCTTCATTCACCCATCTCTTCGTTACTTCCATACTTGTCTTGCTCAAATGCTACAATCATATAAACATACACGATGGCTTGGTTTCTCTATTTAGTTCATGTTATTTTTCAACAATTTTTCATACAATTCGTACAATAATCTCAGAATTATTTCTCAACCGGAACTTGTTCTTCTGAAAGCAAGTGACACGTTTAGTGGCATAATAATACAAGCCTGGTGGACACAGCCGCAAATACCACCAAACCTGTCTTACGCTATAAGGCTAAGAAGATGTCAAATATTGATGTTTTAACAGGTAAATTAAAACATGTAGATTTTAGTGTAATACTTCTAACAATTATTTAATCATATTGATTGCTCAGTCAGGTGGTTGCTTCAGTCAGATGGTTGCTTAAAACAGATAATTGCTCAAGCAAGGTGAGCACTAACACAGGTTTGATTGTATATATAACTCACCAATGATGAAACAAGAGCAGCACTGGCCACAGCGTGACATTTATCTACAATAGCTTGTTTCATATATCTCTCAATACTCTGCAACATGGTGGTCTGTCAATAAAAATAATAAAACGTAAATACAAACATTACAACAAGAGTTTGAGAAGTTTATTTTATGCCAATGCTGAGATAAGCATGTCTATATTGCGCCCAGGATAATGGGAAAGGTGGGAAAAAGGTTGATTAATCAGATGTGCACGATTTATCAGTGATGTTTTGAATACAATACTTACCTAATCTGTTTGCTTTAGTAATTTGTAAAACCAATTTTGCAACAGTTGACCAAACTGATTAATGTTTGTAAATATCACATTATCCCGGGCGAACAATAATGGTCTCTCCAATGATGTATGTCTGATGTTTACAAGTGAATCCATTGGATAATGTTAATTTAATTTTAATGCTAATCTGCCGAAATTAAATATTTTCATTGGTCAACTGTACTCTCAATTAACATCTAGCATAAGGTTTATGACTATCACTTCATTCCAGTACTAAGTAAGTTACTAAGTATGAGTATACATTGTTGTTTCTATAATGAGCAACATCGAAACTGCAACTACAATAATATATAAGTAACTCTACATTGACAAGTCAATAAACAGGCAAGATGCATCAGAATTTATCCTTCTTTTCCACATTTGTTTTGTCATGTATGACACTCAGTTAATAAACCAAGTTCTTGAGCACAATAAAACAAGAAACTATTTGAACATATACAAAATGATACATACATCAGTGATAGAACACAGTGCTCTGATAGCTGGACCTCTGAATTGATCATCTCTGCCAGTCATATCCTTCATCAAACTACAAATATAAAACTAAAGTTGTAATATGGAGCAACTTGATATCAAATTAAAAGTAAATAATTAGAAATATCAGTGTTCAAAAACCTTCAACTTAGGAATGGTTCAGATAATTATACATATAAAAGAAATAGGGACTGTAAAACCAGAGTTCAAGAGTCGAAATTGCTTTCTTTGTGTCATCATCAATTTGACCAATTTTGGAATGGTTCTCCAACCATGTGATTAGGAAATTATTTTTTGAAAGTATTTAACTGGAATGAATTCAAGTCCCATGTATTGCAAAAAATATCAACTGATTCACCAAACTTCTATTTAAGTGTTCTCTATAAATACTTGAAATGATTTCAGCTTATTCCCCATTTTGGGACTTTTTCATGTTTGAATTTGCTGGGCAAGAGTTCAGACCAAACATTGTAAGAAAACAAGCCCTGTTCACTGAAATGTCTCTATTATACACATTGATTAGCAAATGCAAACTGCACTATATATAGAATCTGACCTTTGAGTCAAACTTTTGGGTATCCACTATATAAAATCTTTAACTAAAACTTAAAAAGTGCAGTCATGCCTCCATACTCGTTTCGATCTAGAATACTAGATTTATATAGCAATGATGAAGCCAAAATAACCAGTAAATGAAATAGCCCTATTTACCTGCTGGTTACAATGATCACATCATTAGCAATCTTAGACATATCCTTGATTCCCATGTACATCAGTCGTCTCAATGTAGGCTGAATACAAGAATACAACAAGTCATGATTAACGTTAGAACTCCAATAACAAGTATATACACTTAATCCAAGTGTTTTTTTTTTCAGACAAAGCAGTGATTTTAGACAAACTGTTTATTTCAGCCAATACATTAATCATGCAACATCCTAAAAACATGCTTGAAATGTAAATTGTTAAATTACTCCCAAGTATTCATGAATTTAATTCAATTATAATACTGCTTCAATATTAAACTGATAATGAGTGATAGTGTTCTCACCAAATTTACAGATCGTAAGGCATTAAAACACAGCTTTTTGCGCTTTAATTGGTGAGCAGTTACCAAGCAATTATCAATTTTTGACAGGTCAATAGAACTCCATAACAACAAATAAGGAAACTAGTGAACTTACATCTTTTGACTGGAAAAGTTTTGTCATAGCAAAGAAGGCTTCGGTGGCCTCTGTACTTCCTATTGACTGATCTCCCTGATTGATCATGTACAGCACCTTGGTCAGAATCATTCCACATTTTCGTGGGTTAATTGGTGTCTCATTGAATAAACGTGCCTAAATAAACATGCATCAAGTTAAAATTAATTAATAAAATATACTTCTCCAACTTCGAACCCGACTCAAAAAGTGGCTTTACTCCTAAATTATGCAATAGTATCCAAAACTTACTTAAAATTAGAAAGTTCCAATCTAGGTCATGGGTCTATTCTGACTTCATAGATAGTGTCATAATTGTCTTATCAAAATATCATTTTCAAAGGTCCATGCATTTTTACTTATTTATAATAAAACTAAGAAGACTTGGGTACTTTATTTTGTACATAGCATTTCAAGTTTATATAATATATAGAAATGTCCTCAAGAAACAATTAGGTTGTTCGAGCTATACCAGACTAAAAGAACAGACTAAACTGTATTTATAAATCAGTTTATGTATTAGGGCTGTTTCAAAAAAAATGGCACCGAGCATACTTTTTGTTCTTATTTATTTATATACACAGTAACATTATTTATGTTCAATTCATGATCTGTGAATTCACTTTTTGAGTTTGTGTCTCAAATTTCAAGGGAATCAGTCATTGTTCAAAAAAGTTATGCGAGAAAAACATGTCAAAATTGTAAGGAGTGTAACAGAAATTTGGGAATTTTTCGTGCAACATTGATTTTATAAGCATTACCGCATTCATAATAGCCTTCTAGGGAACAATATCTTTCTCTTGATAAATAAAATAAAGTATTAATTAGCTAATTCTACAGTTGAAATGTCTTTGAATCAATGTTTTATATTAAATAAATACCTAGGAGGAAAGGAGGGGGCTCAATATTTTTGCATGCAAACATGCAAGCCAATTTCAATAAAATATATCTTTATGAAACCTGTTGGCCAAAAACTGATACTATGATGTGCTCATTGTATTTAGAAATATGTCTGTTTGTTAGACAATTGCATAAAATGTCAATCAAATGTTTTGCTTTAGTGATTGTAGCACAATAATAGGACCTACCCCAGTATGTAAGGAGTGTAACATTTGATAGTTGGGATAAGATTATTTTTAAACTAGTCGAATTTATGAGCAGCAATGACTATTTCCTGGTAAAACCAGTCCTAAAGTATACATAGGTGACGCTCAAGATTTTACTTAATGATTATTTGGTCAGATATTGGTCAACAAATGCATGTAAGGAGTGTAACGCATATTATTTGGTTTTGAGCTTCGAGTATTTAGAGCAGTTGCAGAAACACCATTGGCTCCAACTTTTATAGAGTGCCAACATTTTCTGAAGATATGTCATATCAACAATAAAAACATCAAATAATAGTTTTATTAAACAACATTAAACGAAAAAATGCATAGCAATACTTATTTTAAGCAAAAATAGTTGTTATAAATAAAATTTAGAAGAAACTACTTTATGAATGTCACTAAAAGCATGTATTCTTAGATATAAACATTTCTCAATTCAAATGATGACTTGCATTTGTAAAACTTAGATGTTTATAATATGTTTGTTTGGATGTTTTTAAACAATGGTGTGCCGTTACACTCCTTACATCAAAATTCTATGTTACCGGTTGAGAAATGAAATCCGAACATGTTTTTGTTTTTGCTTCAAAAACAAACTTCAGAAGTCTAAGGTCCTGTTTGAATAATGTTTGAAGCGCAAAAGTTCGAAACAATTAAGTCAATATCTCAAAGGTCAAGGTCACACTTGAAGTTCAATGATCACAAATGGCCGTAATTTAGCTTGTCCAAGCCATAACTAAGTGATTTATTGTGGGATTTGAAAATAATGTGGCACAAATATTCACTGATACCAGTCGGTGTGCCATGCAAAACAATTACGTCATTATCCCCAACGGTCAATGTCACACTTGGAGTTCAAAGGTCAAAAATTGCCATAATTTAGCTTGTCCAGAGCATAACTAAGTCATTTATATTGAGACTTGAAAATAATGTTGCACAAATATTTACTGATACCAAACAAAGTGCCATGTGAAACAATTACCTCATTATCTCAAAGTTCAAGGTCAAATTTGGAGTTTAAAGCTACAAAATGGTTATAATTTAGCTTGTCCAGAGCATAACTAAGTCATTTATATTGTGATTTTAAAATAATGTTGCACAAATATTTACTACTTGCCGACAGAATGTCATGCGAAACATTTACTTCATTATCTCATAGGTCAAGGGCACACTTGGGGTTCAAATGTAAAAAATAGCTTTAATTTAGCTTGTTCAGAGCATAACTAAGTCATTCATTGTGGGATGTGAAAATAATACGGCACACGTGTTCACTACTACCAGACAGAGTGTCATGCAAAACAATTTAGTCAATAAGGTCAAGGTCACGCTTGGAGTTCAAAGGTTAGAAATAACCATAATTAATATTGTCTGGACCATACCTTGTATGGTTGAACTAAAAATAACTACAATGTTGTCCACCATGCGACAATTTTTATCGATGTGGTTTGCCATACATCTGTGACAAAGCGGTATGCTCATTAGTCACTCTATGGCAGTTTAAAACATCCGATTATCAGTATAGGTTGGTGCTACTTTTGTCATTTTGCAGAAATACAGGAGTTAAATAATGTACTATTGTGACTACGGCAGAGTCGGTTAAAGTCAATTTCGAGTTGCTGATTTTTATCTTCAAAGCGTTGACACAAGATTGTTGTAGTTTTAGGTACTGATTTATGTAAGGAGTGTAACATTTAGGTGTCTATTATCCCCTACCATTTAGTGTATTGTAGTATCCTCATTGTTTATTTCGGTGAAATTGTTTCATTACTCAATTTTTATAATATTTAAATAGAAATGAATAAGAAAAACTGGATACTTTTTCCAGGCACCCTTGAAAAATATGTAATTTAGCGACTGGCGAAATATTAATATTTTGAAGTATTTAGGGATTGATAAGAACATATAATGCAATATATTTACTTGTTTTGCATTCCTTTTTACAAGTTACTTTGGAGATAATACAAGTCAGTATATAAGACAAAATGCTGTAAACGATAACTTAACGAATTGTGTATGAAAATGTAAGGAGTGTAACATTTTTATCTTAATTGATAGGGTTTTTCAAATGTACACTAATGTTTGAAAGTTACAGTTAGTAACCCAAAACATTTTACTCTAGGCAGGGATATGATTTATTTCTAATATTTTGATATCATTAATTAATGTCTACATAACATTGTGTTACAATACGAAAAATAAATAAGCTGCTCCTTATAAAATGGGTAATTTTATTGCAAAAATATGGTTTTGGCTTTTTTTTAAATGCAATTCTTCACAAAGAAAGGCCTGAAATCGGTCATGTAGTTAGTGTGTACACACTGAAAACAAAAAAAACAAGGTTATTTGTTATCAGTATTTAGTTTGTTACATGTTGAAAATGTCATGTTTTGTGGAAAATTTGTAGGCAGGTAATGCCCAATAAAGGTCTACAACAAAAAGTGTACTTAGGTATAACCTTCCCATTACCATTTCCTATAACTATGATGTTTATGCATTATTTCTCACAAGATTATTTCACGATCTGCCTTTATTAAAATTTTGATGTTTCAAACCACTTTCGTGCCATTTTTTTTGAAACAGCCCATTAGAATCATGTACAGCCATTAAAATGGTTTACCTCTTGTAAAACTGTAGTCTTGTCAAGGTTGTTAAATGGATTGCCGCCACCTAGAAATAATTGTAAAACAATTGAGATTATTGTAAAATATGTACATCATGTCACATAATGTTGTATGCTAATATTGCTATTTATCTAAATTGGCTGCAAATTAGTCATTTTAAGGTCTCTCAAAAATGACCAATCAGCAATCTAGTTGTGTCCCCAACAAGTTTGTCATGATGGTTGATTCCCATTGGGAACTCATGGCAGTCACATCATCTAAGCGTGACTATCATGGAAAGACGAGTTCTTCAATATCTGTCAGAGGCTGACATTCATCTGTGGTATCGTTTTTTAACATTAGCACAGCTTGCTAGTTGC
The DNA here is from genome assembly GCA_947247005.1 of Spisula solida. Classification (NCBI taxonomy): domain Eukaryota; kingdom Metazoa; phylum Mollusca; class Bivalvia; order Venerida; family Mactridae; genus Spisula; species Spisula solida. The sequence goes on from OX365954.1 coordinate 30,645,504, forward strand.
TATATAAAGGCTACTCAAGTTTGTCATCATAATTCATGTCAGATATGTTCATTCGGTGTAAATACACATGTCAGCCAACGGCACAGACTGTGCTCCAGGCCTTCTAATGTGTTATGACAGCGATTTTTCCTTAAAGAGAAATTATTCCTCTAACGATTGACACCAAGTTTGATTAGATCGTGAATAAATTATGGATTACGATTATATTGCCTACCGTCGGACAATTCTGGTTGCACTAATTCACCTTGAGGTTAACTAAAAGTAATATTTTTTCTGGACCATAAAATCGAATAGAGGACCAGTGCTTCCCAGGGGTGGGGCGTAGTTTCAATTGACTGGTGCATTATTGTGTTGTTCCATGTTCTGTCAATCTTTGAAAACTGCTTTTATTAAATATACATCAAATGGTATAAATTACAGTGCAATTGTGAATTAATTCGTACTAGGTTACGTATTAACTGGGGGCGTCACTTGTCACCCAGAAAATCATGAAAAATATGCCCTGAAAATTTAACCAATTTTGGTTCGATACCGTACATAATCAATTATAAGTGTACCTTCTTCTTCCTCTTTTTTATCTCTTCTTAACATATGCATCTTGTCAAGTTGTTCAGAAACGATGGTACGTACAAAATCACCATAAAATAATTATGTTCCACGTCGCCGGCCACTTGTCACAATTTCAATGGCGTCATTTCCGGTAGAAACGTCGTCGTCGTCTACTCGATTCGTCCGCATTTTATACCTTATCGATTTTAGACGGTCGGAGCGGATTTTATACTGTGCTGTCAAAATGAAACTGCGTCTTCGATTGAAAAAAATTACAAGAGTTATTGAAGTTAGTGACGAAATCGCAGAAAATTTCACCGTCCAAGACTTATGCGGGGCAGCTCTTGATGCGTTCCAGGATGTCATTTCAGGGTTTGCAATTTTTGTTTTACTTAAAAAATATCTCGTTTCGGATAATTATATTTTCGGATATGGTTTACTATATAGACAGTTTGTCGATGTGTTACTGTACCTTACTTATGACAATTGCTCATATATATCACATTGAATGAACAGAGTTAGAAATAGTAAATGTAACAAAGTGTTGATGATAACCAGTTGCAGTGGCAGGTAATTAAACTGTTAAACTACAAAACTTCAATTTCTTTAGTTCATGTTGCATAATCACTATGATTTTTGTGTGTTAGTAACAAAAGAAGATATATAACTCCTATCCATAATAATTAGTAACAAGATCATGGACTTATAAGTAAAGTATTGTTCAAAATTAAACACACACACTAATTTAGAATTTTTTATTTTTGTGCAGACGAATTTATCCATTCCTATCCAGTGTTTACAATATGCAGATTTGAACAAATGAGTCCACTTTACACACATAGTTAGTGTTGGCATTTTGCTGTTTTAGGTTGACTTTCACCTTCGAGTTTACCCGAAAAGGGCATTAATTAGCAGTATAAATAGCAAGAAAGAAAGTAAAATATAACATTCATGATTGCATGCTATGACTTAAGGTTTTAAAAATTGAAAAGTCTCTGTTGGAATGGTGTTTGATTATAGTTCTGGTAAGAGTTCTGCACCTTCTTCTTCTTCTTCTTCAAATATTGTGCAGCGCTCCTCTGGAGCATTGTCGCACATGGTGACTATGTACAAATGCGTAAGTTCTGCACCTTTGGTGAAACCTTTTCCAATAGTCTACCTCTTTGAAAATTATTTGTTCAAGTATGTACAATAAGTAAAAATAAAAATATATATAATTTACTAACAGTAGTTGTTTTAGCTCTATTAGATCTATGAGTGTTTTATTTCAGAGGATTCTTCCTAAGTTTAAATAACAAAGATGCATTAGAAGATTGTAAGAAACTTGTCAGTGAATGTGATATTGTATCAGGAGATTTGATTCACATTGTTCCAAGTGGTGATTGGTATGAGACGCAAGCATCTGCCAGCAGTTGTATGGTGAGTTATAATTGTAATAACTATAATACGCTATATACTAAAATTAAGACATTGTTTGAAGAGGAAACACAGTTGGAATTTCCTGTTAAGCTCTATCACATGTCCATACATGTTACACAACAGCATCAAATGTAAGGAAAGAAAATGAAATAATTTGAATTTGAATTAAAATAATTAATGTTTTTTCTGTGTATATCATTGTTAAATAAACCCATTTTGATTAAAATTGTCTGTTGTTAATAATTACAGATTTATAAATATGTTTTTAATCCAAATAATAATTCATTTATTCAGTAGTAAATGCCTTACTCAATTGTTTGGTATTTATTTTGGGAAACATTCAATGTAGCTAGGCTATAGATCTGTATTACAATGTAAAAAGCTCAAACTGCTCTTTTAAATATGATACACTCCCTGAATACAATGTAGATGTTTAGTCTTATTTTATTAAAATATACTAGCAATACATGAAAACTGTTATGTACATGGTGTTCTGCTCTTTTTTAGGGTGAGTCATCCAGCCGCTCATCTGTAAGTTCAAATCCACCCTCATCTTGTTCGTCTAAATCTGGTGATAATACAAATAATCCCAACAATGTAGCAACTGACTCAATATCTGGTGGCTCTAAACAATGTATTAATGCGGATTCAGTACTGACAGAGCCGGGACCCAGCAAAGTCCAGGATGAGAACATACAGGAGAATCAGATGGCTGAGGACAATGCTAGTACAATGGGAGAATGTTCAATGGAAACCAGTGAAACAGATCTTATCATTGTGAAACAGTGTCTCAGTGAACCTACATTATGTAGAGAAGCTACTGACGGACGATTACCTGCATTACTGAAGGAGTTATATGACAACACACAACCAAAGGTGGCTGCAGAATCTCTAAGTATTGTACTTCATGTACTGATGTTGGAGACTGGCTTCAATGTTTATCCAGAGGTGAGTGTTGAAAATGAGTCCAATTAAGGTTTTTGGTCCACTAGTTCACTCTGTGCAGTGTGCATAGAATGTTTAGTCTGTCACCTGGATATCTCAGGCTGGTTTCCCGGTCTGATCCTGTTCTTCCCTGACATTAACAACAGTCACATCTTCCACTTGTGGAGAAGTTTCAAATGAACTCAATGTGAAGTACTTTCAAATTGATAGATGTGACCTAGTCTCTTTACATGCAACATATTTCTTTAAATTTGGGTAGTCTTTGTATTTGATGAGAATTTCTGTCCGCCCATTCTAAATTGTGGTCAGTTTACTTAGTTCTATATGGTGAAGGATTTAAGATAATTTTACTCAGATTATGATGAATTGAAAATTCTTCTAGCTGTTTTCAATGAAGATATACATTATTTCATAATACCGGTAAGCACCCATCTATCTATTTGTTAACAGTCAGAAGCTGGGACAATGACTAAACTACCAGAGAACTTTCGATGTACAGGATGTTACAGATTGACATACACATACCCTGGTTGTCAGGATACACAATGTACTGTGACCATCGTACCAACTGGAGGCACTGTTGTAGCCCATGGTAGCTCATTCGCATTTGTACACTTACATTTATTTTTAATTGTTTACGCATTGTTCTGCCTAGAACAACAAAAATTTAAGAACAAAGAACTATTCTATTTTATTTTATCATAAAAAGGTGAAGTTTTAAATGATAGAAATCATTAATTGTGTGTATACATGTAATAATTGAATATCAGCCTAAACAGAAATGGCGTCATATAAAGACAGTGAAATGTTTAGATTTTCGGGACTCCTCCATTCATGGTGAATGGTTGCTATGGAGACCTGTTGCATATTTGTTACTATGCAATAATATAATGGAAACAAGAATAAACTGTGACTATTTCAAAGTCATCACATAACAAATTAAGGGAAGATAATAATGCTGAAAACTGAAGATCTATTGGAAGAAATCTGCAACTGCACCTTATAGGTAACAGACCTACTAATAGTATACCTTCAGAGTAAAATATTTGATGGGTGCAACTTTACAACCCATTATTTTTAATTCTTGAGTTACAAATACATATTTACATATATGCATATCTCGATTCATGTTATTAATGCTGGTTACTTACAATGTGATTTGTTTCATTGCACAGGTAAGGTGACTGGTACAGAATGTGCAAGAAAGTGTTCATTGAAACCGTATGAGTTTGTGTTAAACGTCACAGAAGGTAATTTAGCCTATACTTACTATTGACATCTTTACTCAAAGAACACAAACTTCACTCATTTTATATTAGATTAGACTGTATTATATTTATTTAATGTCTTTAAGACACAGTGGTCTATGTTTAGAGTGCCTCTCCCCGGCTGATTCGAAGGTCAAATATGTAATATCTAGTGTAATGAATTTAAATAACTTGCAGTTTTGACATTTATAAATGCAGCAAAATTGTCTCCCCCATTATTTAGTCAGCTCATAGGTCCTAGGAGTTATTGTTTGTTTGATAGCTATGAAGTAAGAAGACAACCTTACCTATAGACATTAAGACCAACTTCAATTGAGATATGTTTGGAAAACAAATAGCTTTAAACTACTGTAAATGGAGGTATACCATGAATGAAAACTAGTACACTATATATACATGTAATTTTGGATATGTACTTCCTGAAAATGGAATCTTAAAGCAGTGTATTAAATTTTAATATTAAGACATCCAGAAGTTTCTCTGTCAGTAGGTTGTGTGTTCAGTCAAACAATTGAGATCCATTTTGATTGAAAGCCATTGTTGCACTTAATTCAAAAACTGAATCGTATATGCAAGTCCTGATACTTGACTTCCATTTTTGTTTTGATTTCAGACTGCACAGAATGTTACTGCCAGTTGGCAAAGTTATCAAGAATTTTTAAAGATGCTATGTGTATTCCTTTGGTACATGATATCAGGCAAGGTAAATGCTAATGTCTATAATGAAATTTCCAGAAAGCCACATTTTAACCCTCAAGATTTAAGTTGAAAGGTTTATTTTCTTAAAATCATGAGTATGCCTATAAAATGGTAAAATTTAATCAAAAGTATGAAAATGACCATTGAAATTCAGAAGCTGGTGGAACACCTGATGACTGTTAATGTGAGGAAAATTTGGTTGTCATGGTAACTTTTTACTGGCTGTTTATGTGAGGAAAGTTTTGATTGTAATGTTAACTTTTTACTCCATGTTCTTACCCGGATGGCATATGTAATCTAGCTAGTCTGTTGTCAGGAGATGGTGTGTATAGAGTGGTATGTAGTAGTATTCACACCCTTCATAATATCCATCCATTATTCATAACCGTCCATTTTCTGCTATTTCGTAACCTTTCGTAACCATATTTAGGCTGATTCGTAACCGACCTCAAAAAAGCTCGAAATACAATCTGCTATTGATTCCGTAAATATTAACGAAATTGTAAATACCTTTTGAATATCAAACAATTTTAACACCTTTAAACACATTTTTACGACGATATAAGCCATATATAATATATACTTATTTGAATAAAAGCAATAAATCGGCGGTTACGAGTTCGCCGATACTATTTTGGTTACAATTAAGCCTTGTAACGAAATGATCTGTATTCCATCCATCGACTGCACACGTCTTTAAAACCTTTATCTGTAATAAAAAAAACATTTGTTACTGTGTGTTTGTTTATTACAGCTTCCGGATTACCAGATTTGATAGGGTTGTTAGCCCTTACTCAGGAAATAAAGGTTAGTATATATTCTTTAGTATGGGGCAACCCATTCTTTGATATGGGGATTTATTTGTTTGCACCGTCCGTTGGTTTGTCCAACAGTTTTCATAAAAATATATCATACTTTGTCGATATCATCTATGGGTGCACAGCAGGTGGGCAGTTGAGCACCTGACATACAATCCTAATATCCTGGATTAGAATTCTCGCCAATTGGTTAAGGTTGAACTTTGACCTTCTTAATCCCTACAATAGATGCAAATTAATTCAAGAAACAATCATGGAGTAATTAGAACACGTTAGTCAAATCAATGTAAAATAAAAAAGTTCGAATTTTAACATTCTCATCAACATAATGTTACTACAGTATAACATGGTTTATCTGGCATCCCTTAGGACCAGGTGAGGGTTTCGGATAAAGCAGTATGCCGGAAAAACCAGTTTTTTTTTAGAAATATATAAACATGTATACATGCTTATAATAAGACGAAGTAATAACAAATGAAAAACTATGAAGGTATCTAATGGCCTTTGTATTTACATGTCATTATACTTATGGTGTTTGTTAGTCATACAATAGTTGTTCATTGTTGTCTGTTTGGTTTCTTAAAGGTCTCGTGCAAAATACATTTGCTCATTACACACATCTTTAAAATATTTATCTATAATGATGGTTCATGAAGTGCTAAAGTAAGCTATTTATCAATTATCGGGACTGACAAGCAATGCCAAATAACGGATAAAGCAGATTCCGTTTAAGTCAGGGTACATCAAATAGAAATACAGTGGAGTTTTGCTGGTGGAGAGACAAACCATGCTGATTAAGACAGGTTGCCGGTAAAAACAGGTTCTCGATAAACTATGTTATACTGTATAAATTCTCAGTACGTTGTGAATGCAAACAAGTGATCTTTCACCTTATACAATTTGAGGACATATTTTGTTGTCATTACCATTCTTAATATTACTATCATATCATTTTAATTTCAGTTAAAAATCTTAAGTTTGCTTGATGTAAGAAGCCTGTTACAGATGTCGTGTGTGAGTCAAGAATTCCTAGAAGTTTGTGGTGACCCTTATATATGGAGAAGACTTTATTTAAAGGAATTTGGCAGTAGGTTTTATGTCCCTGGCATGTGTATGCAACGCAGTCAGGGATTTTAACAGAAATATAGCACCTGATTGACCTAGCTAGTTACTGTGGATACTGGACAAGGATTTCAATGGGAGCATTAGCCTTTAGTGAACGTAGCTTCTTGTTTTATTATGCCCCCCATCTTTGATGATGGGGTATATTGCTTTGCACATGTTATTCGATCTGTAGGTCAGTTGGTAAGTAGGTAGGTCAGTCGGTAGACCAAATGATTTCCATTCAATAACTCAAGAACGCTTTGCTCTAGGATATTCATACTTTACTAGGAGGTTGGCCATCAACAGTAGATGACCCCCATTGATTTTGAGGTCAGTAAGTCAAGGTCACTGTGACCTTCACCATTTCTGACTATTGGGCTGCCATGGGGGCATACATGTTTTAAAAACATCTCTTGTTATTACTTGGAGTCACATAAACAGTAGGGTTATGGGTGAGTTTTCCAGTTATTCTGCTGAAAAACACTTATAGTGCATGTTTTATTAGGTGTTTTCCTGATAGAGCTACTGACATTTTGCAAGCCAGCTAAATATCTTCCTAACATATATACTTATTTTTAGTAGTTTACATCCCAGATGAAATCGATAAAGTTGCAGTGTATAGCAAGTGATTTGATTTGTTCAAACAAAATCACTTGTCCATATAGGCTTTCAATCATAACCCCTTGTTCATGTAGACCCTTAAGCCTAGGTCTCACTGAGGAATTCCACATCGGCGATGTTCTCCCTATTTCTTCTGATACCACCCAATTCATCACAATTCCTTCCGATATCACAAACTGTCTCATGACTTCCCCGAAACTTCCCCTGGACCACGAGGAACCTGTTCCAGATGTCCTGATAGATCATTAATTTCGATGGGGAGTACATCGCTCAGGCAAAAAATGCTCAGTAAATTAGGATCTTTGTGGAATTTTTGTTTTATACTAGACTGGTTAAATGAATCAGATAAGTTTGTACTGTCTTGTGTTCACATGTCAGTCGGTCGTTTGATCAAATGGTTTCCAATATATAATAAACTGTTCTGCCTTGGATCTGCACACTTAGTGGTCATGATGTGTTGATAAGCCCTTTGAATATCAAGATCAATAGGTCAAGGTCATTGTAACCTGGATTATAAAATGATGCTGTAATGCATGGTATACTGTAGAAATGGATATTTCTGCTGGTCCAAAAATTTGTGAATTCTGAATATAAGACTATTTAAGTGTGGAACAATTAGCCATTGTTTTTATTTCTTTATAAAGTTCTTTTAGGGCCAAAATTTATGCTTGGATTTTCTATTGAATTTGATAAAGTCTCAAAGTTTGCCAATATTGCCATGTCACTACCTTACAAAATGCTTGTTTTACAAACATCATGCTGTATAAAATATTAATCCTATTTATTGTGTATGTTTCAGACAGAAGTGATACAACTTTGTCTCAGAACTGGAAAAGGGTAAGTAACTCTTTAAGATATGATGTTCTATTCATCTCTATAGTACTTGTTATGTTCACTTGGTTAGCTCAATTGGTATGGATTTGGGCTGTTATCAGGGATATCCAGGGGTGGTATTCAACATTGATCTTATTTAATTGAAGAATAAGGATAGCCAATCATATCTCCTGTTACTGACCTAGAGTTTAATATGGTGTGATCTGATTGGTTGTTCTTATCCTTAAGTCAAGTAAGATCAATATTGAATACCACCCCAGATCACTTTCTGTGACATTTAACTTGGGTCCTCTCACTTCTGGTTACTTGTCAGTTGCTTTTGTTTTGTGGGTGTGAGGCAATGGTCCAATGGTAAATGAACTTGATTTGTAATCCGTTACCCGGCAACCAGGTTCAAATCCTTGTCACTGCAGATCATACTTTCAATGAAAATTTGACAATAATGTTGATTTTCCTCCACATGTGGAAAAGTTGCTGGTCTTTGTGGAAGGGAAGTTAGTACTGCTTAGGATACAGTCCAAAAAAACTGGTGAGGTAAATCAGCTGTTATTGAACATGAAATGTAGATAATCAATGTTGGTTATAAGGTGTCAGGATCAAAGGTCAAGGTCACAGTAACCTTCTGACAAAATGGGTTTTGATTGATAAGTCCAAAACTGGTTGGACTTGTGATCCTTTTAACAATTACTTAATATTAAGGCTGATAGTGACATGTGGAATTTGAATCAAGATCGCTGAATGGGCAGCTGATAGATTTTGCGTTTCTTTTTAAGCTATACAGACTAGAGTTTAAAGCAAGAAAAGAACGCCGGAAAGCACTGAGTCGTATGAGAATGGTAACTCCCCCATACTGGGGACCACAAAATCCATACGGTGGAGCAAGTAACTGGATACCTCCACCTATGCCAGGAGGAATCATTGGTGGAGATTATGATCTTTTTTCTAATTTTCCTGGTAAGTTAATGCTGGATTGACATGGAGGTTAGGGGAGAGGGGATTGAATGGTGTACAGTTAAACCACACTTAAAGACCTCTTCTATAATATTACAAGACCACATCAAAACTACACACATTTCTGAAGTCAATTTTTCTACTGGTTTCTTTGTTCAACTTAAGTAATAAGACTAACACAATCAGATTAGTTGTTCTATCGTTTTCAAGTGCTGTAATTGTGGTGTTATTACTGAGGATTGTCTGTTTTCCTACTTTGAAGTCATCTTGGTCAGGCTTCACAGCTACTGACATAGGGACAAATACTAGTTAGAAATAAGCACTCATCTAAAAGCATTTATTTAGAATAATGTAATAATATAATAAAGGTGGCTAAGGTAGGGAAGTGGAAATATTGGCAAATTAACAAAATTCCTCTAGCGTAAATTTTGGCTTACAAAGATTGCTACAAAGAAAGGAAAAAACGTCAATTTTTTTGTACCTTCATAATTCCTTGACTTTGACCCGCAGAAATATCCACTTATACAGGTTATTTGCGATTGATAAATTCAATAGCCTATTATATTGCCCTGGTGGTTAAGTGATCAAAATAAAATTCACAGCTTTACACTCATTCCAGGTTAGGTTTTATACATTATAATAAATTATGTTCATAATTATAATTTGTTCACTTTTTGGTCTAAATAGGATATCTGATGTCTTCAGACACCATATCTGACATAATTGTTGTTATGTATTGAGATTTATTTATTTATTACCAGGTGGTTATCCGGGCATACCGAGCAGAATGGGACCACAACCTCCAGTCCTACCTAGGCCTCGCTATGATTTAATTGGCCCTGCACCAGATGTTGAGCCGGACCCAGATTTGATCCCTAGTAGGCCAACATTTTCTGGACGCGGAGGAAGTGGAAGGTCGGGTCCATTTGGTTATGGTGGATTCGGACCTACTGGTAGATTCTTTTAAAAAAAGACAATAATAATTAATTTATTTGTGATAAAATGTGCATTTTGAAGGTAAAAATCAAAAACTGTTTTTTATAAATAATATCTGTGTATGCTTAATACCCCTCAGTTTATTGTTTTAACTATGTACAGAAACTGTTTTAGTTCATTTGTGTTACATGTTTATTATTAACCTCAGAAATAATGGGGTGTTGCTTTTGCCGGTACCAAGTTTTAGTCCAGTTTGAAAATCTGGTTTTCATATTTCCCTGATTTGTTTACTACATCAACTACATAAAGTTCTACTTTCAATACCAGTTCAGTTTTCAATACCAGTTCAGTTGTTTCAAATCGTGCAGATGTTAGTTATTGTAAAGACCTTAAATTTAGAACAACAATGGTCGACTGTTAAGATTGATTTGTTATTAAGACTGCATTTTGTGTGATTTTACTGGAGTAACTTTCCTTTATAGCAGAATATTGATACCAATATATTTGTATGTGAATCAAATGTTACTTTTGTACTTGATACTAAATTAATGAAAATATAATTATACAATGCAAAAACAATGTGAGTTATTTTGTGTATTTCTTTCTTAAGCATAATTTTATCATATATATAGTTATTGCAGTGGAAAAGAGTGCAATAACTGTCATACTGCACCGGAAAAGAGTGCAATAACTCCTACTGCACTGGAAAAGTGTTCAATAACTGCCATACTGCACTGGAAAAGAGTGCAATAACTGTCATACTACACTGGAAAATAGTGCAATTACTGTCATACTGCACTGGAAAAGAGTGCAATAACTGCCATAGTACACTGGAAAAGAGTGCAATAACTGTCATACTGCACTGGAAAAGAGTGCAATAACTGCCATAGTACACTGGAAAAGAGTGCAATAACTGTCAAACTACACCGGTAGAGTGCAATAACTGCGCACATGCATTTGGTTTGCCTTTCTATCATCACATCCTTGGTTGAACTATGATAGAAAACAGCTAGAGAACAATCGCTCAGATATCTTAATCTATAACTTATAGAACACCCCTCGTATGATACAAAACAGATAGAGAACGAACACTTGGAAATCTTATTTAATATCTGGCTACGCCTTCACCTAAATATAATAATTTCTGGCTATGATTTGCCTAAATAATATAAGTATACGTGTTTTAATTCCTTTGGATAATTGTGAAATATTAAAAGCCCCATTTAGCCCCTAAACAGCTATTTTCAAAAGCAATAACTTAGTAACCTATCTGGTTGAGTCCAAAAGTGGAAAACACCTTAAGATGGAAGAAAACGAAATGTAGCCTCCAGTTGGTTTGTAGACAAAATAACAAATTGTAAACAATAAATGCATGATTTATAGTCTAAGGGAAGCAACTCTTGCAAAAATAGTAATTGCATTCCATACATTTTACTTAATGTTGATTTTTGGCATACTATTTAGACAGATATTATTATAGTTAACATGATGTCGTTAATTATTGGTCATTTGTGAAAAGTCCTATAATTCCTTGTATTTACAGGAGAATCGAAGAAAAGTTTTGAGAGGGATAAATACTGGGAAATAAATTTGGAAAATAAAAAATGGGGCGTTAAAATTTGTTTGTTTGCCATGAAAGATTGAGACCAGGCAGCGATGGTATCCTTGGAATTTATTTATTCTGGTCTTGGAAAATTCAATAAAAGTTCACTGTTGCCTGTGAAGTAACCAAGTACATCATACGACTGATCGCAATAGGAAATGATTATCATCATTATTTAGAGCCCCATTATCTCTCCCAAACCTTTTCTTCTGATCCTCCAGTAAACACTTGATAGATACTTTATTTACGTCCACTTGGGAGAGCTATCATCATTTTTATACAAAGAACCATCAATATACAAGCATATTCATACAATTACAAATACATATTTCAACAAAACATAATTATATACATGGTGCAGTACAATGTGTCATTTAATACATTATAGTATTTTCATTAAACACAGTAATGCCCAGCAGTAAATACATGTACACGAACAAATCAAGCAGCACAGAATAATTAAGCAACAGTACATACACATACATTTACATAAGCATACCCCATAATCTGGATATGTACTTTACTTTCCAGACATTCATGTGCGCACCAAAAGAATGCACGCATACATACATAAAGCACTCGCACGCAAGGACATAGATATCATACACAGACATACTTCGTAACCTTTTGTTTCCAGAAAAAATCTGTATACGTGAAAACACACTTTTCAGCTTTTATAGCTCAAATGTCCGTTCAGTTAAAGGCGAGACATTTCTGTTTTGTGATGTCTTATATATCCGTCCTTTCACAATTGCTTGTGTAGACAATAAAGGTCACACTTTTGGCATAATCTCTGTGAGACTTCGTCATAATGACCATCTTTAATAATTTAATAAATCTAGACTAGACACTTTTCGATATTTGGTCACATGTGGTTAAAAACTGGGTAGAAAACCATCATGTACATACATGTTGTATGCAGATACGTATGCTTTCGTCCTAATTGTTGTAAAACTTCGTCATAATATTCATCTTTAATACATTTAAGCAAATCTCTATATAATATTGTGTAATCAATGAAAAACCCTTTGTAGACTCTTAGAGGTCACAATTATGACCTAATCTTGATATAAAACTTGGTCAAGTCAAATTTGGGTCATCTTTGATAAAGAACCGAATCAGATTGAAGAAAAAATAGTGTATACGATAGAGCCTTTTATTATTACTAGGGGCTTCATTTATCACAGGACCTTAAAAGTCAGTCATAATGTGTGTCCGGTAAAAACTAGATTTCATCGAGTTTGAATAACGATCATCATGCAGTGGTCAATAACTAGGTAACCATGTCAAATCATAAGAATAAACCTTGTGTATGCAGTAGATGCTGCAGGTTTCTCTGATTCTTTGTGAAAGTTGTAGAGATTTATTGTCGAGATGGCATCTAGGTCGAATTCGGATATGGGTCATCTGGGGTTAGAAACGATCAAATAATATGAAAACCCTGTGCTTTCAATGGAGAATGCACTTTCATTCCACTTTCGTGAATCTTAAAATGGTTACCCGGTAAACCCTACGGCCCACTTGTACATACTAGTCTCATTCTAGTGTCAATCCCGTACCGTACTTGTTTCAAACTGTGTGATAGGCTTGATCTTTCATAATTTTAGTCGCATTTATGTATTAGTTTGTGTTCAAACTGATTAAAAAAGGCACCTACAGAAAGGCTCGGGGACTTTGCTATCATGAATTTCGACGGGTATGGAATTTTGTCAGAATTGTTGGCTCCTGTTGTGTCGACATTCGGATATGTCGACATAATTTTGAAGGTCCCATAAATGTCGACATAACGAGTGTCGACTGTACATGGATAAAAACGAATTCAACTTTATAGCATATGCTCGTAGATCTAAATGTTGGCCAACTATAATTAGCTTAAAATCAATATTAAACCAGCATCTATTCTTATTTATCTACTAAAAGAACATTTCCAGTCGTAGTTATTTGTGTAAATTGAGACATCAGACACGGTAAAGGTGGGTTGAATAGGTGATAAGTACGAAGTAGTAGACACACATATAATCATTTCACGATAATCTAAATACATTTTGCCTACTTTAATGCTTCAAAATTGACTTTAGCTAAATACTGAATTAAAGTTTGTTTTGACGCAACAATTTTCTGTCATATTGACCGGTTTTGTTGGAATTCATTACCATCCGGTATTAACTTGTCCATCAAGCTGCTTGAAGCAATTGGCAACTTCTCCACTGGCATGTGTAGAAAATGGCCTTTACGAGAGTAACACTACATTTAAGCATGTATACCTATTAAGTATAAAAACTTTAAGAACCGAAAAGAGAGCCACAATTAAAACCGACGAAATAAAATTGGTACCAATTATTCATTTCCATTGATTTACTCTTCTATCATACCGTACCCTTGTGGCGACTGATGCCACCATGGATGGGGTTAAATAGTTTCAATAACTCTTGGCTGTGTTGAAATGCGAAATACGTTCCACCAGGAATCAATTTGGATATTATGAAATAGCTCGTTGTGACGAAAAAAAACAAAAGAACTGCAAAATACTGACATACGACATATCGTACATGTAATGCGGTGTTGTAATCAAGGGACGACCTGTTTTGTTAAATCCTAATATCGACCAAATTCATACCAGTCACTCCAGTGATTTAAAAAACATTCACCTGCTTACAGAATCCGAATGTGATGATGCATCCATTGACTGGCTGATGAAGACAAGTTATGTTATATAAGGAATAATAAAAGGTTATGAGGCTATGGGTGAAATAACTGAGATGGAATATTGATGTTTTCAGCAGCTTCACAATCAGGCTGTACTGTTATCTGTCATTTAAGTGGAGCAATATAGCAACCGTACACATCGTTGATTAGTTATTTTTCGCTCTTCTTTTACCTCAGTTGACCAATAATTGTTACTAATTATTCAAGGGTGCTAGTAAACAACATGACATACAAAGAATATACAGAGTATCATGTTCCAACACCTACTCAAGTTTCATTTCGCTCCATTGTTTATGTTAATTCAAAATCAGATAAAACTTCCTGCCCATGTCACTGTATGAAAAGTATTGAAATTATTTGTTCGCAAATGTTCGGTATTTAGTCTACATAAGTACAAATTGCGTTAGTCCGCTCATTCGCAAATTGATTTTGGCAATCATGCAATTTTGTTGGATCGCTTATTCGAGGATTTCTTAAGCGATGTGCATGCATTTACATTGTAGGCAGAAAATGTCTGTCGCAAGCAGTTGATATCATCATGGCCAAGTGCACCAAAAGTATCCACCAACGAGAATTAAATGTGTTTACATTATTTCTTACAACAACAAAAAACACAAGAAATGAACGAACGTCAACAAGTTGCAGTTTGCAAAACACACAACAAAATACCAGGACTTTGTTGGACGTACTATTTTTACAATAAATCTCAAATAACGAATTCTGCAAGAAATCCAAATTCGGCGTTTAACCGTAAACTGCGCTTTCACATTAGGATTTTTTTCTAAAATTAAGAGTGCGTAAAATGTTAATTATATACAAAGACTCAATAGACGTGGTAGCGGTAGCGTATTTGTATGGAACATATATTTCTTTTCAATGGATTCGGATGAAAGGCCATAGCTCACGGGTCAAATTTTAACTATACATACATAATTATATACTTATGTTTTGTTTGATTCTTCGGATATATAATACATGTACTAGACCATACCTTCTCTATGAGTGGATTAAATGTACAGTAGTTTTGTTCGACAGACAATATATAGAATGGAACATACATTGATTGAAGTGTTGCTGTTATTTATTTGTGTATTAAATGTACCAATAAGTGGACATAACATCACAATATCAGACAACTGCCAGACAGACTACCAACTCATGGTAAGGTGTAGTTTTGTTATTATTCATGTCCGTTTCAGACAGTTTTCTTATACGGGTTCAGTACATTATTTTTATACTTTATCTATACATTTTACCAACAAAATAATGTCATTATTTTTTTTGCTCTTAAACAATGATACAGTTACCTGTGGGTATGTTAGGAGACATGATCTTAAAGAAGTTTACACTTATTTATATTACATCCATTACTTATGATGTATTCCAACTTATATATCAATCATCCTAGAAGGGCACGTACGTTATAGTACGGAGAATTTGATACGACTCTCGACCTTCTACTTAACAGCTGATATATTGTCAATATTTGTAATCCCTGTTGTATGTTTTCATTAGCGGAAAGTATCACTAAGACACTCGATGTGTAATACCAACACAATTATAAGGGACCGATGATTGCACGATTTGCTCGCGGAAATTTATACATGTACATTCAACGCAAGAACCTTGTAATATATTCATGCATAAAGGTCAGGATCATGTCAAATTATCCGTGCTATACAAACAATGTGACCGTAGCCAGTGTCAGCGTCACTGAGACGTTACGCACGAAACTGGTGTCTTTTCGATAAATCGAACGAAATGCCTGGAATTAGTGTGCCTAATTCATATAAATAACGTACTACTATAAAGTCCTGTATATCGACGGAAAGAGCATACATGGAGCTTCGTTCTTATGTACATATTTAAAGAATATCGTGTTTTATAAGAATTATATTCTACGTTTTCAAAAGAAAGTGACGTCAAAAAACGGTGTCACACGTTGCGTCCAAAGCAAGACAGTGGGATGCATAAACATGCTGTGTCGATATTTTTTATCAAAAATCGCCAAAACTTCGTCAATTTGTATCACGATGACCTAACGACGCGACATCATGTCCGCGAACATCATATGCAAACAATAAGCGTTTGGCCATGATTTTATGAAACTGTCATCAGATGTCACAATTAAGACCAATGTAAGAATAGGTATAGAAAAAACACATTTTAGCTATCACTAATAAATACAATGCCACTCTTGTTTTAATGAATTTTTACCTAATATATATCCGCACAATAAGGTACTAGTTATTTTAGGTATTGTCATCACTGTGAATTTTATTTCATTTATAAACACGTAAACTGGAATTGTCCCAACGTTATAATGACGTCATAACGGACGGTATAACGCAATATATTTTGAAAAAAATGTATATATAATTACAATTTCATACGGTAAAAATTCAATGAAGTAGATTTTGAATACATATGCATATATTCTGTGTAAAGCAACTAGTATACATATTAACCGTATTGCTTGAAAGTGACAAATAAACAAAATGAAGACTAATGTCCCATGAACGTTTTTACGTCATTTTGGTGACTGAAATACGGTGATCGTTTATTAAAATTTAAGATAATCATAATCATGTATTCGGGTGAGAAAAATTGTTAAAATATAACAAAATGGTAACATGTGTACGTGTTTACTGTGGTATTTTGTCCTAGAACTAATACGCGTATGCACATTTTATATTACGTTATAATTGTCCAGTAAAATGTCCCATATAACGAAAATATTCATTTTCGTCGTTGTTTCGCGGTATACACATTGTATTACGCTTCATGGTGAGCAAATATGCGCCATTACATTCTTTTAATTATTTGAAGTATTAAATGGTAGACTATTATCTACCGTGCTGTGTAATTTGTTTTCACATGCTTTAAATTTTAATGCGATTTTTCAAGCGTCAGATTTGTCCAGTGGAATGTCCCATACGACGTTTTTTACTAGAAAATTGTACATGTATGACGAATTTATTGCATTACAAATAGCGTTTGTCCAAAATGTATGAGCCGCAATATATTTATTGTCGATAATAATATTAACAATAATAATAAGTATTACTGTTTATATTATCGACAATTCTATAAAAAATATAGCTTTATTCGATACCGATTCCGATTATTTGAAGTAATTCTGTAGATTTCTAATGATACGGGAATAGTCGGGTAGTGTCATAACATGCCGCCATTTTCAAAACAAAAATGTTTTCGAGAGAGAGAGAGAGAGAGAGGGGGGGGGGGGGGGGGGGGGGAGAGAGAGCCCATGCGTATAGAATACCCCCAATATATAATGATCTTCTTATGCGTGATCCAGTGAATCAAAGTATAAACTTAACTGCTAGACGTCGTAAACAAACACGCAAAAGTCGACGTTTACGTCGTTTTTTTGACGCAACGTTTTTATGTACCAGTTCCGTGCGTAACGTCTGAAGAATACTAGTATAACATGTCAATAGGAGAGATCATCGTACTCATATGAAAAATGCCCACCAGCAATATATTGGATGAATGAATTATAAAAACCTGCCATTCACCAATAGCTAGCTGTTGGTATGAATATATTTGTATACAAACATGATCTCTCCTATTGAAACCAACCACACATCTTACAAGTTTCGGGAAAACTCTATCAATGCAATAGCCTGGCGGAATCCATGATCATTTCAGACTGCATTGAGTCTAGTCAGGTAAATGTTATGGCGACTAAGATGGGTGACATTTAAATACTGTACACAGTACAAATTCTCCACAGCGTCACTCTGTAGAGCACCAACCTCTCTATGACAACACATTCAAAATTTCCCTAACCTGATACTTACTCTAAATACAACCTCTGTAGAGTACCAACCTCTCTATGACAACACATTCAAAATTTCCCTAACCTGATACTTACTCTAAATACAACCTCTGTAGAGTACCAACCTCTCTATGACAACACATTCAAAATTTCCCTAACCTGATACTTACTCTAAATACAACCTCTGTAGAGTACCAACCTCTCTATGACAACACATTCAAAATTTCCCTAACCTGATACTTACTCTAAATACAACCTCTGTAGAGCACCAACCTCTCTATGACAACACATTCAAAATTTCCCTAACCTGATACTTACTCTAAATACAACCTCTGTAGAGTACCAACCTCTCTATGACAACACATTCAAAATTTCCCTAACCTGATACTTACTCTAAATACAACCTCTGTAGAGTACCAACCTCTCTATGACAACACATTCAAAATTTCCCTAACCTGATACTTACTCTAAATACAACCTCTGTAGAGTACCAACCTCTCTATGACAACACATTCAAAATTTCCCTAACCTGATACTTACTCTAAATACAACCTCTGTAGAGTACCAACCTCTCTATGACAACACATTCAAAATTTCCCTAACCTGATACTTACTCTAAATACAACCTCTGTAGAGTACCAACCTCTCTATGACAACACATTCAAAATTTCCCTAACCTGATACTTACTCTAAATACAACCTCTGTAGAGTACCAACCTCTCTATGACAACACATTCAAAATTTCCCTAACCTGATACTTACTCTAAATACAACCTCTGTAGAGCACCAACCTCTCTATGACAACACATACAAAATTTCTCTAACCAGATATTTACTCTAAATTCAACCTCTGTAGAGCAACAACCTCTACACAACAGCCTATATTTGCAGCTCCCAAAGGGTGTTGCTCAATAGAGGTTGTACTATACTGTACAAGCTTTTAAGTATAACCGTCTTAACAGCTTGGAAGTATTTACAGTCCTTAAATCTAATACCGGTACTACTACAAATGTACATGTTTTATCAGATTAAGTTATTATATACATGTATAGTAATAACTAAACATTGACCTTATGGGCTAGTTGATCTGAATGTTTAACTTAATAAAATAAGACATCAGCTATCACTATCTCTAGATATGAAAAGTAATACAAGATAAGAAGAAATGGCGATTTTCTTTTCACGTCGCGATTCTCCTAGACGTCGCGTCACAAGTTGGGGCTATTTTACTTTTACGGCGTTTTTATTTCTTGTAAATTGATTATATCATTGATTCGTCAGATAAACTATATAATGTTTTATATCATTTTAAAGAGAAACACAATTCCTACACAGTTGGTTATTTTTTCTTCACAACTTGTCTTCGGTATTCCACTTCTGTAACTGTAAGGAACGAAACCACTGTGAGGTCCACGTTTTTACAATTTTAGCATTTCTGTAAAAAAAAATCTTTATTGACCTTTTGTTAATTCTGGTAAAATACCTTACTTCACGGAGTTGTAAAAATAAAATCAGTATGCATGTAGCTAGAACAAATACTTTTATTTGCGGGTAATTTGATTTCCTGATAAAGTTCACCAGTCTCAATCGAATACTCATGCTAGTATTTTTCTACTTTAGGACGACAATGGTACGCCGACGTATAATGTTTCCATTTCAATTCTAAAAGGTAAGCATACTCAGATACTGTCATATTGCTTTTAATTATGAGTATTAAATTTTGTCACATGACTATGCCGCTACACAGCCATACTATCATGTCACTGGTCAATTCGTCATGGAACGTCCCGTATGAATACATTGAACGCCAAGAAAGACAGTTAGTACACACCAGTAAGTCTATCATTTGTAATGTCAAACTCATCGTAGCATTAATCTGCTCCATATCGGTACCTTTACTGTAACTGCAAGGAAAGAAACACCGTGTGGTGTAATACCCTTGACATGCTGCTGACCGGGATTGAACCCATGTACATAGAATTGTTAAACGTTAATAGTGTACCTTTGATGTCAAGTCAAGTACACATGTGTCCTTATGATGGTTATTTTTAATAAACTTGTGCACTGGCACCAACACATTAATCAACAAGTGACACATTAAACAGGAGTAACCCCGGCTACAAGGTCTTCTTTTTAAAACTAGACGACAAAGTACGACAAACTATGATGGCGAGATGTTGCGATTGCGTACGCATGGCCTCTTTAAAAAAACGTCAATACAATTGATTAATTACTAGATCTATTATAAACATTATTCAGATTGTCCGTCAGAAACATTCAGCTTGGAGGAACGACGTAATAGGTCTAAACAATTCTCACTTTATGTTGAAAAGGATGGTAGTGAGAGGTTACTCACTTTGAAATGGGGTAGGTATTTTTTTAACTTTTGTCTTCAATAATTCAAATGAAATATCTTCGTACCAGCAAGTTTAACGTCTGGGTACCTGACAGAGTAACTTACTGTCTTGGTTTGATTCCAGGACTGGGTAGGTTACGTAAATATGATGGAAAACGGTATAAAACTCGATGAAAAAATAAGAACATGTTGCGCAGATGATTCACAGATTTGGCATTTTATGTTCTTCAGTAACCTTGGCTGCGATCATGTCCTCCACACGTGTCATAGCTGTCAGTGTATTATGAAGAAGCAAGTAAGGCCTTGTTAATAAATAATTCCAAAACGGCTGTCTGTCGTATATAACTGAACTATCACTGAAAAACAACACACACACAATGTTCTTTCAGGGGACGGATTTTTACTTAGTATAATATGCCAGTTCAAACTCAATGTTCGATCCAATTGTTTAAAAATAAAGAGAAACATTGTAAATATTATATCTATATAACTCGGAGGATAACGGCCTTAGTTTAAATTTGCCTCTAAGCTAAACGTTGATATGTTTGTGATTTATAGACCATGGTCAGTGTTTCCTTACTGATTTTGTAAGCGCATACTTCTTACATTTCAGAACACTCGGCATGTAAAAGGGACTATGTGATTGGTGTTAGGGCTACGTTCGAACCAAGTCATATTGTACACGATAATAGCCAACAATGTCTTCGTGTAAGAGTGCGAGCTGTCGTGTCTGATGTATGTATACTATAACATAATAAATTATACTTAATATTTTATATGTGGTAGTATGTGGAATTAGACGGCCACCCTGTTTGCTCATACTGTTGGGTACTTTCAGTAATTAGGGGTCTTTGATTCGTGTCCCAGATCGGACAGTGACGGTTGAGCCTCAACTGCTGGATGGGGATGTAAGTTGTGTGTGGTTCGACGATCATCCGTTGAGTTCAGTCTGTAGAGCGCTGTACCAACATGTAATAGTCACGTTGGAGCTTCATATATTGGTCAGACTACTGGTAACTGTATGATTAGTTTTTGGCTCGGAGGAATGTTTTACTGTATATCCAAATAGGCTAATAGAACTATCCCATCAATTTACCAAATTTAAACAAGGAGTATTCCTTTTATAACATACATGAATACAATACATATAGTTATCATTTTATATACGTATACGTACGTATCTAAGTTTAATTTTTTGGATCAAGACATAGTAACTATTTATCGCTATAAGAATGCCTGATATCTTTACATTGGAAAGTCATTGTAGAAGGAGAAAAAAAGTGTTCTCACGTGCTTATATAACCTTATGTGATCCTAGTTTCTGCGGATTATATGTTCGTGTTTTTTATTTGTGTGTTATAGGCTTCTTCAAGACCGGTGGGCAAACTTCATTTTAACTGCTTCCGAATACCTTCAGACATTATCAGTACGTTGCATGTTCATAAGCATCCAAGAGGCAAGAAAAGGAAGGGGTGTATTCCTGAACAGAAGGCAACGTTCAACGACTTCAATATAGGTATGCGTAGGACAAGTTTGAAATAGTTTTTATACGGTTAAGATTAATACTTATTTATTTACTGCAGGAGAAACATGTTGTTTTTAATTGTTGAGTGATTTAGGTGACCGCCAACATATTATACACTATTATGTATATAACGTCTAAAGTTGCGACCCATGTTAAAATTCGTTGACGTGATAAATACAAATGCGAAGTATTTAATTACTATGCATTCTATTTTCTTAAAAAAAGTATAAAAAATGACTTTATGCGTTTTGTGTTACGCTCATAGTTCGCATATTTTTACAGGATGTACCTTTGCCCGTACACAAGTTATGCTTGGTGGGGACTGTCTCGATCTTAGACTTCTACGCCTATCAAGTGACGTCGATTTTTATCGATCTAGTATCAACATATATGGTCCAGACAACTGGAGACATACTAACGACTTGAAAAATACTTACTATGTAGATAAGGTAATGCCAGAATTATAACGTCTCCATACTTACATTTTATAAGTCGTAAATAAAACGCCCCTTCCCCATCGTCCTGTTGTAACATCAATCAGTCATATCATGGCTGTCATCATTCTGTAGGTGGAAGGGATGATCACACTATATCGGTCTTGAGTGGGGGTTTGACAATGGTACCATAATACTAACTAACGTTACTTGTTATTGGGAAGGGACAGAAGTTCACGGTGTATTACAGGCATTCGGCAATAAAACGCATACCGTTTACCCTAAAGCGGGTTAATTGGCGAGTTTTTATCACTGCGTTTTTTTGCGGTCTGAGGCTGTCTTGCAGAATAACATCCCGCACAATAAAACTTTCGTAGAATATTTTTTCATTTCTTTGTGCAAAACTTGCCTTCCATATTTTGCTTCAATATAATTATGATACAATAGATTGGCAGTCGAACCCATAGGGGTCTGTTTAGACTCACTGGTCTCTCATTCACTAAATATAACAGACCCCTATGGTTAAACCATGCTATACATGTAGCCAATGGGTGGTCGCTTACGGCATGTACACGTACATTCCATCCAATACATCCTCTTACATCAGTGATTAGACAGGTTCAAATTTGACTCAGGTGAAGATTACGGTGGGGAACGAGAACAGACTACAGTAAAACCTCGGTAATACGAGCAGCGATTATTTGAGCAACCGGCCTAATTCGAGCAAATTTAATTTACTCTATATTGTACATTAATTTATCCCTCTTATTCGAGTAAAGTTATTACGAGCATCCGGTCTAATTCTAGCACAGGTGTTGGTCCATTCAACAATTTTCAACTGTAATTAGTTACTTTATCTCTATCTATAATTTAATAAGACTCGTATGTATTCTTCTAACTAGGCTGCTCGCGACATATGATTGTGATGTTTATATTCCGTAGGTTTTGATATCACATGTACACGTTTATTATATTTTACAGACTGAACGTTTCATTCCACTGACAATAAATGGCCAAGGGAAATACACGGTAAAGGTATGGAAACTTTAAGTACATATGAGGTTGTCTCCCGTTGTTTATATCTTACATAACCAAACCCTGGTGTTGGTTTTTAAGTTCCACTGACATTATTAGAATCACATTATTATGACACATAACCAGTCACTCCCATTACATTACACACCGAGTGTCATGACATACCAGTGCTTAGTACATGTAGCACAGTCTACTATTTGCACAACGTATGTCGCGGTGTTGGTTCGAACCCTAGACTGGCTACCTCGCATAATCAAGGAAGCCCACTCTTCTTGTCCGTATCTTAAAATTGACTGGTACATGAAGCATAGAAATACGGTTAGCACAATGTATAATGCTTGTTAAAGGGACTGCCTCACGCATTGGTGTATTGCAAAAATAAAATTAAATTGTCAAATATTCATGTAATTTTGGTATAGTTGCCTGTATATCCCATAAACAACCACCCTATAGAATTAGCACTGCTATCACTTAAATTGCGAAACGAATAGAATACCTCACAGATGTTTCGGCTTTAGTTTGTTGAAGTTACAGTTTGATCATGTGTGAATTACCTAATCCACAGAACATTTTGGAAGGAAACTCTGCGATATTTTAAACAGAAAAATACTGAGTGCCAAATGTCAAGAGTGATTTAAATTGTTTATATGCCATTAATCTTTCATAAAGCTACCACCAGTGACTTTCTATTATATAAATACTTGGTTAGGTAGAAAAATTACGTCATACAAACATTTTAGCCCGATCTGTGAGGCAGCATTTTAATGTCTAAATCCTATTATGAAGTTAACATTTTACTTGTTTATTTGAGTAGGTTGCGTTGGTTTGCAACACCAATGGTGAGATTGGATGGCGATACTTTACAATGGAGAAGATTGTGTATGAAACGTGTTTAGACGTAATTAACGTTAGTGATCCTAGTGCTATTCCAATAACATGTAAGTCTATGGGTTGTAGGTGTGTTCGATCACATGTTTTCCTGGATACATTGTCAAACCTGTGCTTGTAGTCACCTGATTTAACCACCTCACTGGCTTAAAATGAGAATGTCGTTAGTACAAAACGCTATTTTGAGAAAACAAGAGTAAGCTGTCTGAAAACAAGTCTTTACTTATTGAAAAACAAGCTTTTTTAACTTCAGTTTGGTCAACATGACCTGTTCCGATTTCCATGAAAATATAGGCCCATAAGAAGCGCCTTGTAATGCATATTTCAAATATGTTCTATAGTCTTTTAAGGTCGTAAGTGACACTTACTACCTTCTCAGCCTAAGCCAGCGACACGTCTATTCAAAGCAGCTAATGATGCTATTAAATCACAATAATTATGCAATTCGATCATTAAATATAACTAAAGTAAACAGCCATCTGTTTTGAACAGTTGCCTTTTAATGTATTCCATGCTCAACTCTTGGCTTCTCAGAACAGGTTAGTATGACAATGATGGCAGACGGACAGTCCAGTATTGTCGCATTTACCCAGTCAATATCAATTTTAAGATATAATTCAAGAAAGGTATTCTCAATCAACAGAAGCTCTGTCTTTTCGCCAATGTATTTTCGTAAATTGTTAGAACCATATGCACGCAATAGTGCCCTTTGACGTACACTTAAAGAATAAATACTTTACATAATTACAGTGTCCTGTATTAATTCGACTTTATTAATTTCAGCTCCAACTAAGCCCTCAGATTTACACAGAAACCTTTCTATAGTGTTAGTCACACTGGCGGCTGTTGTTGGTGTAAGTGTTGGGACAATCATTGCTGGATACAGGATATATACTAAACGTAAGGAACGGTCTATATTATAACGGTTGTTGAGTGCATAAAGGGAGGTAATTGGATAATTATGCACAAATGGTAAACCTTGCAGTTTGTCGTTAGAGTAGAATGGCATATATAAGTCCAACAAATCACCCTTAGTGGTGAGCTAGCTTTTCACTAACGGGATTTGTTGGTGTCAGAACGTCCGGCACGTTACAATATTATATAAATTCTATTCTGCCACAGGCTTTAGGGGATCGCACCCATAGCCTCTTCCATCCCGAGGTGTACACCCTTACCACTAGACCATTGCGGATACGGTTTTATTCTACATGCTCTCAACGAATGTGTATATCAGCACCTTTCCTGCATGTATTTAATAACTATTTATCAAATATTGGAATTGTAATTTTTATAATGAGTGTTAACGTTACGTCAAATAAAGGTTGAATGACGTTTGCGACGTCACTCCAAAAAGGCGGCAGTGGTTGGTTTTAAAGCTTATTTATTGAATGTTATTTTTGTGGAATCTTTCAGAGTCTTGTCTTTCAAACGCTATCATCATTTTCATAAATTTGTCACTAAGCCCGGTTTTCCTGGAGAACGGCTCATATATACTACTCAAAATTTGATAAGGGTCAAGAAATTATCCATTTGAATATTTTGCAAATTGAATAAGATTGACTGATAGCATTTTTAGTAACATGATGATACATCTGCAATATAGTAAACAAATAAAGATTACTTCACAATTTAATGTCTAAGTGCTGATAAGCCCAACCCCATTAAAATGTTTCTGTTGCATTCAAGCTTCTGCAATAACATATTGTAGTCAATTTCTTTGCATTTCTTACTCGATATGCAAATAAAAACGGGACAAAAAAGCCATGTTATGCTTACCACTTTGGGCCCTGCAAATAGGGCTTATCAGTTACCTCGACAACGACGTCATTTTGACAGTGCTTGTCAAATGCAATCCATGAATTTATCGAGCAGCAGATAAGGTGATAGTTTCATAATTGCACCGGATTTGTTCAGTTAACGTAAGACGTACATCAAAATTGATTTCTTGGCCCTTAGCAAAGTTTGGGTAGTATATATAATCCATATATACCTTGCGCTTGCATAAGCAACTCCCTTCAAATGTGGATAAAACCACCATAATGTCACAGAAAGAACAAAAGCTATCAAACCTGGAGATCAAACCAGAACAAACTACATGGCGTAAGTACAGCTCTCTACCAAGAGAAGTTAGCAGGGCGTGATAGTTTATCCAAAACTGGAACACAAGTCGATCTACCGAGAGAAGCTAGCAGGGCGAGATATAGAATTAGTTTATCTTGAACTCGAACACAAGTCGATGCAATGTTAACTTGTATTTAGTACGAATCACCTTGAATTATAATGTTTGTGTTTTAATTTTGACAGGACTTCAAAATACTAGACGAAGACAACATAGACCTGATGGCACTGACGAACCCTTATCTAATGGGTGATCGAACCATGTCAACATGTAACTTACATGTATACCGCAATATAAATCTGGTGCTTTGCATAATATGCTTCTATGCAGTATTATACAATATACACGAATGGTGTCATGGCAACCAAATGTATGTCTGAGGAGGAGTATGGGCAGTGAGGCAGCAGTCCTGATATTAGTTTGTCCCTATACGCCTGGTTTTTTACCAAAAATCTAACAAAAATCTACGGTTTTCGACACGTTTATAGGAACATAAACTGTACATAACATAAAGTGTAATAGCTATAACACGATGTTTATCATGTTACAATCGTCTTTATCATGTACCAAGTATTCGCATTGTAAAATATTGTTCATTGTGTACACAGTGTTTATCATGTTACAATCTTGTTCATTGTGTACAGGGTTTATCATGTTACAATCTTGTTCATTGTGTACACAGTGTTTGTCATGTTACAATCTTGTTCATTGTGTACACAGTGTTTGTCATGTTACAATCTTGTTCATTGTGTACACAGTGTTTATCATGTTACAATCGTGTTCATTGTGTACACAGTGTTTGTCATGTTACAATCTTATCATGTTACAATCTTGTTCATTGTGTACACATTGTTTGTCATGTTACAATCTTGTTCATTGTGTATACAGCGTTTATTATGTTACTATCTTGTTCATTGTGTACACAGCGTTTGTCATGTTACAATCTTGTTCATTGTGTACACAGCGTTTGTCATGTTACACTATTGTTCATTGCGTACACAGCGTTTGTCATGTTACAATCTTGTTCATTGTGTACACAGTGTTTATCATGTTACAAGCTTGTTCATTGTGTACACAGTGTTTGTCATGTTTCAATCTTGTTCACTGTGTACACAGTGTTTGTCATGTAACAAGCTTGTTCATTGTGTACAGTGTTTATCATGTTACAATCTTGTTCATTTTGTACATTGTGTGTCATGTTACAATCTTGTTCATTGTGTACACAGTGTTTATCATGTTACAATCTTGTTCATTGTGTACACAGCGTTTGTCATGTTACAATCTTGTTAATTGTGTACACAGCGTTTGTCATGTTACAATCTTGTTCATTGTGTATACAGTGTTTATCATGTTACAATCTTGTTCATTGTGTACACAGTGTTTATCATGTTACAATCTTGTTTAATTTGTACAGTTTTTAATGTTAATTGTCATGTTACATATTATATTAATAAGTTTGCATATTTCTACTTAGCATAGAGTAAATATAAGTTAGTGAGTAAGAAATAAGCTTAGACAATCAATTTCTAAGGGCATTTATAGAATACTTATTTACCGGTTTATACTCGTTTGTATTATTACAAAGATCATATAATTAACATCAATTATATAATTAAAACTGTTATGAGAAATGCGTTTTGTTGTTTTTAATATTTGTTGTAGCCATGGAAACGTCATTCGGAGCACTGCATATTTTACACGTAGTATATATAAGAAAGATTAACTAGACTACTAGAACAATGAACCGTCCTTGCATACACACACTCTGCTGTAAACAACTTCGTTTCCTTTAATGATAATTTCAAGAGTGCATGATACCAGAGACCATGTTATCTATAGTCTCTGATAAACCAAACTACATAAAGTGAGAATATTTTGCGCTAAAAATAAAATGAACCAAGGTATAAAACTAAAGCTCGAATCGTTGATATGCCACGTGATGTTGTGAATGTGGAAACGTGTGAAACTAGCTACAGAAGCCGTATTTCAAGCAGTACCATGCTAGTGGCGTCGTGCATCATGGGTTCAAGACTCACACCGGGCTCTCATTCCCTTCTTAATGATTTCATGTATAAACAAAGTTCTTTGTTGCCATAGTAAACATGTCTACAAATGGATCCAAAGGTGGTGTTCATAAAACGTATTGTTCTTTCACTATCACGTATTTCACGACTCCTTATGAACATGTGCATTCCGTATATATACGACCAGTCGTAAGTAGCATACTCGTTTTGATATATTTTCGTTTCAAGCAATGGTTTCGGTCGAGATATCGTACCATTTTCTACATGAATTAAGTCTTTGTTTCTGTCCTGTTTTGCCAATTTTCTTGTGGACATCATGGCATTGTAGATATACTGATTTGGTCGATAGTCGGTTTTATATTCATTCAACCAGAGTTGAAGAAAAGAGGCATTCCGCTCTGACATAATGAATGCCGATCCCAATGAATTATTATTTTGAGTCGACAAAATGAACGGATAGTCCATTAGATTCGTTAACGGTCTAACAAGAATTGTGTCAGTATCCAAGTAAATTCCACCATATTCAGACAAGGCTTCCAGCCTCATGATATCGCTGGAATGAGTCTTTTCTATTATTTTAATTCCAAAAATATGTTCCGGGCGTTTACGATTCAAATGCAAAATATTTGGATAAAAGTACACAATCGCGTCCCAGTATTTTCCTGTTGGCAGTTCACCATGAAATATGATGGCGCATGGTTTTACGAATCTAATAACACTCAATATACTTAGAAATGGCACGAACTCCAATTGTCCGTTCATGTACCACACATAATGAACAACATTTGGAATCACGTGATCCTTTCCACAACAAGTGTTTACGTAAATACTTAAACAAGGGTCCCCATACTCAAATGTAAGTACATCACTAGAAGTGGATGTCGACGAATACGCCACGTGAGCAGAACCTTTGGAACACACTACAGACAACTTCCGTCGTGCTTTTGTAGCAAACTGATTGCCAATTATAATATTATTGCACTTAACGCGTTTTCGAAACGTCCACGTGCCCCTATCCGTATTAACTTTACCAAAAAACGCCTCCAACTCTTTGCTGCTTGTATCGGCACAACTGTTTGTAAAGCCGTCATCGCTTGTACGCATGGTGTCTGAAAAAAATACGCAAGTTATTAACTTTAACTTGAAACATGTGCATAAGGTGCATACCGACGTCAAAATTCAAGACGTGTTCAAATATAAATTGTAATGTGCAAACTGTTCAAGCTAAATTGCGATGAAATACTAACATACTCAAATTTCAAATTAATGACATGCTATCACATTACAATACAGCAGCCATGTTTTGTTATACTAATGTAGAATAACTTTCTGTTACCTTTCAAGTTTGTGTCAATGCTATATGCAACGTATTTCTTGACACCACTATGTATATTGAAGTGCAGAAGTATGAATATGGACGAAGAAATAACAGTAATCACTACAAACAGTACACTCAGTGGACACATTCGCTGTTGATGTCGTGAACACATGGCGTCTGGAGGACTTAAACTACAAATAAATGTGAAATACGAATTAGATGGTAGTTTCTTCAAAGTAACATACATAGGTAAATACGAGGATAACCTTGTACACACCGTACAACTCGTTGCGTGTAAGGCAGCTTTGCTGGTGGAATGCAGCTGAAAACAAGTTTTGCGTAACGGTACTTATTTGTTATTTAGGATGTGTTTTCGATGGTTTTGAGAGTGCTGACTTACAGATATCATTGAAGCGATGAATAAACAATTGCTCTATGCGATTTATGTACACACGCGTGTCATGTGAATCTCGAGAACAGTTTTTAAGTACGCGATGTTTGCTAAACGTTTTTTTTTTTGCTAAAAGTTCGAAACTTTCGCATTTGACTTAGAATTCCCGACCTAATTCGTGGTTTTGGAACAATTCTAAATCATTGGAAATAAACAAATCATACCCACTAAATACTAGATGGTGAACCGTATTATCACTTGTTGTAATGGATGACGTGTACATTTTTCTTTTGTCAATCCCACCCCAGTTTGTTTGTGTTAAAGTTCCACACAATGCAGCGAGCGATCTGTGTGTCCAGACATAATGTATATATTGGATATACAACAGGGTACTGTTTTATCAAGGCACTTACGGTAATCATGTTTAAAGTCTTTATAGTTTGTTTACAGTTATATAGGGTGGTAAATGGAGCTGCACTGTTAACAATGATTCAGTTAATGAACTCATAGAAACCATATCTGACTCAAATTTGCATTTGTAAAAGAATTATAAAGAATTGAAATTTGAACGTAACTTTAAGATTTTGTAAGTGCTTTGATAAAACAGAATCCAGCATACCGATACAGAACATAATTATACATTGCATCCCTTGCCGTTCGGGTTATACTATTGATACTTTATACGACTATGTCGACGTTTAGGAGGCCAAAGCGTTGTCTATAATTATATTGTTCAATAGCAATGCCCATTTTTTATACCTTGATACCTATTCATTTGGATTAATATATATAATAACGTGCGACAAAGTTCTGGAACAATGAGCACTGACGAACATTAATACTTATAAATCATCACTGTTATGTATACTATTAGAATGTTCATTTATGCATGTAACACTAAATTGCAAACTGACTTCATTCTATTTCATCATAATACGTGGGACTTTCAAAAATAAATAGGACTGGGGCTCTCACGGGTACAGTTTTCAATATTATACAAATATTATTACATATTATGGAATTGGAATTCAATTGCGAAAATTCGATATCAGGTTTATCGAGTTACACTTTTACATCCTCTCATAATAATCCATTTTGGAACCATGGTTACACGCACCCGGCGCAGCCCATCAATTGCATTAAATGTCGACTATGTAGTGGGGCGTATCTTTAATACTATCATATGCTTGGTTTTCAAACATCGCCGTATCGTTACTTGGTAAATGCTGGACGAAGTCTGCAAAAATGACGATATTTGGACGTTGGGAATTGAAATAAACAAAAGTTGAACTCCAAGAGTGACAACTTCGTGACACAAAAGTGACATCACCAGAAAGTAAGAAAAAACGAACAAAGACCGAGTTCTGTCAACAGCAAGATGATAAAGTCCTCTGAATCGTATGAAATCATCGTAACTACATTTTGGAAACACTTCTGTGTGTCGTTTATTAGTTTTACAATGTCACAAATGCTTTAATGATAACTGTTCAGCTTTGTAAGACAGGGAAGTAATAGGCAATCATTAGAACGTCTGTGACGTCAGTTACCGAGACATTTTCAAAATACCAACGTTTCATGGTACGGATTTTCGCCCATATATTCGATGTAAGATCCCGAAAAATACATGCGATTCTCGCCAACGCTTTACTTGTGTGACTCATTGTGGTACTCGAATGTATACATCTCCCTGTATCACTATAAACGTCGTATTTCGTATCCCTATGCGAACACTTACGCCGTATTAATAGCGCGACGTCATTTTGTGCGCCGGGTCAGCGTTAGTGACCTTGTTTAGTCACCTGTAACTCTTGGACCGCGTATTTGTTTTAGTTGATATTTTTACAGTATGTAGAACAAGGATTCCGATTTATGATAGTATATAATTTAATATTTTTCGTTTAACCATGCACGTTTTGTGACAATAGTCCTGTTTATTTTTGAACGTCCCACGTACTTATATAAGTTCAACTACTGTAATAAACCACTCCTTATATGTGCACTGTAATTATGTTTTGCTACATGTATTGTATATATGTTGCATGCGCCGATGGCCTTAAAGCAGAAATAAATATATACTAGTATGTCCACCAATTTTGCAAATTGTGTGTAGTGTATTTCAACCATAAAGCTTCATTATTTCACTGTGCACAAGAACACATCTCCATTGTCATGTCTATAACATTATCCATACATCTATAATTCCAATGCTAAATAGCAATACCATGTACGTTCAGATAATGGTTGTAATCTTTTATGTACACATAAAATAAAACGTTACTGTCACGTTATCTTAACTGGACAATAGTTTATTATATTTACATGTTGTCCGGTTTCAGAAAATTAAGTCATTGGGCAAACTGGGAGGGAAAATGGATAAACGCGCTATCACGACTGTCTCTTTCAAATGCAAAACATACCAGTCCACCGGCTGGGTGGAAAACTTGAGAAACCTTACGATGCTTCAAAGTAAAGGTACAGACATCAGTATAAAAAATAGATACAGTTTTGAAAAATAGACACAGTTTTGAAAAAATACACTCTTCTCCATTTGATTTTATTTGAGTTAAACGTCGTTTGACCTAACCAGTTTCTCTGCATTTATCCTAGTAACCAGTTCTAACTAACTCTTCCACAAGGAACCAGAAACTTCTCCACATGTGGAGGAAAATCAACATTGTGGTCAAATTTTCGTCTACTTTATTTCAGGGACATAAGGATAATAAGCCGATCACAACTTAAGTTTATTTTTACTATAACCAGTTGTTGAAATATTTAATAAGCAATAGCTTACCTGTTGTTTGAAATTTAGGTCCAGAAAGCTCGTGTAAGGACGCGTTTAATACTTGCAACATCAGTTTGCTCCATGTGTTAATATTAGTTGTATTACCGATGTATTCTAACATTACACTTCACTAAACATATTTTCACTGTGTACAGACAACGATACTTTGTCTGGCTACCCAAACTGGATAATATTTTGTCAATCCAAGATCATAACTTTATTTTCATTTTAGCTAGATTTTATTTCGGGCCGCTGATTATCCGTGCAAAGGGAAATAATTTCATGAAAAAATAGTAAACTGATGAGTTGTTTCCTTAAATTAAACATAGGGTCTGTATAGACAGACTAATATATACTATAGGAAAAGATGAAGTTGAAGCAAATGTATGTCATAAGGCGGTTAAACACAATTACATTGATGCATTGATGCATTCAACCATGTCGCCAAAAGAATGATCATCTACCTTTCCTCAATCTTTATTACTTTACAATACATTGATTTTATGCATTTGTACCGTGATAAATAATAACAAAATGTAATTCAATGTGGGTTTTTTAAAAATATTTTTATTTCCACACTCTCGTTCCCTTTTACACCCTCATGCACAGTTACGTCACCAAACGATTTTTCGCGGACACCTTATGAGGACGACATATGCGTGCCGCGTAACGCGGAGACATGGAATTCAACGGTTTTTGGGAGGCGTTAAGCCTCTCATTACTACCATTACCCATTTCTTAATGCAACCTGAACCGCCTCTAGGCTGCTATGTGAATCCGCATTCAAGTAGTGCCAGAAACGGTCAACATTCACAAAACTGCTACAAATGTTTCTCCAAATTTGTAAACTGATTTAATTCAATCAACAACATTTGTTTATTCTACGATCAACAATTATTGTGAAACTGTTCGTTAAATCGATATGTTTGCAGAAAATCACTACGCTGGGTCGATATCGAACTTGTTTCGTAATATGAAAATGACGTGTACATCAAATGTCCCGGCTGTATAGCTATTTTTAGAAACTTCAGACCAGGGTCACGTGATGGTCTTATCAATGAATCGTATAATATCGTCTGCAAAGTACTGTTATGCAATCATATGGTGTGACTTTACTAGCCGCTTTCTATAGATGTCTCACGCTGTGAGGGAAGTGATTACAAGACGGTACTGTAGAATCTGATAAATAGGCGCGTAGTATTATTTTAAAGCCACTTTTGATATACGCATTCAATACACGTATTAATATGCCCCTTTTTTCAATTATTTAGATACCCAACATGCCTATTTAGTCACATATGCCTATTTTGACATTCAAGACAAGATCGGCAGTAGAAAACGAACATTAAACGTGTAAAGTCGGTTTAAGCTTTAGTAGCAGCAACCAGATCGCCTCCCATCAGCACTCTCAGTGCTTTGATTGATTATGCGGATGCGCAACGCGGATATATTGAAAAGCGACACTGAGCTGTTTCCTTGACAACATTCTAAGTGATAATATCCTCGGTGATAATATTCGTAGTGACTCCGTGTACATTCGTATATTACTTGACTTTGTAATAGAAATGTTCTTTGTGAACTTTATATTTAATTTTTGTACAAAGGGGCACATGTTTTTGTCCGAAACCGACCCGACTGCAGCTATCCTGGCACTTTAAAGGGTATACCGAGAACTATTGCGTATTACATTTTACATTATAACCATAGGTACAAAAGAATCAATACAATATAACATCTTTATATTATTTTATTTCCGCAACCATTGCTTATTATAAAGAAATTTATGCTAGGCTGGTGGTCGTCTTTTGCTCCATCCTTAACTTACTTTAGTCCACCAAACTTCACTTTCCAACCTGAAACATAAAGTAAAGACATTGACGTGTTATGTACAGGCGACCATATACCTGTTATCACCGAGAGAACTCGTACATATTAATACAATGTCTACTGTTCAGTGGACATTGGATGTCTGCATGGTGTTCCAGTGGACAGGGGGTGTCTGATGTTCTGTGGACATGTGATGTCTAGTGTTCTGTGGACATGGGATGTCTGGTGTTCTGTGGACATGGAATGTCTGGTGTTCTGTGGACATGGGATGTCTGGTGTTCTGTGGACATGGGATGTCTGGTGTTCCAGTGGACATGGGATGTCTGGTGCTCTGTGGACATGTGATGTCTGGTGTTCTGTGGACATGGGGTGTCTGGTGTTCCAGTGGACAGGGAATGTATGGTGTTCTGTGGACAAAGGATGTCTGGTGCTCTGTGGACATGGGATGGCTGGTGTTCTGTGGACAGGGGGTGTCTGTTGTTGCCACATGATGCTAGCCACACCCATGATGCGAGCCAGTTACTCAACCATCGATGTGTTTCAATTTAAATACTAGTAGTTACTGCTTATTGCTACTGGTATAACTTAATCGCTATCTTATACATTTTTGTACATGTTATGGCGAAAGGAGTGCAGTAATTAACTGCAATACTACACATGAAAATCGTGCAATAACTGCAATACGACACAGGGAAACAGTGCAATAACTGCAATATGACGCAGGAAAACAGTGCAATAACTGCAATAATACACAGGAAAACAGTGCAATAACTGTAATAGTACACAGGAAAAGAGTGCAATAACTGCAATAGTACACAGAAAAATAGTGTGATAACTGCATTTTTACTTCACTTGGTGTCTCTCCTATATCACCACACCCTCAGTTGAACTATGATACAAAACATACAGAGTGCAAACACTCGGATATTGTATTTAATCTCGGATTAAACCAACGATTACATAAGATAAGCTCGTACTTCAGTCCTCTTTCTGTAACTTATAAGCGTCATTTTGATCCAATGCATTTTCGCGTTCGTACGCCAACTGCATAGTATATTTGCAGTGTAACCATCTGATTTATATACAATTTGTTTGTTTTCGCGAATAATAAATATAGCGAGTTTTAATAATTTTTACCACTTGCCCTAATTATATATAATAACTATATAATACTTACTGGTGCTGGTCCGGTATGTTCCTCTTTCTGAAGCTCCTAAAACAAAAACAAAATACAATTAACCGATAAAGCGTATACAACCTATTTGTATTGCAAAGTTAACTATTAAAAAATCATTTTGGATGTTTCCTAATTTTATTGCTGTTTTGGTGGTGGCAAATATTTGTACTTAATATTTCGAGTTTTAAAAAAGAAATATCGCATTAAATGTGTACATGTACACGTATATAATGTAAGACCAACATGAATCAACAACATATATCCGACATACCACGTTTAGATAATGCAAGAATATGTGTCCTTCGGGTTCCGGCAAGACTGTAATAGAATAACAATGCCAACATATAAAATCAGTACATTCTTATGATTTACGACAATACTGCCAAGAACTTTTGATGTACAGATATCAGCAAGGAACAAATGGCACATGTGAAGAAAATTATTTACAATTTGACATGTAGGCACGGGCATCAAATGACTATGTTTGTATACATGTGATATAAACAGAAAATACAAAAATAATAAAATCTATCTTCATCAAGAACGACATAATATAGGTTTTTCCATGGAATCACCAAAAAGGTGCAAATGGCTTCCGGGACCGTTGTCACCATTGACTTCTATAATGTATGCCTTTGTTGATCATGAATCATGTATACATTCCTGCAAATCGTATGTATTGTGATCTGACGAGGGATATATACTCAGAGACAAAAGTACCAGGGCAAATATTGCTTAGGGTATGAGTGCGATGGATTTTCTTTCAGTGCCTTTCTGAAAGTCCATGTTACTTACCGTCTATTAGAGCCAGGACGTTATGGAAACCAACGTGTTCAATGTACATCTTCAGTTCACCAGCCTCGGTTTCAGCTATCATCTCGACT
Source organism: Spisula solida (assembly GCA_947247005.1). Lineage (NCBI taxonomy): Eukaryota > Metazoa > Mollusca > Bivalvia > Venerida > Mactridae > Spisula > Spisula solida. The sequence goes on from OX365954.1 coordinate 30,682,519, forward strand.
ACCATAACTTGCTGTTCAGATGTTAAATTTTTGAAAGCTGCGGAACTGTGGGCGGCCTTCAATACGTCAAGTAGCGTTCCCATGGCAACGAATGCGTAAGCGGCGATAGCGCATGCAAAAAGTAACTTCTTCATGATTGGTGGTTCTTCTAAATAAAAATTATCATTATTGATTAGCTCTACATGTGTTGGGTTATTTTGAGTCTCAAATTCATAGTTTTCTCTTGATCTTGTAGATCTATATAATATATTATTAAGGCATTTCATCAAATTTTAAGACTAGTAACATTCGAGCGGAAGTCCCATAAACCCGTGCCAGAAAGAGTTTTATTTTATTTATTTTGTTATTTTTCCCTGGGCTTCATGTTTTTTTTGACAATTTGTTGAATATAACGCAAGTATCCCGAACCAGTGTATCCTGGAACGTATCACCAACCAGTACTATACCAGTAACTTGCTCTTCAACCAGCAACTGGCAACATTGTTAAAGGTGCTGCCTCACAGATCGGGCTAAAATGTTTGTATGACGTAATTTTCCTATCTAACCAAGTATTTATATAATAGAAAGTCACTGGTGGTTGCTTTATGAAAGATTTATGGCATATAAGCAATTTAAATCACTCTTGATATTTGGCACTCAGTATGTTTCTGTTTGAAAATATCGCAGAGTTTCCTTCCAAAATGTTCTGTGAATTATGTAATTCACACATGATCAAACTGTAACTTCAACAAACTAAAGCCGAAACATCAGTGAGGAATTCAGTTCGTTTCGCAATTCGTTTTCATCGAATGGAAACAAATTTCAGGCAATTTAAGTGATAGTAGTGCTAATTCTATAGGGTATTAATACCCTATAGAATTGTGGGTGTAAAAATGCTAAATTACTACAAAATGCCGATGTTTCCCCGAGTTATTTTTTATGTCAATGTGGTTGTTTATTGCATATACATGAAACTATACCAAAATTAGATGCATATTTGACAATTTAATTTTATTTTTGCAATACACCAATACGTGAGGCAGTCCTTTTAATGCCACTGAATAACAATTGTAACCAGTCAAACTCCGGTGACGTAACCAACTCCACCAGTCGGACAGGTGTGGTGATTTAACAAATGATAATAAGCAGTGTATAGAGACATGTCACTAGATTTAAAAAAAATACAATTACGTTGGGTTTTTTTGTGTGAACTGTGAACATGTTCCATGTTCTATATATAGCACATTGAGTACGGGGAATGTACGGATTACACCAGGGAACTATATATAGTTTGGTGTTGTTCGATTATCTGCGCATGTCTAGATTTTTCCAGACTCCAAATCCAATTTTTGTGTTCATACAGGTGTTTCAAGAGGGTGCAAATTCAATGAGAATAAACTCAACCTAGCGTTGGCTGGACAAAAGTTTAACCAATGGAAGCCTTGGCGGTCTCTAGTTGACTGTGGTGACCATCACGGACAGCGCCAAAACCCAGCCTAAGACATTGCACAACACTTTAAATGTGGCAGAATTAGAAACACACAATATTGTAACGTTTTGGCTGCACCTCCTAAATGGCATTAGTAACTCCTGTCTATCTACACGTATAAAACTGGGTATTGTTTTATCAAAGCACTTACGGAAAACTTACACTTACATCCAACTTGAAATCTGTAATTACAAATCATTTACAACTACAAAGTGAGGAACATGTATCTGCAATACATTTAATGATTCAGTTAATGAACTACTACAAACCATGCCTGTCCCCAATTTGCTGTCGTTAAAGAATTAAAAAGAAATTAAATTAAAACGTAAGTTTACGATTACCTTTAGTGCTTTGATCAAACAGTACTTTGGTGTATGAACAAGAAGAAAAGCTAGTGAACAAGATAAAATTCACTACATGTAACAAGCTTACCTTGTAAAAGATCTCTATAATTATACTGGCTTTGATCTTCTACGTGTCGTGTATACCGATATACGAGGGGTGATCAGGAATTAGCCGGATCGGTGCTATATGATTTAAATTGAGCTGAAACTTTCGCATTTCAACATAAATTACTAGAAAATATGCTGGAGCTGATTTTAAGCTCCAAAACCATTAACAAAAATATTTTTAAAACTTAAATAATAAAACAAAAGTCATTAAATCTCATTAATTATTCGTCATTTTGCATAATGGGTATATTGTTCTTTTCTGTGCTCTACAGTTTCTGCTGAGCGCTGCATTCCCTGTCCAATTTGACATTATATCTTTTTGCAAGAATAGATGACTTCTTTCGAGAGAATGGATTTGGTCATAGGCTCCACATGTGAATAAGTGAACAAGTAACTGTTGTAAGTTGCTTACGAAGAACAAGCTGGTACTGGTTGTTAAGAAAACTGGTCGCCGTACATAACTGAACAGGTAGTAACAACGAGTGTTGACTGTATACGGAATATAATCATGTATATGGTATTTAGCCGTGCTTATCTATCACGATTCTGTTGTTAATTCTTGTTAACATTACCACCGGAAGTGTACTTATAGCGGTGTTATCTGTTAGTCTGGTTCCCGTCCCCAATGTTTTATTACATTAGAGTGGGTCCGGTATCAGCTGGTTAAACACGCATTCTCAAAATTGGGGCCTATCTGGATGGTACAGGAATGAAAAATCTGACCTTTAAGTTCATTAAAAACATCTACCTGACATGAAAATCGAACATCTTTAGCAACATTTTTCATACATGCCCTCATCAATAAACACATACATTTTTCTATGTTGTTGTTTGAAACAAGCATGTGTTTTCACCAGTGAGTTTACGTTATGACTGCATATATGACAAAATATTTGGGCGTGTTTTGTTGTAGAATATGTGTATTTATCAATAGTATTTATATTTGTGAACTGGACATTTTACTTCCTTACTCTTCCAACTTCCAATGTCAAATATTACACATAATTATTCTACAACAAAACACGCCCAAATATTTTATAATTCAGTTTATTTCATGTATAAACCAGTTAGGGTAATTCATGTTGTATTCTTACGTGACGCCCATAAATCGCATATTTATTGAGGAATGGTCATTTAATCCTTGTTATATGTCTGAGGTTTTTCGAATTTAACTGCATGAAAAATTACATCATCTGAAATTGACAATAAATGAGAAAAAAATGCACCCAAAAGCTGTAAAAGTTTTACGTGACGGTGTACTTACGTGACGCGTTTTTAAAAAAGCGAGATGGAAGCACTAACAGTGACATGAGCCATATCTTCTACCGTGCCATTTTGACGCATTTGATGTTTACAGCCGGTATGTACATAAAAAACTTTGTAATTTGAATAAAAATAAAATTTACGGTATGCTTATTTTGAATGACCTATTATTTGCTTTTCAACAGATTTTTTTATTTATTAACATGTGGGGTAAAATCTCAGTTTATTCTTGAAAGAAAATGGTGCAACGTAATTAATATTCTAGAACTAAAGTCATACTGAGTGTCTACTGTATGGTCAGCATAAGTCACGTAAAATTTTAGTTCAAAATTTGAAATTCCTTATTAATGTACGCTTGATTTTTTGCATTCGAGGACTTACAATGTTATTTTAGTTTTTGATATCTCTTAATGATTAGTATTTGCATAATTTGCATATTAATCAAACTGAATATTTGACATTGGAAGTTGGAAGAGTAAGGAAGTAAAATGTCCAGTTCATGGAGTTACATTAGACGTCCTAGATTATTGCAGTTATTAATTTTGATGAGAAGCAATGCTGTCTGTGACATACATTTTATATACACTAGCATATTATCGTTCATTTTATGACAAATTGATGCATATAATGATAGCAAATGTGTGTATAATCACGTCACGTAAAATACAAAATATTTCCACAGTTGTTTGAGCCAATACAGCAATACATTGTTGGCATATTGGCAATATTTTATTGTCCTATTGGCTCAAGTAATAATGATATGATATTTTCTTTCATTTAAATGCCATTGAATAAAAACGAAAGTTATATACAATGCAAATTTGATTAGCCCGTGTCTACTTGGAAATGGATGCGATTCTTCAAACTTTCTGATGACTGAACAGGGCTCTCATAGAATCAGTAAACCAAAGACAAACATTAAATGTACAGTTACGGGAGGTATTTTAGAAATAGTATGTGATATTAATATGTTATTTGCACAAGTTTTGCTTCCGGATTGAAGGTTTGGTGTGTGTTTATTGTTGTTTAGAACAGGTTTCAAAACTGCTATTTTACGTTACAGTCAATACATGATACACGGCAAAGCTCTAAAGCATGTTTAGCGTGTTTAGCTTTTGTTTTTGGTATGCATAAACGGGAAATCAAATTTTGGTGTTTCAAAACCTATCAGATTATATTTCTTATGTTCTAATTCTGTGTTTAATGTTCTTTTTACTTTATAGTAGTAGTTTACGTGACAAAATTTTGTTCAACGCGTTAACTAATCACTAGAAGCTATATCGTCGTGTATTTGATTTGTTCTGGTACACTCATGCAAATTGTTCGATAATATGAGGCCAGACACGTCACTTCAACAAAACACGTAGCGTTTTATTCTAGTATTGGTTGATGAGTTTCTGTTGAATTTTACGTGACGATAACTTCAGTACAAAACGTGACACGCACCTGTATATATGTGCGTAACCAGATTTTGTTTAGATACTGTCCCAAATTATTAAGTAGTGCCATAGGTTATGACTTATGTTTTTTAATATAACACTGAGACTTTTATGAATTTGTACTACTAATCAAAATATATAAGAAACTAATAAGTGTTAAAAAGAGTGAAAACAAAATTGAATGCAATAATGTACATACCGGTTGCATAAATATACTGAAAGTTTATTGTTTTCATATAGTTGGTATGTGTAGATAAATTGTATTTGAGTATTAACAATAACCAAATCATTACTGAACATCATTGTTGTGTTCTTTAGGTTAGTCAGTTTATCATATATGCAGTCATAACGTAAACTACACTGGTGAAAACACATGCTTGTTTCAAACAACAACAAAGAAAAATGTATGTGTTTATTGATGAGGGCATGTATGAAAAATGTTGCTAAAGATGTTCGATTTTCATATCAGGTAGATGTTTTTAATGAACTTAAAGGTCAGATTTTTCATTCCTGTACCATCCAGATTGGCCCAAATTTTGAGAATGCGTGTGAATACATGTAGTCAGTTTCTATCGCAGGCCTAAGAAATTATATCACAAAATACAGAGTTTCGAAATTCCCATCATCCGGTCATTACTATACGAAGAGAACAGTTCTCTTTGAATGATGATAAATATCAAAACTCTGTATTTTATGATATAATTTCTTAGGCCTGTGGTTTCTATGAGCGCGTTATTTTCTGATGATGTTTGTTGAATACATGTAGTCAGTTTCTATGAGCGCGTTGTTTTATTATGACTAAGACACCACTAATATGTACTAAAACGTAATTTAAAATTTGAAAATAACTTTAAGCAGCACCTGCAGTATACATGTATACTATTGTAGCGCATATATACCGTTTATCATGGGAATTGTTTTGCCGAATAGCTTAATGGGTAGAGCATCTTGTATGAAATTATTTGTCATTAATTTATAATTGTGTTATCAAGGAATATGACACAGCTATAATATGTTTTTTTATAACGGGAATATAGAAAAACAACTGAAAACATAAAACATGTAAAAAGACACAAGAAAACGAACAGCCAATACAGCACCCGAACCCAAACCAGCAACATCGTGGTTACAGGTCAGACGCTACGAATGTTTTTTCCATTATTCTAATTAATAAAATTAAGTACATATTTGTGGTGTCGTACCAATGACAAGCATGTCGCATGAAGATCACATATTATTTTATCTAAATACAAAGCTTTGTGAAGACGACACCAACACAACTGTATGTATTTGTAAAAAAAAATCTTTTTATATACATTACTACATTTCCGCCATCTTGAATCTAACCACTGACCGCCATATATCTCGGTGCCGACTCACGTGACTGATTGTGAAATAGAACTTAAAAGATATAAATAAATAAAATTGATATAAAATGCAGTGCTCAGATATAAGGCAGCCTTTAGAGGTTCACATGAAAGACGGTGTAGGCTTTTGTACATGAGTCACAAACCTAATCCGATCGCTGTCCGGTGATCGGCTGGGTTATTTTTTTTGCTAATGGGACTGGAGGCCGGACGGACATCGGCCGGCCATCAGGGCATTGCCGGAAAAAACCAACGTGGCGTTTAGCGATAAAGAGATTTGGTCGGTGACGATCCGACGACCGCTCAATGTCCGCCCGACTGACGATGTCCGTACGGCACCCTTTGTCCAGGTATCAATGCCGATCATTGACCGGCGTCCGGCGTATTAACGGTGTTGTCTCTTGAAACATGTCATGGCTGTTGTTGTGGAAATACATATCAAAAACAAAATGTGTATCATTTGAATGTTTGTATTTCATTTTCTTTTTTTTATTTACCCATGACAACCATTTTTCAGTAATCAAAGTTTTAAAGAATGCTTTAGCATGTGCTGCTTATGAAAGTTATAAACTACATTTGCTTCAAAATATATAAACTTACACAAGAACTATCACTGAATGTGATGAATATTCCTATATATTTCTTTATACAGTTACTTTAGCACAAGAGGACCAAATTATGAGCAAATGCACAACAAAGCTTTTGCAAAGTTTCGTTAAAAGTAAAAATGCCATGTTTCTTCGGGTGTTTATACAGCAAAAGTCACCAATTATCTAAAAATTAATCCTGCTATTATGTAACGACAATATGCAAAACTGTGATTGGTACTGGTGAGTTTTGCAAAGTTTCTTAAGATAGTCTACCATGGTTACCAAAAACTTTGGCCGAACTAAGTTAAAAGTAGAACAAATTTAAGGGCAAAAGCTCCGTCAAAAATCGATCCGACTGTTGTATTCCGACGATATGCATGACTAGCCTTATGGTATGTACTTATCAATCTTGCAAAGTCCCGTCGAAATCCGACCTGTAGTTACTGAAAAAGGCGAGTTTGAAACCTATAGAAAGTATCGCAAGCAATGGTGCTATACGTCAAGAACCAATGCTACTATATTCACAAGGTATCGCCACTATTTCCTTGGATAGTGCTACTTTCTCTTCTACTTGCTACTATTTCAGCAATGTTTGACAAAGAAACCCATTGAAAATAAGTGTTTGCACTTTCATGAGTTTCCTTGACCGAAAGGTCTGAAGAATTGACAACTGTGTACCCCACGCTTTACATTATGACCATATCTATATAGAACAATGAACAACATCTAAATTCTTTAGGATTTTATTTCGATCGCCATATTCATTTATAATGAAATTTATCCTACGCTGATGGGCGTCTGTTCCATCCTGAGATGCTGAAATATAGAAGTTAACACACAAAGTTGTAATCATTAATTTCCGTAACAATTAATGTTCGTGCCGTTGTGAAATCGTTAAAATCCGCACGAAAAGCGTTAAAACTATGCAATGAAAGAAAACAACACATACATTTCGAAGTTCGATTAATTTCGTGGTCAAGTTCACGCACGAACACAGTTCGTGAATCTGTTCCCCACGTATATTCATGACTTCACGGTTTAAAGACAGATTTATGTTGGGATTTGTCAAATGATTTTTAAAAGACAGTACCACCCGATAACGGACATTGGTCCCCCGCCACTCTTTCCAATTCATATTTTATTTTGGTCTGCGTCGTTTTTGAACAATTTCTCAGTCATAAACTGTCAGTTGACCTTACCGTATTTCCTGGAAGTATATGTCAATCAATACTACGTTTACTAGCGACTGATAACTAAATTCGGACATATTACCGCAGCCATTACCACAGGTGACCAGCAGTAAGAACCAAATAAAATTATGTACAGTATACTATACCTCAATGAGATATGTTTCTAGTGTGTGTCTTTCTGTCTCTGGTAGAACTGAAATAAAAGAGTTTCACGTGAAAGTCGAGTACACTAGACTACAACAATTTTCTATATACGTAAATATTTGATTTCAGATAGGTGTCTTCTTATATTTTATACTTACTGCAAATCTTCAGATACCAAGAACATTAATTATGAGCTCCAATTTCCAACCTGAGGCCAAAATGTCACATCTTCACATTTTGATAGAAATTGGTAATTAAATGTTTCCAAAATATTATACCTATTCAAAATGTTCCAACCTACTAACTTATAATGATATGATGAAACTAGGCATGCCAACGATTAAATGACATTTTTGGCGTCACATAACACACACTAATCATCATTGGGACGACATATAAAAAGAACAGGCCCCCTTATAAGCGCCAAATTTACAAAAAGGAAATAAAATGCACAAACATAACTTTTGTCGGATCATGTCACATTATGGATGTCATGTAGAATACTGAAATCTAGTTCTATAGTTTGGAAACAAAGAAATGTACAAAATGTACTAGAAGTTATTATGTAGTTCTAAATGAGGATACATACGCTCAAGGATATGAAGAACTGTGGAGTATCCAACTTGGTCCACATGTTGGGTAAGTGTATGATTCTCAGCTGCTGTCAGTACATTAATAATCAATTGTTGATCAGCTGCTGGTAGCAGTTGAAACTGTGGGTTAGATTTAGCGACGTTGAGAGTATCTACCAGAGTTCGCTTGCCGACCACCTGAAACATGAAGGCATTGGTGTGTTTTAGCACAGGGTTGGTATTCACAAAGCATTTTAGTGAAAAACTAAGGCATTGGCATGTTTTAGGACAGGGCTGATATTCACAAAGTATTTGTGCTGGGCATATATTCAGCAAATTGAAGATGATATTGATCCTAGTGATTTGTGTAGATCCTTACACAATGCTGCAAATCTATGCAAAAATTAAATCTATACAAAAATCATAAAATGCTGATTGTGTTGACTAGCTGGCCTTTTTATGTTTTTAAGAAAAAAAAGTTTTCCACTAAGAGGCTTTCACGGTGAGTACCACTAAAGGAGCCCATATGCAAGACTTCTACTTTCCTTTGTATGTTCATACACAGTACACATGATTCGCGATTGTATCAGAGTTTTAATATATGAAATTAATCACATTTATTTGATGCATTGAAAACACCTTTCCGCAATGGATATGTAGAGTGTGAAAGCATCTTAGTGAATAAATAGAGTAAGGAGCCCATATGCAAGTTATCTCCTTTCTTTAGAGTGAACAATGTGGCTCAACAGGGTTTTATTCCTCATGCGACTCCCATATACGGGACAGGCATTCGATTCTCGTGTAGTTGGGATGGAACCCTGCGATAACTTGTTTCGCGAAATACAATGACCGTTTCATGTATCCAAATCAACTGTATACTGATTAGCAAATTTTCCAGGCTCTGATTTATTATCAAACGTTTTACCTACAAAAATTAATGTACATGTATTTTTAAAATCGTTATAACAGTGTTTTCCCGTTTAATGAATAAATCAGAATATTGCGAGTGTTAAACATTTTTATAACAATTGGCCCTTATTGGCATTCGCACTGTAAGCATACATGGTACATAATTACTATGAATAGAACTATCAAATACGTACTGGTGTAAATCCGGTACCTTCCTCTTTTTGAAGTTCCTAAAAAAAAACGACAATTAAGTGAAAGATAAATGGTGTGTAACCTAGTTAAATTGTATATACGTATATAGGCCTATGTCTTTTACATTATGTCGTAATAACGGAGGTAAAATTATCCATATATTTTACAAAATGAAGAAATAGTTATTTTAACCGGGGTTTTGTAAGTAGACAGTTTTAGGTATCAATTGCTCCTCTAGGTTGCATACGAAGTTGCTTCCACTACCTACTACCAAACACCAGGCATGAGCATCAGTTATAACAGCATTAACATACATACCACATTTATATAATGCAAGAACCAGTGTGCTTCGGTTTCCGGAAAGGCTGCAACAGGATAACATATAAATAATAATAAACTTAGAACTTTGCTTAAAAAAAGAATAGACATTTTATGATTAACAACGACACTGTCAAGAAATATTAAGACATGCATGAATCAGAGACGTTTGGTCCATGCAGCAAGAGTTGAAGCAATTTATTTTTTGGATTGTACCCATGCATTGGTACACAGCACAACGTATATGTTTTATCGGTGCAATCAGCAAGAGACTGTCACTGCCTTCTGTGCATGTTGCTACCATGGACATCTGTTAACCAGATTATAATACTGTCTGTATTTATCTACATGTAAGCATAAAGGAGCTGTTGCGTGATTAGATTAAGAAATAAACTATGGAAATCACGAAGGCCGTACAGTAAACCACAGTTTTCCGTAGGCCTGAGTGATTAATAACTTTGCATATGGACGTGATTTATTCTCCGGTATATAACGCAAATCTTATGTGTTGTGATCTTGCAGGTGATATTTTAGACAGCACAGTGTACATGAACATGTATTGTATATATATAATCCTATGATACTTACAGTCTACTAGAGCCAGGACGTTATGGAAACCAACTTGATCAATGTATCTCTTCAGTTCACCAGCCTCAGTTTCAGCAACCATTTCGACTACCATAACTTGCTGTTGAGTGGTTAAATTATCAAAATGTTCGGAACTGTGGACGGTATTCAACACGTCTAGCAGCGTTCCCATGGCAACAAATGCGTATGCGGCGATAGCGCATGCAAACAGTAACTTCTGCATGATTGGTGGTTCTTTGCAAATAAAAGATTAATCTAATTATTTTTAATTGAATATTGGGTAATTATCTATAATAAGTTCAGAATTGTAAGTACATGTATAGGGGCTTCATTGTTCAAAACATGTACGATTGGTAACAATCTTCATAAATACAGATCGAGTCTCACTTCTGACGATGAAATGGATGGATGCTTACTCTTTTAATTTAAAGGTCGTTGTGGACTAGTACACGGAAATCAGGATGCTAGTTCGATCCTAGGCCGCTAAATACTTTGTCGTTAAAATGCTAGCATACAGCGTGTACCGGGTATTTTTTACTTGTTGGTGTCTGCTTGACCAATAGGAATGGTGATATAATGCGGAATTAAACCGTCGTCCCAAATACATTCTACGTTGTAGGCATCAATTAAGCAATCCATATAACAATACAATTAACAAGAACTGTCCACAAACTGCGCGCTCCACTATTCGCAACGCCATGCTAGGATAGTACACTCATTATATATTCAAAACCCTCTGCTGTGTAGAGGTTGGGGCTTCTAATTTGAAAAAGGGAGATAATTTGGATAAAATGCAGGACAGTTACCTACTCATGTGAACGTCCTCTGGGTCAAGAAAGTGAACAAATAAGCATTTCTAAGTCCAAAAGGGGGCAAAATTTCAACAAAATGCTAAATAGTTATCTACTTCTGTGTAGGGGTTGGGGTCATAATGGTGAACAAGTATGCAAAGTATCAAAGCAATAAATCAACTTTGAAGATATAAGAGGTCAAACAACCTGTACCTAAACTTTAACATTTGCATATCCAAGTCAAAAAGCGGGCATAATTTCAACAAAAAGTTTGATAGAGTTACGTACCCCTATGCAGAGCTTGGTGTCATAATGGTGAACAAGTATGCAAAGCAATATGTGAATGCACTTTGAAAATATTTGAGGTGAAAAAACTTGTACCTAAACTTAACATTTGCACTAAGTTGAAAAAGGGGCATAATTTCACCAAAATGCTTGATAGAGTTACCTACCCATATGTATGGGTTGGGGTGATTATAGTGAACAAGTATGCAAAGTATCAAAACAATATATCAATGCACTTTGAAGATATTAGAGGTTAAAAAACCTGTACCTAAACTTTAACAGTTGCACTGTTTGCACTAAGTAAAAAGGGGCCATAATTTCAACAAAATGCCTGATAGAGTTATGTATACCTACTCCTGCATATGGGTTGGGGTCATGATGGCGAACAAGTTTTCAAATTATAAAAGCAATATCTCAAAGGACTTTGAAAATACATGTATATGAGGTTAAAAAACCTGTGCCTAAACTTTAACATAATCATTACGCCAACGCCGACAACGACGCTCGGGTAACTGCAATAGCTCCCCTTATTCTACGAAGAGTGGAGCTAAAAACGAAATTAAACAAGAGGCAATGAGACAAAGGTCACTATGTGTAACTAGCTTACCTTGATAAGATCTCTATAATTATACTGGCGTTTATCTCCTGTGTGACATGCATATATATCGCTATATAAACGAGGGGTGTTCCAGAATTAACCAGACTGCCATGCTCATACGTTTGGACTTTGAAAGGATTTATAACGCCTGACTAATGGTTTTCAATAACAAGCACATTTCAAATACAAATGGGTTTTTTAATTTTTACACGTTTTCGCAAGTCTATTCAGTTATATAATTGACGTCTGTTTGCAACATTTTACCGACATCAGCACATTATCAACTGATTCAAAAGAATCTCGCAGAATTATCAAATTCGGTTACCAACTCGGATAGTGGCAAACTAAAATGCATAAATTGAATCAACAAGCGCCATATCTTAGCCATTTGTGTGAGTGGAATCATGTAGAGAAGGTGATTGACATTAGGGAAGCATGTGACCTGACAATGCACATATGATATTGACTGAAAGTTGATGTTGATCAAAGGGGACTCAAAATTTGGAGTATAAACAATTTGCTAAAGTGCGCCGGACAGTCGGCATCCGGGCTCTGCCCAGTGACAATATAGTATAAAAAGAGAATGAAAATAGGACAGGCACGACAGCACTTAATTGAAAAAGCGAATCATAGGAAAGAGAACTAACAAAAACATTATCACGCGGCACAATGAGTGGCAATGCCCAATACACAACAGAACAAGAAAATGAAAGTAAACCGCTGAAAGTTTAAGCTGTCAAAAAGCTTAAATGCGTCTATACGATATAAAGGTCTGCATCGCGTGATAGTTTGTTTCACAGAACGATAATCACAGAACGCCTCCATGTCTCCTCACGGGACCCGTAAAAGCTTGGCGACATTTCGTCGACCTGTATATGCCGGCCGGTGCCTTGTAATCGGACACGCCGTTAGGGCCTAGAGTGAATAATTGTGACACAGGCCTTATCTATCACGTTTTCGTTGTTTGTACTTAAACCAAATAACTATTACTTATGACTAAACATTACTATTAGGAGTGCTATTATAGCATTGCTATCTTAATGTTAAATAACTTCTTTAATTCATAAGAGATGTTATCTTAGTTATGAAAGAGTTCTGTTTTGTAACCTCCCATTATATGTTGACACTATGTCACAGTGCCAGTGACCAGATATATGGCAGCACATAGAAGCTCCTGAGAATGACTGCAGGGGCTTGCCTATTGAAATACGGCCGTTATGTTATAGCTGTTGTTAAGGAAATACATATTAGTAAAGATCTAAACAAACTGCGCATCCTTTGAACATGTATTTATATTTTATTATGTTAGTTTTAGTTGTCCATAGCAACCATTTTTTTAAAATTACTAAAAATGCTAAACTACTAGCACAAGCATTACACTCGATTTTATTAAATCGCTATAAATGTTTGCATAGGATATCAGCAACAAGCAAAAAGCCCCCGTAAGGTTGAGTAAGAATCTGGGGGTAAATTATATTTGTTTTGTTGCCATTTCAACCATTTATTTAAATCAATCAAATAGGCAAACGAAAGTGTTTGCGTTTTTTATGATATAAATGGTCGTGATAAAAAGCAATAAATTCAATGAAAAAAATAAGATCACATTGGCAGGATAGGCAATGAAAACAATTAATAGGAACATATAAAGAGTACATTTACCGAAGGGTTAGGAAATATTTACATTCAACAATATTAAACAACCCTATGAACACAATAATAGTATGCATAAAATCAATATTCGTTATAAAAGGTAAGTTATTCAATATTGTAGTTATAGATAGAAAACGAAAACACGAGGTTGTCTTATTTGTCGAGGGAGTAGCCGAGACAAAACAAGACACCCGAATGTGAGTTTGCTACTGGCTTGTATTATAATCGTTGTCCTATCACAAGGTCTATAGAGCGTGGCTATTATGAATACAGTTAACATTGGGCCGTTGTTTTTTTCAAATGAAGACCTTGCACAATTCAACAAATGAAATTGACTTATGCAAGATGTTTGTAACAATGGAATGTCATTAAAAAAAATTAAATCAAAATTCACGTGAAACACGTAACAGGTCTGTAGCTAGTGTTTAGATAAGTTAGTGCCGTAGCATTATGTTTCGTTAGATTTGGATGGAAGAAGGGGAGTGCTATGACTTCAGTGCATTCCTTTAAAAATTGAGACCCACCCCATTAATGATCAATGCATTTAGCCACACATATTCACTTAATATCAATGTAAATTGTAGTAACTTTGATATAATTAATACACAGAAAACCCCGTAAAAATACATACTGACAGACCATACTAATGATCAGACAAGACGTTAATTTTAAAAATTAGCCCGTCTGCAGAAAATCTGCTTTTTTTAACATTATCTAATTATTGTTTGTAAAATATTTTACTTCACATAAAAATAATTTACCCATAAAGCACTATATCTTAGCTTTAAATTTTCTCTTGAACTATGTTGATTTAACTTGCTTGGTTACTATGGTGACCAAATTTGTAAAGATACTCTGATTGAGTAAACAAGGAGTAAGTGGTTTAAAACAGTAGTACTAGTCTTTCTCTAAATGCGACTTTTTAATAAATAATTCATCAACAATGTAAGTTGTTTTGAACAGTTTATTTAAATAACTGACCAAATACGATATTAATGAAATAGTTGTAATAGTTTTTTCAAATTTTATATGGGACTGGGACAGAAGAGCACGTTCTTTTGTCAGCTTTCAATATTTGACCAACGTCACATACACAGGAAACTGTAGCCTTATTGGAAGTTCTAGCTGCTGGCAAACATAAGAACTCACACTGGGCTGTCTCACACAGCTTAGTAGCTTGCGTCTTAAATCCTATAAATATAAAGAATTATTAAAGGTTAAGAAACCCAGATGGTCACCCACTGCAGACGTTTTAAAGAATGTTTAAATAATAAATTCAAATTAAAACACACCTAGAATCTATTTTTTCATCGCAAATATAAGTAATCATGTACTTTGTTTGGTCACTAATGTCCCAAGCTTTCTTTCTTAAATTTCATTGATCGGACATTCGCAAGATAGATAAGTAAATTTAACATTTTGTATTGACAACGTACATTGAGTTAGGATTAAGGTTATGTTCAAAGTAAAATAACAATTTACTAACCTATTTCTTGTCTTAACTTGTGATACACTTTTACATCCATAACAGAAAGTATTTCACTGCTGATCGTTTTCAAATCTTTGCCCGTTACTTTGTGTACACGTTTGATGGATCTAGTGAACCAATCACTCCAATAAAGATAATCTTCAAACACAGTGATGGAGAAGGGATGCTTCAAATTCGTCGAATCAACCAAAACATCTTTTATGTCACTTCCGTCTAAGTTTGCAGTTCCTATCTTGTCAAGTTTAGCGTCAGCCCAGTAGATACGTTTTCCAACATAGTCTGAAAAGTTTCAACTTCGAAATATGATTACCTGTACTGTATGTGTAAATGCTTTCTCTCACTGGGCATAATGTTTATTATATATTTCAAGTGTCACCGTAAAAGTTTTAACCAAAGCACCGAAACTTTCTTGCAACGCAGAATACCCTTAAACGCCGATCTAAGAAAACAATGGATGCGCAAAAACCTATACTCGTTGATAATCGATTGCCGGAGATAATCGTGTCTTCACTCCTATTAACGATTATCACAAATATTGAAGTGACATGGAAAAACTTGTTATAATATTATACCACAGAAACTTGATATTTTGGAAAAACTTGTTATAATATTATACCACAGAAACTTGATATTTTAATATATGGCCCAAAACACTATCAAAGACCCCGTTACTGACAAGCACATTTTAGAGAAAATATACTTCTCCAAGGGGTGCTTGTCAGTAACGGGGTCTTGGATATTGTTTTTGGCCATAAATAAAAATATCAGGTTCCAGTGATTATAGATACAGAAAACGCGCTATATAGTTTAATATAATTGCGTATTTTTTAACATACATATCTAAGTTTATAACAATAATTATAAAAAATGTGCATATTCTAGGGCATACACATTTTTAATAAGAGCGCGACAATTCCATTAACCAATACTCAGCTATTCTGAGACAGCATTCTGGTCAATTACTCTCACCAATAGTTAATCCATTAGGCCATCCAACATGTTCACCTCCATGTACAATTATTTCTCTGTTATGACCGTCCATACCACATCTTTCTATCTTCGGATCATCACCCCAATCAGTCCAGTAGAAATAGCTGAATGTACATGTATATATGTATGTATTTTGACTTATTGTGGGTAGATCTAATATAAAACAAGAGGGCCATGATGGCCCTGAATCGCTCACCTGAATCTCCTTGCTCATGATTTAGATTTCCCCAAGACAAACACTCTGACCAAATTTCATAAATATCTAATGTTAACTACAGCCTCTATCATCTTCACAAGCTAAATGTTAACAGACATACAACAGATACACGATTGACATCCAGTGATCACAATAGCTCACCTTTGAGACCACTTCATGCTCAGGTGAGGTGTGCGGCCAATATTGACCCAGGTGTCAAGATTTCAGCAATCTTGGTAGAGATCCAAAACACAATGTCACATGCTAAACATCTATGCCTTGGTATTGCAGAAAAGAAGATTTTTGAAGTTTTTCTATAACATAATGTAAAATGAAGGGATGCCCGGGACGGGGCCAATATTGACCCAGGGGTCATGATTTGAGCAAAATTGGTAGAGGTCCTCTAGACAATGCTACATACTAAATATCTAAACTCTATGCCTTGTGGTTTCTGAAAAGATTTTTAAAGTGTTTTCTATATATCTCTTATATAAAATTAAGGGAGGCCCTGGGTCGGGCCAATATTGACCCAGGGGACATGATTTGGGCAATAGGTCCACTAGACAATGCTACAAGCAAACAATCTAAGATATATGCCTTGTGGTTCCAGAGAAGAAGATTTTTAAAAGAACATTCTATATATCTCTTATGTAAAATTAAGGGAGGAACAGGGTGGGGCAAATATTGACCCAAGGGTCATGATTTGAGCAATCTCGGTAAAGGTCCAACAGACAATGCTACTAGTAAAAATATATAAGCTCTATGCCTTGTGGTTCCAGAGAAGAATATTTTTTTAAGTTTTTCTATATATTTCTTGTATATAAAATAATGAGATGTCTGGGGTGGGGCCAATATTGACCCGGGGTCACAATTTGAGCAATCTTGGTAGAGGTCCACTAGACAATGCTACATGCTAAATATCTAAGCTCTATACCTTGTGGTTCCAGAGAAGATTTTTAAAGTTTTTTCTATATATCTCTTATACAAAATTAAGGGATCCCCGGGGCGGGGTCAATATTGACCCGGGGGTCATGATTTGAGCAATCTTGGCAAAGGTCCACTACGCAATGCTTCATGCTAAATATCTAAGCTCTATTCCTTCTGGTTTCTTAGAAGAAGATGTTTAAAGGTTTTGTTACCTGGTTGCCATGGCAACCAGAGTTCTAGATGGATCAACTTTATTTGAGCAATTTTTTAATCCCCCTATGTCAGGAACATCCAGGCAAAATTTCATCAATATAGGTCAAACGGTTTCAGAGGAGATGTCATTTGAAAGTGTGGACGGACGGACGGACGGACGGAAGACGGACGGTGAGTGATCACAATAGCTCACCTTGAGCACTTCGTGCTCAGGTGAGCTAAAAATATAATGTAAACGCGAACAGGAAAGGCAGCTTCAAGTTTCAAATGCATAAACTATCCAATGTTATCGTATTTCAAACTATTTATTTGAAATATGTACACTATCCAATACTATTATATTTCATAAGATATACATTGTATTTCATAATACTTTAGATAAAATTCATGTTTAAGTTCTCATTGGCCATCCGCCCTTTTGAATTTGATAATAAACTTCTTATTTGAAAGTACTATTAATGTATACATGTATAACATTTTTTTTAAAAAAAACCACCTAGGTTGGCATACCCATTTTCCGGGTCCACACAAATCGCTCTTGGTTTCTTCAATCCAGAATCAATCAGAGTTTTAACCTTGGAACCATCATAGTTGGTTACGTGGATTGCAATGTTGCCAATCCAGTAGATATGCTTGTAAAGCCAATCTACAGAGAGACCGCCAAGTGAGGACAGAATGTCATCATCACCAGTAGAAGCAAACACAATCTTTATTTCAGTAGCTAGAACATCATCATCACTAGTCTCGGCCCTAAAATACATCATCAAGCTACCCTACAGTATACTCATCAAAACTTGTAAGTATTCCGATACTATAAATACGGACATTTAAAGCTTAACAATCTCTGGTATAATATTTCATATTATCATAAATTATTTAGGCTTAATTAACATTTACTTATACGCCCATTCTAATCGTCACAACAACGTTCAGAAAATTAAATTCCATGGAATTAAATTATTTATTCCATAGACACCTACCAAAAACACTATGTAGTCTACACACCAACTATAGAATCAGTTGATTTCACTCTATCACATACGTGTTCTGACCAGTATTGGAACAAAACAACTATACTATTTCTTAGTTTTGAATGAATACGTAATTATCTCATCTAACAGTTATAAATGTTTAACAGTTTCACAAGCAGGTAATTAAAGGCAGTATTCAAAGCATGTTATCGTATAAACAAACTTATTTTTAAAAAATACTTGAATGACATACATATATGTCTAATTATGCATATGCATGTATATAATATGTGGTATTCGATATTGATCTTATTTAAATGGAGAATAAGGATAGCCAATCATATCGCCCGTTACTGACCACGAGTTTAATATGGTGTGATCTGATTGATTCTCCTTATCCTTAAGTAAGGTAAGATCAATATTGAATACCACCCCATGTATGCGTTTAGTGTATACCCACAAACGACCCGTAGCAGTTTACCTCATTATCATCTTCTGTATTAAATCAGTCCAGAATATCAGACCTTCATCATAATCGAAGTCAAGAGCAACACTGTTGGATGTGTTTTTAACAAGGAGTTCTATATTAGTTGAGTTTACTCTTTGTCTACGGATATCACGTCTTTCAGTATAGAACAACCATGCTGGATCTCCCTCTGCTCTACACAAATAATCGTTCTCCATGATGTATCCAGTTTGACACTCGCATTTATAACCAGCCTCGGTGTTGACACAGATTTGTGAACAGTTGTGACGTTGTTGGCATTCGTCCATTTCCTTACAATGGCCAGCTTCTTCGTTAGTTTCCACCCATCTAAATCCTTCATCACAGATACACTCTGCTACCATTGACTGGTTAGATAGCACACCACAATGACTGTCATCTGGACATTCGTGTTTCAAACATGGATTCTCTCCTCAAATAAAGCAACAATCAGTCAGTGTTTGACGTTTATGTAAAAGTCATGATATATATATGGACATTCGCAAACAAATAACAATTAAATTTATGAAACGAAATTATTTAATATCGGTGATTGAATAGTCTAATACCGTAAAGTTAACCGTAATGATGTTCAACAAATCTTACATGGGTTACTTTAGGTGAAAACATCATCCAAATGTAGGATGCATATCAATATTAGTTTAACCAGTGCCAGAATATACTTATGAGGTGACGACGTGTTTTGATTACTGTAAAACTACCATAATGTGTAAGGTGAGTTAGTTTTGTTATTGAGGTTAATCTATGAGCAAAACTGACGATGGATCAGAAAATTGTTGTCTTTATTTAGATTTGGTGGTCTTATTATTAGTGTGGTCACCGTGTGATATTTTTATGTTCATGTCAATTACATACATAATGTGTATAAGTACAACAATCAATACTCAACCACATAGTACATACAACAGACATGGTAAAAGATAATATTAAGTCAGACAAGCTGACAACTACACAATAACATTGCTTTGGAATAAAAGTTCATGACTTACTCTATTATAGACAAAATACACACCTTCTAATATAGCAGATTCCTTGTCCTCTTCTTCCGTAGAAACTGTCCCTTCTGTGCTGATTTCTCCACCTGAAATTTTTAAACACATTTCATTGTCAGATATATATAAGTCCAGAAATGCATCCACACAGCGTTAAGCGCATAAAAGCAGGAGCGTTGAGCCACACGTTCTAAAAATGCAGTTACGGTCAAGTACTTTTATAAATATTGGCAAATATAAAATACAATCGACAATAAAGAATGGTTACTTGTAGCAATTGAAAAAAAATCTCATTAAAGAGGATGTAGAGCGCGGAGGTTGTTGCCTTTTATGTAGAACATGTAAGAACTTTTAACTTTGACTTCACAGAAGCCATCGATACAATGGTAGAATGCCTACTTGTCGAACACGTTTTTTTGTCAGCATTCAACCTGTAACCATCGCCACATACACAGGAAATTGTAGCTTTAGTGGAATTTCTAGCTGCTGGCAAACATAAGAACTCACACTTGGCTGTCTCACATAAAATCGTTGCTTCGGTCTTAATTTCTAAAAATGCAAAACAATCATTAAAAATAACATTAAGAGCCTCTACAAATGGTTTAGAGAGTGTCTAGATAATACATTCAGATTGAAACACACCTACAATTGCAATTTCCATCTCAAATAAATTATCAAAAAGTATGCCAGTTAACTTTTTCCAAAGTTCTCATAGAATGTATGGACTGGAATGGCGCAAGGTCGACTTGTCTATGTAGCATTTGCAGTGGTTTAAAAACATATTTCACATTTCGATGACCATCCTCAGTTTATTACTCTTAAGGGCATGTGTACTGTTTTATCATAGCACCTACAAAAACTACAAACTTACTTTCAAATTAAAATTTAGAATAATTCTTTAATATCTACTCACTCGGGTAAGATATTTTCTGGAGTTCGTTTACTGAATCATTATTAATGTTGAACGATCATGGTTCATGTTTAGGTAGTACAAATATAAACAACCATACAGTGAAGGAGTTGTTTTTGGCATTTAGCAGGTAACTGTATCATTAAAATAGAATAAAAATGAAATTTCTGTAAAAAGTCTTAATCAATGATACATTTACCTGTGATTTAAGCAACATTGAAAATGTACATACATTTGTATGTTGAAAAGATAGGGTTATGTTGACAAATTACAACAAGATAACACGATTGACAAATAAGTAAATACATGTATAACACATAACCTACCTTTTTCTTGTCTTAACGCATGGTATATTTTTATTTCCATTATAGAATACGTTCCGTTACTGAGCGTTTTCAAATCATTGCCTGCCACTTTGTGAACACGTTTGATAGAGTTAGTATTCCAGTCACTCCAATAAAGATAATCTCCAAACACAGAGATGGAGAAGGGATGCTTCACGCCCGTTACATCAACCAAAACAACTCTTATGTCACTTCCATCTAACTTTGCAGTTCCTATCTTATCAAGTTTGGCGTCAGCCCAATAGATACGTTTTCCAACATGGTCTGAAAAGAGACTAACTTTGCAATACGTGCATTTGAATACATGTTTGTATTTCAAATTTGTCGTGAAAGACCTATATAAGCCATGTAACTGTCATGGAACACATACAGAATACCGTTAAATGTGGAACCCGATATCGCAAATGCACAAAAATTCATCAGGATTATGAGCAACACTTTATCAGTGCCTATTTTGTCACTAAAGACATTAAAACATGAAAATGCTTTTATTTATATTCTACATACAGGAACCGCACCTTATTTGAAGATATTTGCATGAAAAATGTATGCTGTATAATATTATAATATTGTTTGTATAAGCGATGACATATCAGACACATAAATTAATGATTTTCGTGACTGATTGTATTCCTTATATTTGTAAGTGAGACACTTCTATTCTTTAATTTATGGTAATTTTAGGAAAGCATTCTAGTCAATCAGTTTATCAAACTACGCTCACCAATAGTTAATCCATTAGGCCATCCAACGTGTTCACCTCCATGTATTATTACTTCTCTGTTATTACCGTCCATACCACATCTCTCAATCTTCGGATCACTTCCCCAGTCAGTCCAGTAGAAATATCTGAATATACATGTTCGTATTTTAATATTGTTAAGGTCATAAAATATAAATTTGAATTGCGAAACTATCAAATACTATGAAACAATTTACGACACAGCAAAGTAAGCTTACACTCATTAAAAGTTATAAACATCTCGACATTGACATAATTGCTACTTTAATTGCATATCTGAACAATTTACACAGAAGAAATAATCCGTAATTAGAACCGTTGTTATAAAATTGCAGGTGAAAATGTATCTCTATGTTGCATTATTACTAGACAAAACTACTGTAGTGGCTAAAAAAGTTATTTCTTTTTTTTCTTCAATTCTTATAGTCTTTTTTTTAGCTTTATCGCATAGTTAATTTATTCTCCCCGTCATTGGTGCGAGAGGGTCGGGGAACCATCCCTCATCTCACCAAAAAGTAATTTCTTAACTGATTGAAGTTGTTGTACGAAACATTTACTTATTTGTTAAGTGAGAATAAAATAAACAAGGATTTCTTTGGTTAATTAATGAAAAAAAGATAATATCGAAAAAATAAATGAGTATTAGCACTACTTTTTAATAATTTATTAGCGTATATCAAAGACGCCATTAAGTAACACATGTACGAAAATCCTTAAAAGACAAAAACCACGGTGTATATGTTAAAGGTTCTCCGAAGGCAAGAACAACATGGAAAACCATGTCGAGTATAATTCCTCTGTACAATGGATTCAGCATGTCTGTCGGTCTGTTCTTCCTACCAAGCCATAAGCGTGCTGTATTTCTAGGGTCGGATCGGTGATTCTTGGAATATTCAAGGTATTTTATCGTAAAAACAAACTTTATTGAAAACACAAATGTGCATATTTGTAAAATTACAAACACCAGATTAGTATACACATGCCGATTATACCAGCAAACAACGACAAGCAGCTTACCTCATTATTTTCTTAAGTTGAACATCGGTCCAGAATATCAGACCTTTATCATAATCAAAGTCAAGAGCAACACTGTTAGGTGTGTCTTCAACGAGAAGTTCTATATCAGTTGAATTTACTCTTTGTCTACGGATTTCGCGTCTATTAGCATAGTACAACCAAACTGGTTCTTCATTTTCTTGAGAAACTAAAATACCGGTACCATAGTTGAAAGTTAACAGTATAGATATGGTATATACATCAATCAATCTGTAAAATTACGCCCTGCTCGTTTGAATAGTTCATTCATACTTATGAGTTGATGATACCGTGCTCAGAGTACAAAATCACACTTAATACAAGGTACCTTGTTTGATCGCCGTGAGCAGTTATTAATGCCAGCACATCCTCTTTACATAGATCACAGTTATATAATAGTAGTCCGTTGTTGAATGTTTGTCAACTCTCCACGGAAGGGAAGGACGCCGCTGTTGGGCAGCATTATTTGGTGGTTTTACCCTGCTGTTTACGTCGTACCACACATTCACAATCGGTGGAACTATTACATATGGTGGCTAATTTACATCATGTTGTATTTTCGCCTTTTCGTCACAGAAAGCAAAAATACAAGACGAGAATGTAAAATACGACACATTGGACTTTGTCGTGTCTTCCGTTTTAGCATTGTTGTGGCGAAAAAGCGAAATATTCGACACAGGAAGACCTGGAAGGGCGACAATACAACACGAAAATTGTGTCGTGTCGTACATTACATCGTTCGTATCTTTGCTTTTGTGGCGAAAGTGCAACAATGCAAAAAACGACGAAGTTGAATTTTATCGTATTTTCGCTATGTTGCTTTGTTGTGGCGAAAAGGCAAAATAACACATAGCGTAATTCAACCACCATAATTAGGCGATAGAGACGGTCGGCCAGTCAACAACCTTGGTCTTGTTCTGAGCGAAATAGATAAATACGTGTGATCAAGGCAATATGTCAGCTGATCCCACCATGGTTTATAATGCCTTGATGTATATCGAAATTCTGTCGGACGAATCGACTGCATTCGTAGCATTCAAACAAGGTATTAATTGAGTTAATTTATATTCTGGACATGGTTACTTGAAACAGTAATATATGGTAAACAAACTATTATTGAGGCTGATAAGAGGGCACATCCCTATAGTAAAGTTTTGATGTTGTGATGTTGTCAGATTTTGTTTGAACAATGTCAAATTGATCAAATGTGTGCGCTCTTAAATTTACTTAGTGTAGTAGCAAAGGAAAGTACAGAAGTCGTTGCCTTTAATGTAGAAAACATTGTAGCAATGACAGAATGCTTACTTGTCGTCTGTACAGGCTGTGGGGAAGTCAGACGTGGTATAACAATCACTGGAACAGACGAACACGTTCTCTGGTCAGCATTCAAGTTGTGTCCATCGCCACATACACAGGAAACTGTAGCCTTAGTGGAATTTCTCGCTGCTGGCAAACATAAGTACTCACACTGGGCTATCTCACATAACTTCGTAGCTTCGGTCTTAAATCCTAAAAAGAGCAAAGCAATCATTAAAAAGGAACATTTCGATGCCTCTTCAAATAGTTTGCAGAATGTCTGGATAATATAATCTGATTTATACACGCCTCCAATTGCTATTTTCATCGCAAATGTAATGTCAAAAAGATTATATCAGGTAACTTTTTCCGAAATTCTCTTTCATAGATTGTATGGACTGAAAGTACGCAAAGTCGACTTGTAAATGTAACATCTGCAGTGGTTTTGAAATATTTCACAATTTGATGGTCACCTTAAGTTCATCAACTTCCAATACACTTCCGGTTCGAATTCTACTACTTCTGGGTGAAAACTATTTATTTCACAGCAGCGTTACATATGTGTGCCGTAATAAGGAAATGAAAGATAGCACATAACTAACCTATTTCTTGTCTTAACTCCTGATATTTTTCCCAAGATAGATAGTAAGGACTGTTATTTAGCAAGGTCGACTTGTAAATGTAACATTTGTGCATTTACAATATTTCACATTTTAAATGTCATTTTAAGTGCATCAACTTTTAATAAATTATGGATTCGTATTCAATTACGCTTATGTAAAAACTATTTATTTCAAGACATCGGTATTAATGCCGTATTAAGAAAAGAAAGTATAACGCATAACTAACCTATTTCTTGTCTTAACTCGTGATATATTTTTACATCCATAACAGTATTTATGCCACTACCGATCGTTTTCAGATCTTCTCCCGTTACTTTATGTACTCTTTTGATGGAGTCAGTATGCAATTCACTCCAATAAAGATAATCTTCAAACACAATGATGGACCATGGATACTTCAAATCCTCAGAATCAAACAAAACATCCTTTATGTCACTTCCGTCTAAATTCGCAGTTCCTATCTTGTCAAGATTGACGTCAGCCCAGTAGATACGTTTTCCAACATAGTCTGAAAAGAGTCAAACTGTGCTATACATATGTGCTTTTGTTCAAGTAAAGTGTTTATGCCTTGGATAGTTTATCTAAGCACCGAAACATCATTTCTACTCTGATAACATATTTATATCGATAAAAGAAAAGCACGAACGCGCAAATAGCCATTCAACATTACCACCAATAGCACCACTGACTTTTTGGTTAAGATGTTCATACATTGAAATGCTTTTTACAAAAATAGTATTCTTCATACAGGAACAACATTGTAGTTGAAGAGGATTGCGTAAAGCATATTTTATGTTGTACGATACTAGCATTATTCTATTGTTTGCATAGTCGAGTTTATGTTTCCTTTTATTTATAAGGGAAGCATTCTAATTATTCATTGCAAAGCGATTCCGAGACAGCATACTAGACTATTAGTCTTACCAATAGTTAATCCATTAGGCCATCCAACATGTTCACTTCCATATACTATTGTCTCTCTGTTATTACCGTCCATACCACATCTTTCTATCTTCGAAGTAGCTCCCCAATCAGACCAGTACAAATAGCTGAATGTACAGGTATTATTGAATTAAGGATAAATGCAAATATTCAAATACAAAACTAGTCATTAATATGTTGTAAATAATGTAAAATGTACTATTTAACTTACCCCTTTTCCGGGTCAACACAAATAGCTCTGGGGTTATCTAATTCTATATCAATCAGCGTTTTAACCTTGGAACCATCATAGTTGGAAACGTGGATTCTGTTTAAGTATGTCCAGTAGATGTGTTTGTAAAGCCAATCTACAGAGATACCGCCAAGTGCGGACCCATTGTTATCATAATTATAAGGAGAAGCAGCAAACACAGTCCTTATTTCAGTAGCTAGAACAGCACCATCACCAATCTTTGTCCTAAAATACATTATCAAGTGTCAGCATCATTGGCATCTTAGCCCTAAAATACATTGTTGAGTTTCTCTTCGGGACACTCATTATACTTATGAACGGATTGGTCACCATTAATATTCACGTACCGCCGCACACACACAATAATGACATATAAAATGGTTATCCTGGATTGAGCTCCCTATGGGTAGACACAATCTTATTAGCGCAATTAACTCCTTGCGATTTTGACAGAGTTTCCATAGAATATCGACATCTGAACAACGAGAACATGATTGTGCGCATTGGGGATTAAACTTGGGCTGCAATTTGACACTTCGGAGTGTTTTAGACAGCCAAATGGCGAGAGCTCTATTTAGCATTTATGTCAAGCGAAAAAGGCGGCGTTGATACGATTGTAGATTGTAATTACAATGTCAAGAATAATATACGTTCCGTTTATATCCCAAACGAAGCTTTTACAGTTTACCTCATTATTTTCCCAAGGTAATCATCCGTCCAGAATATCAGATCTTCGTCATAATCGAAGTCAAGAGCAACACTGTTGGATGTGTCTTTAACAAATAGTTCTATATTATTTGTGTTTACTCTTTGTCTACGGATATCACCTCTGTTAGTATAGTACAACCATGCTGGATCTCCATCTGCTCTACACAAATAATCGTTCTCGATGATGTATCCAGTTTGACACTCGCATCTATAACCAGCCTCGGTGTTGATACAGATTTGTGAACAGTTGTGACGTTGTTGACATTCATCCATGTTCTTACAATGGCCAGCTTCTTCGTCTGTTTCCATCCATTTAAATCCTTCGTCACAGATACACTCTGCTATTATTGACTGGTTAGCAAACACAACACAATGGCTGTCATCTGGACATTCGTGTTTCAAACATGGATTCTCTCCTCAAATAAAGCAACAATCAGTCAGTGTTTGACGTTTATGTAAAAGTCATTATTTATATATGGACATTTGCAAACAAATAACAATTAAATTTATGAAACGAACTGATTTAATATCGGTGATTGAATATTCTAATACCGTAAAGTTAACCGTAATGATGTTCAACAAATCTTACATGGGTTACTTTAGGTGAAAAACATCATCCAAATGTAGGATGCATATCAATATTAGTTTAACCAGTGCCAGTATGAGGTGACGACATGTTTTGATTACTGTAAAACTACCATAATGTGTAAGGTGAGTTTTGTTATTAAGGTTATCTAAGAGCAAAACTGACGATGGGTCAGAAAATCATTGTCTTTACTTAGATTTGGTGGTCTTATTATTAGTGTGGTCATCGTGTGATATTTTTATGTTCATGTCAAATACATACATAATGTGTATAAGTACAACAATGAATACTCAACCACATACTACATACCACAGACATGTTAAAAGATAATATTAAGTCAGACAAGCTGACAACTACACAATAACATTGCTTTGGAATAAAAGTTCATGACTTACTCTATTATAGACAAAATACACAAGTTCAAGAAATTTTAATGGCATAAACATATATACATGTTTGTCGCCACAAACAACTGGCGTTGAAAATATACAAATCAATTACAAAGAAATACAGTAGAAATTGGAAATACAGAAAAGCATGAGTAATATTATTCATACATACACAATTATGTAATATCTTACACACATACATTAAAATATGCATACATTATTTACAAATATAACATGGCAATTTCATTATGGATTATGATATATATATAGTTACAAAGGAAAGATTAAGGATTAATTGTTATTCTAGACATAGATTCTGTCCTTAATTTATCTGCGTGATACAAATAGGCAGCCAGATTAACTGTACTTTTTTTCGAGGTGTTTTTCATTATATTGCAAAATTTATTTATTGTAGGCCAGGTACTGTAATATCGTTTTATATATTTAGTTCTCAGATCCTGATAATGGGGACACACAAGGAGAAAGTGAAATTCATTTTCGATCATATTCATGTTACATAATTTGCATAGCCTTAAGTTTCTTTCTATGTTTCTATGTCGTCCTTCTTCGATATATAATCTATGTGCAGAACATCTAAAACGACTTAACGCTGCTCTGTGTTTATCATTTGATACAATAGAAATATATGATGCCCTTTCAAAAGTCAGTTTAAAAGTTCTGTATGTTTCTAGTCTAGAGGAATTGTCTAAATCACTGAACCATTTTTGCAAATAGCTATCAGTTATCCTTTGACAAAGGCTAGCAATAACAGAATCGTTTGCATACAAATTATGTGTCCAAAGGTATGCAAATCCCATGTTTGATAACAATTTAATGAAGGTTTTGGTCCATGTATTAATATAGTTTCCATTTCTATCTTGCATATACATTAACTTATACATCAAAGATTCAGGTTGTTTAATAATTCTGTACCAGTATTTGACTATTCTTATTTGTCTTACATACAACATAGGATACCTAGCAACTTCACCATAAACGGCTGCATTTACTGTATTCTGCTTTAGTTTCAAAATTTGTTTTAAAAATCGTATATGTATTTTTTCTATGTCCGGTGCATTATGGAATCCCCAAACCGGAGAACCATAGTTTAATATAGGCGATATCATACTATCAAAAAGTTTCAGCTTTTCAGAAATTGCCAAAGGCACAACATCATACAATGAGTTTAATGAGAATAATGCTCTCCCTGCTTGATTAGCTAAATTCTTTTGGGTATGATAAAAATTGCCATTCGCACTAAGTGTTACACCTAGGTAAGTAAATTCCTTTACAACTGCTAATCTAGCACCATTATAAAAAACATCTACGTTTTCTATTGTGTGTCCCCTTTTAAACACCATACATACAGTCTTGTCAATGTTTACTGCTATACCCCATTTTAAGCAATATGCATGTAGCCTATCTAACAGTAATTGTAGTCCTTCCTTGCTGTAGGAAAATAGAACAGTGTCATCTGCAAAAAGTAATAAGAATATTTGCAACTGGTCAATTGTAAAGGCCTCAAATTCATCACTCTCCATGTAATTGTGCATATCATTAACAAAGAAGACAAATAGAAGTGGGGATAAAGGCTCACCCTGCTTCACACCCATATAGCTGTCTATAAATGTTGACAGGTCATTGTTTACTCGAACACACGACTTAACACTTTGATACATACTTTGTAATATTTTTACAACTTTAGTAGATACACCATAATCAATTAATTTAAACCAAATTCCATTTCTGTATACTAAATCAAAACATTTACGAAAATCTACAAAAGAACAATACAATTTTTTCTTTTCGTGTTTAAGAACTTTGTCAATAATTGACGTTAAAACAAAAATACAATCAACTGTACTTCTACCTTTAACAAACCCGTATTGATTATCGGATAGTATATTATTATCATCTGCCCATTTTCGCAATCGAGTATCTAAAATAATGGAGAATATTTTAGAAAATATGCTAGTTAATGTAATTCCACGATAATCATTAACATCATTCATATCACCTTTTTTGGGTACCGGAACAATAATACCTTTCGTCCATAATTCTGGATAAACACCGTTATCAAAAATATAATTAAAAAGTCGACATATGCTCGGGGCTAACTCGTTTTTACAAACTTTAAACATTTCAGGTGTTAGCATGTCGATGGAGCCACCCTTACCATTTTTCAGGGTGGATATCGCTTTAATAACTTCATCAACTGTTATAACAGAATCTAGATCATCAACAAAATTGTTATCAGTAAAATTGGCGTCGGACAAATTATTCTCTACATCATCATTATTAAAAACATCAGTATTGGAATAAAGATTTTTAAAATGATCATGGAATTCCTCTACCGGTATATTACCGTTTTTCGTTTTTTTGCGTATATTTTTTATTTCTTTCCAAAAATTAGTTGGTTGTTTTTCAGCTAAAAAGTGCAATTTCTGTTTATTTTTGTTATTGTATTGAGATCCTGCTTTCCTCTTTGTTAGCTTATAAATACGTCTATTTTCTTTCAGAATGTTCAAATGTTCTGGACATTTATTACGAGAAAATGCCTTATTTGAAGTGCACGACGTGCTAATTCACAATCACGATTGAACCAGTCATTTTTATATTTTCTTGGATTATTAGATTGGCGTGTGTTAGTCTTTACTGTTTTGCCACATACATCATATGCACATTTATACAATAAATCGGAAAACTCTTCCAACCCTCTGTTTAGGTCAGTAACTTGGTTAGTAATATCACCTATTACATTTTCAAAAACGTGCAGCTTTGACTGTATGCAATCTTTGTATATTATATCATTATCAGAATTCCAAATTACTTTATCTACATATCTTGCTTCGGGCTCGCAATTGGTATTTGTACAATGTATAGTAAAA
This sequence comes from Spisula solida, assembly GCA_947247005.1. Taxonomy (NCBI): domain Eukaryota; kingdom Metazoa; phylum Mollusca; class Bivalvia; order Venerida; family Mactridae; genus Spisula; species Spisula solida. The sequence continues at coordinate 30,713,313 of OX365954.1, forward strand.
TCCACATTTATTGGAACATGTGGTGAAAAGGAATGCATGTCATGAATGGTAAAGTTCTTGACACATGGAAATAACTCATGGGATACTAATACATAGTCAATTACACTATTCCCTGTATTAGCCATATACGTATATTGACCTACCGGGTCACCATAAAATCGACCATTTAATTACAAAGGTTCGAGCTAATACATAAATCAATAATCCTTTGGCCAGAAGCATTAACCACATTATCCATAGATTGTCTATCCGGAAGTTGCAAATGACCAAAATCGTCGTTCAACATAGTGTACGGTAAATTAGACCGGTCCGTGTTTGTCATTATATCATATCTATGGCCAACCCGACCGTTAAGATCCCCAATAATAGAAATAGTTCCGCAATCAGAGTATTTTCTAATCCCTAATTCTATGGACTCGTGAAATCCAGTCGGGTGCTGATTAAAATACGGCGAATTTTGCGGAGGGATATATGCAAAACAAACATATAAATCATTTTCCATTCCAAAGAATTCTTTACATAACTTAACCCATATTATACCGTTATCGTCCGACTCAAGTATTGTAATACCTTTAGATATTAAGTCGCTGTAAAACAGACATACACCCCCGTGACCGCGTCTAGACGTTTTACGTAATGATTCTGGCCTAGGTACACAAAAACATTCGTAACCATCTAATTCATAGTCAGTTCGATTAGTTTGCCATGTTTCACATATGAATACAATATCAAATGTTGATACAAAACATTGAAAATCACAATCGTTTATACATGAGTCTAACCCTTCAATGTTCCAAGATGCAACTGAGAGTTCACACTTTTCTTGCCACCCTCACTCACTTGGAGGGATGGACACACCTTCTAATATAGCAGATTTCTCGTCCTCTTCTTCCGTAGAAACTGTCCCTTCAGTGCTGATTTCTCCACCTGAAATTTTTAAACACATTTCATTGTCAGATATATATAAGTCCAGAAATGCATCCACACAGCGTAAAGCGCATAAAAGCAGGAGCGTTGAGCCACACGTTCTAAAAATGCAGTTACGGTCAAGTACTTTTATATATATTGGCAAATATAAAATACAATGGACAATAAAGAATGATTACTTGTAGCAATCGAAAAAAATATCATTAAAGAGGATGTAGAGCGCGGAGGTTGTTGTCTTTCATGTAGAACATGTAAGAACTTTTAACTTTGACTTCACAGAAGCTATCGATACAATGGTAGAATGCCTACTTGTCGAACACGTTCTTTTGTCAGCATTCAACCTGTATCCATCGCCACATACACAGGAAATTGTAGCTTTAGTGGAATTTCTAGCTGCTGGCAAACATAAGAACTCACACTTGGCTGCCTCACATAAAATCGTTGCTTCGGTCTTAATTTCTAAAAATGCAAAACAATCATTAAAAAGAATATTAAGAGCCTCTACAAATGGTTTACAGAGTGTCTAGATAATACATTCAGATTGAAACACACCTACAATTGCAATTTCCATCCCAAATAAATTATCAAAAAGTATTATGCCAGTTAACTTTTTCCAAAGTTATCTTTCATAGAATGTATGGACTGGAATGGCGCAAGGTCGACTTGTCTATGTAACATTTGCAGTGGTTTAAAAAAATATTGCACAGTTCGATGACCATCCTCAGTTCATTACTCTTAAGAGCATGTGTACTGTTTTATCATAGCACCTACGAAAACTACAAACTTACGTTCAAATTTAAATTTAGAATAATTCTTTAACATCTACTCACTCGGGTAAGATATGATTTTCTGGAGTTCGTTTACTGAATCATTATTAATGTTGAACGATCATGGTTCATGTTTAGGTAGTACAAATATAAGCAAGCATACAGTGAAGGAGTTGTTTTGGCATTTAGCAGGTAACTGTATCATTGAAATAGAATAAAAATGAAATTTCTGTAAAAAGTCTTTATCAATGATACATTTACCTGTGATTTAAGCAACATTGAAAATGTACATACATTTGTATGTTGAAAAGATAGGGTTATGTTGACAAATTACAATAAGATAACACGATTGACAAATAAGTAAATATAACACATAACCTACCTTTTTCTTGTCTTAACGCATGGTATATTTTTATTTCCATTATAGAATACGTTCCGTTACTGAGCGTTTTCAAATCATTGCCTGCCACTTTGTGAACACGTTTGATAGAGTTAGTATTCCAGTCACTCCAATAAAGATAATCTCCAAACACAGAGATGGAGAAGGGATGCTTCACGCCCGTTACATCAACCAAAACAACTCTTATGCCACTTCCATCTAACTTTGCAGTTCCTATCTTATCAAGTTTGGCGTCAGCCCAATAGATACGTTTTCCAACATGGTCTGAAAAGAGACTAACTTTGCAATACGTGCATTTGAATACATGTTTGTATTTCAAATTTGTCGTGAAAGACCTATATAAGCCATGTAACTGTCATGGAACACATACAGAATACCGTTAAATGTGGATAGTCCAGGAGCCAGATTTCAAAAGAGGCTTAAAATGGATTTTCATTTACCCCATCTGGTAGAAAACGTCTGTTGGTATTTTCGAATAATATAGACATTCAAGCTTTAGAAAAAGGTGGATGCCAGATCTGAAAGTGGTGCAGATTTTTTTAACAGGGGCAACAACTCTTGCTATCCAAGAAATTTACGAAACTACCCGGTAACCTATGTTCTAGTGTGGAGTTTTTGTTTATATATGCATTGCCATATATTTGCATGGATATTATTCATTTGATAATGTGCTTCAAAAGTACATACAACACGGACCAGTTTGAGGTCAAGGTCAAGGTCAGTGTAAGGTCAAAGTGTGAAAAATAGCTAAAAATGAATATTTACTCTATATTTTTCTTTGTATAGCATGTGTTTTCAATTCAATTTGGTTATAAAAATGATAGTTATGTTTGTTAGTACATATTCTGTCATTATAGGCCATTTGTTTGATTCAAAATATAAAAATATTGTCAACACAGCCATTTTATGCAAATGCTAGTTGGCCGAAATGGCAATCTTACGAAGACCCTAGGCATTTTGTGATCTTATGTGATTTTTTTGTTTACGTATGTAGTGTCTTATATTTACATTTATATTATTCATATGGTTATATGCATCAAATGGACATACGCCTAAGACAAATGTGAGGTCAAGGTCAAGGTCATTTTAAGGTCAAAGTGAACAAAATAGTTGAAAAAATAAAAAAATGAGATTTTCTCTCTATTTTTCTTAATATAACATGTGTTTTGAATTAAATTTAGGTAATTAAAATGATAGTTGTGTTGGTAAGTAAATATTCTCTAATGATAAGCCATTTGATTAATTCAAAATGTATCATTTTTGATAAAACCCCTGTCATTTTATGCTTTCCGAGCTGGCATTCATACGAAAACCCCTGGCATATTATGACCTTATGTGATTAGTTCGTTTACGTATGTTGTCTCTCATATTTGCATGGATATTATTAATTTGATTAAATTCATCAAATAGACATACACCTTAGACCATTTTGAGGTCAAGGTCAATGTGAAAATATTAGCTAAAAAAGTACAAATTGATATTTCCGCTCTACTTTCCTTATTCTCGCGTATGTTTTAATTCAATTTTGTTTGTGAAAGTGATAGATGTAGTGGTTAGCAAATATTTTCTCATTATAAGTTATTTGTTTAAAAATATATGTTAAAAATTGGTAAAACTGCCATTTAACGCAAATTCATGCTGATCGAGATGGCATTCTTTAATTGCTAGCTGCTTTCAAATACATGTACACTTGTATTCAAATATGAGTTTTATTTCTGTCAGTATTATTAAATGTTAGTATAAACATTGTTACATAACTCAATATCTTACTCTTAAGTGGATATAAAATGATGACCACTTCAAGGTCAAGGCCAATATCATTTAAAGGACAAATTACAAATGCTTGAACAATTCAAGTTTTATCTCATTTGTTCGTTACATGTAATATGAAGTACTTTGGACACTGTATTTTGTTTGTATACTTAGGTGTGTAATTCTTTCAGCTGGAAACATTATGTCACCATCTTTGATGAGGGATTATACTGCTTTACATACGCCGATCGGTCGGTCTGTATGTCGGTTATGATCACACGGTTTCTGAGTAATACCCTACCAATCCTTGGTACTAGGATCCTCACCCTTGACACATTTTATAGAACAGTAGATGAATTTCATTGGTTATGAGGTCAGTAAGTCGAAGTCTGTACCCCTTAAGGTCTGATGTATCGGTACTAGATACTGGTGTGTATCCGATGGACCTTGACTGACTGTACACGATGGTGTTGAGTATCTCATAGGGCCTGGAATATCTGCATTTAGCGACGATTGGTAACCCTAATGATCTGGTACATTTGGCTGCACTGGGTGGTGATCCTAGAATAACTGTACAATGTATTAGTGAACACCCAATAGGGCATGGGATAGCTCAACACAGTGATAGTGAGTCCCATCATAGGACATAAGTACCTGTACTTTGCCGTGACGCATCTCCAATAACGCCAGACGTATGGCTGTACTAATTGGTTGTGAGTATCCCATTTGGCATTCTATAGCTGAACTCTGTAGTGGTACGTAAAATCCAGAATGACTGTACCAGTGATAGGTAGGTACCCCACTAAGTAAAGTTTTCATTGTGATAGGAGAACATATGAATTTGATAAATAGGTAGAGAAACTGTTAACTTACTTTTTACACCCTGTATATACCAGGCTTTGTTAACTTTCACACAGTATCAAACAATTTTAGGCTCTAATGCGATGAATGGCAATACAAGTCGATGTAAAGTACTCAACATGACTTTGAATAGCTGTACTTGCCAATGGTGAGTACCAAACATGACGTGTGATTGACTCTACTTCGATGTTGGGACCACTCCTTACGGCCTGGTATGGTCGCAAATGTGCGGTATCTATCACGCAGGGCCTTGTGTGTCTGTACCCTGTTGTGGCGAATACCTTTAAGGGTATGTGATGGCTGCACTTGGTTGTGATTAGTATCCTGTAGGACCAGGGACGACATAATTATGTGATGATGTGTACAAGACTTTCGCTGTTTGATGGCTTCTAGAGTATTATATCGTGGTGTATAACAACATACAGCCTTAGGTGCTTATACTCAGCGTTGGTACTACTTATCTGGGATGACAACATTTATATACAGTGGTTAGTAGTGGTTAGGAACTGGTGTTGCACGAGTATATTCCTTAGAACCCGGTTTGTCAGTACTTGGTGGTGATGAGTACCACAAAAACTTGGTGCGGTTGTATTCAGAGGTAGTGACAACAGTGTAATATATATGGCTGTTGTGTGTGGTTGTGATTTCATTGTATACAGCTATGCATGTTTATACTCTGTTCTGTTGGTTACCAAACAGGGACTTATAATTAAAGACGCATTCACTGTCAAAATTGCTGCTTTACATAGTATGTACCCGATTGGCATGGGATAGCTGCATTCAGTGATGGTTACGTGTCCGGCATGAGATGAATACATTATTTAGTGATGAGTATCTCATAGGCATGGAATGGATATACTTTGTTGTGTTGATCATTAGTATCTAAGTTTACCTTCGGTGTCTTTACAATATAGTGATGTTTTGTATGTAACAGATAGGGTCTAGCTGTATTATTAGGTGTTATCGAGTACATTACGGTCTGGGATGATTATATTCTCATGTGGTAAATACCTTCTTTAGTATAGGTTGTATGTACATTAAAGTGGCCGCGTGTGGCATATGTCCATGAGATGCATATTCCTTGCAGTGATGTGTACCCACATTATGCTTCTGATATCTGTACCTTGTAATGAAGCGTACCACATAGTGTCTTAAATGTATGTACCCTGTATTGGTGTTTACCACATAGGCCCTGAGATGTCTGTACCAGCTGGCAGTGATTTGTACCGCATAGGGTCTAAGATGCATGTACTTGGCATTGATGCTTACCTCATGAGGCATATGACTTATATACTTACCGGTGATACTCTGTAGGGCATGGATGGCTGAATTATGTTGTGGTGAGTGTAACATTAGGCCTGATATCTCTGCACATTGCAGCGGTGAATATATCATTGCCCAACGGAATAGTTGTATTATGTGCTGGTACGCACGCCATTGGGTCTGCGTGAATGTTTCTAATAGTAACAGTGTTCTGGATAGCTACGAATAGAAGATGATAATGGGTTTTCTCAAGGGTCCCGGAATCCTATATATACCTAGGTTAATTGATACATGTAGTTTGTATCATTAAGTATCAGACCCCCTTTGAGTCAATGGTGTATATAAAGGATTAACGGCTGTTACGAAAACAGATAATTGGTTGTTTTAACATCAATGAGTAGTGTATACATGCGTGGACTTCATCTCATGGTTGTTTAGTCAGGTTAATGTAAAGCCAATTGCAATTTTATACAAAGTGAGGCAAATCAATATTGCATGAACAATAAAAAGTACTGTTGACCTAAGATGACATTGATCATGTCAATAGATTAAGGGAACATTCTACAAATAATAAAAAGTCCATAATATCTATACAAATATATGATTATATCATTATAAATATATGTCAATTTTGATTGAAAACGACTAGTACTACGAATGCAACAATACCACACCCTGATACGTAAAATGGCTATTTTAATACCATTTTTAATTAAACAAATAACTTTTGCTTATAATGAAAGGAGAATATGTTCTTACCCACATATGTATTACTTTCATAACCAAACTTTATTCAAATCATATGTCAAAATAAGAAAAATAGAGAGGAAATATTAATGTTTAGCTATTTTTCACCTATTGACCTTGAAATGACCTTGACATCAAATTGGCCTAAGGTGTATGTCCATTTGATGAATTTAATCAAATTAATAATATCCATCAAAATATGAGACACTACATATGTTAACAAACTAATCACATAAGACCATAATATGCCAGGGATGTTCGTATGAATGCCATCTCGGAAAGCATCGAATGGCTGGTTTTTTTCAAAAACGATACATTTTTAATTAATCAAATGGCTTATCATTAGAGATTATTTACTTACCAACACAACTATCATTTTAATAACCTAAATTTAATTCAAAACACATGTTATATTAAGAAAAATAGAGAGAAAATCTCATTTTTTTATTTTTTCAACTATTTTGTTCACTTTGACCTTAAAATGACCTTGACCTTGACCTCACATTTGTCTTAGGCGTATGTCCATTTGATGCATATAACCATATGAATAATATAAATGTAAATATAAGACACTACATACGTAAACAAAAAAATCACATAAGATCACAGAATGCCTAGGGTCTTCGTAAGATTGCCATTTCGGCCAACATGCATTTGCATAAAATGGCTGTGTTGACAATATTTTTATATTTTGAATCAAACAAATGGCCTATAATGACAGAATATGTACTAACGAACATAACTATCACGTTTCTAACCACATTGAATTGAAAACACATGCTATACAAAGAAAAATATAGAGTAAATATTCATTTTTAGCTATTTTTCACACTTTGACCTTACACTGACCTTGACCTTGACCTCAAACTGGTCCGTGTTGTATGTTCTTTTGAAGCACATTATCAAATGAACAATATCCATGCAAATATATGGCAATACATATATAAACAAAAACTCCACACTAGAACATAGGTTACCGGGTAGTTTCGTAAATTTCTTGGATAGCAAGAGTTGTTGCCCCTGTTAAAAAAATCTGCACCACTTTCAGATCTGGCATCCACCTTTTTCTAAAGCTTGAATGTCTATATTATTCGAAAATACCAACAGACTTTTTCTACCAGATGGGGTAAATGAAAATTGAAATTCTCGTCACCAGCTCCTAGACTAGAACCCGATATCGCAAATGCACAAAAATTCATCAGGATTATGAGCAACACTTTATCAGTGCCTATTTGGTCACTAAAGACATTAAAACATGAAAATGATTTTATTAATATTCTACATCGCACCTTATTTGAAGATATTTGCATGAAAAATATATGCTGTATAATATTATAATAATGTTTGTATAAGCGATGACATATCAGACACATAAATTAATGATTTTCGTGACTGATTGTATTCCTATATTTGTAAGTGAGACACTTCTATTCTTTAATTCATGGTAATTTTAGGAAAGCATTCTAGTCAATCAGTTTATCAAACTACGCTCACCAATAGTTAATCCATTAGGCCATCCAACGTGTTCACCTCCATGTATTATAACTTCTCTGTTATTACCGTCCATACCACATCTCTCAATCTTCGGATCACTTCCCCAGTCAGTCCAGTAGAAATATCTGAATATACATGTTCGTATTTTAATATTGTTAAGGTCATAAAATATAAATTTGAATTGCGAAACTATCAAATACTATGAAACAATTTACGACACAGCAAAGTAAGCTCACCCATTTTCCGGGTCAACACAAACAGCTCTGGGTGCATCTAGTTCTGAATCAATCAGAGTTTTAATTTTGGAACCATCATAGTTGGTAACATGTATTCTTTTGGAGTCAACCCAGTAGATATGTTTGTAAAGCCAATCTACAGAGAGGCCACCGAGTGAGGACACACTAACATCATTGGTAGAAGCAAACACAGTCTTTATTTCCGTGGCTGGAACTGCATCATTACCAATCTTTGCCCTAAAATACAGTATCAATTTACTTTACACTCATTAAAAGTTATAAACATCTCGACATTGACATAATTGCTACTTTAATTGCATATCTGAACAATTTACACAGAAGAAATAATCCGTAATTAGAACCGTTGTTATAAAATTGCAGGTGAAAATGTATCTCTATGTTGCATTATTACTAGACAAAACTAGTGTATTGGCTAAAAAAGTTATTTCTTTTTTTTCTTCAATTCTTATAGTCTTTTTTCAGCTTTATCGCATAGTTAATTTATTCTCCCCGTCATTTGTGCGAGAGGGTCGGGGAACCATCCCTCATCTCACCAAAAAGTAATTTCTTAACTGATTGAAGTTGTTGTACGAAACATTTACTTATTTGTTAAGTGAGAATAAAATAAACAAGGATTTCTTTGGTTAATTAATGAAAAAAAGATAATATCGAAAAAATAAATGAGTATTAGCACTACTTTTTAGTAATTTATTAGCGTATATCAAAGACGCCATTAAGTAACACATGTACGAAAATCCTTAAAAGACAAAAACCACGGTGTATATGTTAAAGGTTCTCCGAAGGCAAGAACAACATGGAACACCATGTCGAGTATAATTCCTCTGTACAATGGATTCAGCATGTCTGTCTGTCTGTTCTTCCTACCAAGCCATAAGCGTGCTGTATTTCTAGGGTCGGATCGGTGATTCTTGGAATATTCAAGGTATTTTATCGTAAAAACAAACTTTATTGAAAACACAAATGTGCATATTTGTAAAATTACAAACACCAGATTAGTATACACATGCCGATTATACCAGCAAACAACGACAAGCAGCTTACCTCATTATTTTCTTAAGTTGAACATCGGTCCAGAATATCAGACCTTCATCATAATCAAAGTCAAGAGCAACACTGTTAGGTGTGTCTTCAACGAGAAGTTCTATATCAGTTGAATTTACTCTTTGTCTGCGGATTTCGCGTCTATTAGCATAGTACAACCAAACTGGTTCTTCATTTTCTTGAGAAACTAAAATACCGGTACCATAGTTGAAAGTTAACAGTATAGATATGGTATATACATCAATCAATCTGTAAAATTACGCCCTGTTCGTTTGAATAGTTCATTCATACTTATGAGTTGATGATACCGTGCTCAGAGTACAAAATCACACTTAATACAAGGTACCTTGTTTGATCGCCGTGAGCAGTTATTAATGCCAGCACATCCTCTTTACATAGATCACAGTCATATAATAGAAGTCCGTTGTTGAATGTTTGTCAACTCTCCACGGAAGGGAAGGACGCCGCTGTTGGGCAGCATTATTTGGTGGTTTTACCCTGCTGTTTACGTCGTACCACACATTCACAATCGGTGGAACTATTACATATGGTGGCTAATTTACATCATGTTGTATTTTCGCCTTTTCGTCACAAGAAAGCAAAAATACAAGACGAGAATGTAAAATACGACACATTGGACTTTGTCGTGTCTTCCGTTTTAGCATTGTTGTGGCGAAAAAGCGAAATATTCGACACAGGAAGACCTGGAAGGGCGACAATACAACACGAAAATTGTGTCGTGTCGTACATTACATCGTTCGTATCTTTGCTTTTGTGGCGAAAGTGCAACAATGCAAAAAACGACGAAGTTGAATTTTATCGTATTTTCGCTTTGTTGCTTTGTTGTGGCGAAAAGGCAAAATAACACATAGCGTAATTCAATCACCATAATTAGGCGATAGAGACGGTCGGCCAGTCAACAACATTGGTCTTGTTCTGAGCGAAATAGATAATTACGTGTGATCAAGGCAATATGTCAGCTGATCCCACCATGGTTTATAATGCCTTGATGTATATGGAAATTCGGTCGGACGAATCGACTGCATTCGTAGCATTCAAACAAGGTATTAATTGAGTTAATTTATATTCTGGACATGGTTACTTGAAACAGTAATATATGGTAAACAAACTATTATTGAGGCTGATAAGAGGGCACATCCCTATAGTAAAGTTTTGATGTTGTGATGTTGTCAGATTTTGTTTGAACAATGTCAAATATATCAAATGTGTGCGCTCTTAAATTTACTTAGTGTAGTAGCAAAGGAAAGTACAGAAGTCGTTGCCTTTAATGTAGAAAACATTGTAGCAATGACAGAATGCTTACTTGTCGTCTGTACAGGCTGTGGGGAAGTCAGACGTGGTATAACAACCACTGGAACAGACGAACACGTTCTCTGGTCAGCATTCAAGTTGTGCCCATCGCCACATACACAGGAAACTGTAGCCTTAGTGGAATTTCTCGCTGCTGGCAAACATAAGTACTCACACTGGGCTATCTCACATAACTTCGTAGCTTCGGTCTTAAATCCTAAAAAGAGCAGAGCAATAATTAAAAAGGAACATTTTGATGCCTCTTCAAATAGTTTGCAGAATGTCTGGATAATATAATCTGATTTATACACGCCTCCAATTGCTATTTTCATCGCAAATGTAATGTCAAAAAGATTATATCAGGTAACTTTTTCCGAAATTCTCTTTCATAGATTGTATGGACTGAAAGTACGCAAAGACGACTTGTAAATGTAGCATCTGCAGTGGTTTTGAAATATTTCACACTATGATGGTCACCTTAAGTTCATCAACTTCCAATCCACTTCCGGTTCGAATTCTACTACTTCTGGGTGAAAACTATTTATTTCACAGCAGCGTTACATATGTGTGCCGTAATAAGGAAATGAAAGATAGCACATAACTAACCTATTTCTTGTCTTAACTCCTGATATTTTTCCCAAGATAGATAGTAAGGACTGTTATTTAGCAAGGTCGACTTGTAAATGTAACATTTGAAGTGCATTTACAATATTTCACATTTTAAATGTCATTTCAAGTGCATCAACTTTTAATAAATTATGGACTCGTATTCAATTACGCTTATGTAAAAACTATTTATTTCAAGACATCGGTATTTCTGCCGTATTAAGAAAAGAAAGTATAACGCATAACTAACCTATTTCTTGTCTTAACTCGTGATATATTTTTACATCCATAACAGTATTTATGCCACTACCGATCGTTTTCAGATCTTCTCCCGTTACTTTATGTACTCTTTTGATGGAGTCAGTATGCAATTCACTCCAATAAAGATAATCTTCAAACACAATGATGGACCATGGATACTTCAAATCCTCAGAATCAAACAAAACATCCTTTATGTCACTTCCGTCTAAATTCGCAGTTCCTATCTTGTCAAATTTGACGTCAGCCCAGTAGATACGTTTTCCAACATAGTCTGAAAAGAGTCAAACTGTGCTATACATATGTGCTTTTGTCCAAGTAAAGTGTTTATGCCTTGGATAGTTTATCTAAGCACCGAAACATCATTTCTACTCTGATAACATATTTATATCGATAAAAGAAAAGCACGAACGCGCAAATAGCCATTCAACATTATCACCAATAGCACCACTGACTCTTTGGTTAAGATATTCATACATTGAAATGCTTTTTACAAAAATAGTATTCTTCATACAGGAACCACATTGTAGTTGAAAAGGATTGCGTAAAGCATATTTTATGTTGTACGATACTAGCATTATTCTATTGTTTGCATAGTCGAGTTTATGTTTCCTTTTATTTATAAGGGAAGCATTCTAATTATTCATTGCAAAGCGATTCCGAGACAGCATACTAGACTATTAGTCTTACCAATAGTTAATCCATTAGGCCATCCAACATGTTCACTTCCATATACTATTGTCTCTCTGTTATTACCGTCCATACCACATCTTTCTATCTTCGAAGTAGCTCCCCAATCAGACCAGTACAAATAGCTGAATGTACATGAATGTATACAGGTATTATTGAATTAAGGATAAATGCAAATATTCAAATACAAAACTAGTCATTAATATGTTGTAAATAATGTAAAATGTACTATTTAACTTACCCATTTTCCGGGTCAACACAAATAGCTCTGGGGTTATCTAATTCTATGTCAATCAGCGTTTTAACCTTGGAACCATCATAGTTGGAAACGTAGATTCTGTTTAAATATGTCCAGTAGATGTGTTTGTAAAGCCAGTCCACACAGATACCGCCAAGTGCGGACCCATTGTTATCATAATTATAAGGAGAAGCAGCAAACACAGTCCTTATTTCAGTAGCTAGAACAGCACCATCACCAATCTTTGTCCTAAAATACATTATCAAGTGTCAGCATCATCGGCATCTTAGCCCTAAAATACATTGTTGAGTTTCTCTTCGGGACACTCATTATACTTATGAACGGATTGGTCACCTTTCATATTCACGTACCGCCGCACACACACAATAATGACATATAAAATGGTTATCCTGGATTGAGCTCCCTATGGGTAGACACAATCTTATTAGCGCAATTAACTCCTTGCGATTTTGACAGAGTTTCCATAGAATATCGACATCTGAACAACGAGAACATGATTGTGCGCATTGGGGATTAAACTTGGGCTGCAATTTGACACTTCGGAGTGTTTTAGACAGCCAAATGGCGAGAGCTCTATTTAGCATTTATGTCAAGCGAAAAAGGCGGCGTTGATACGATTGTAGATTGTAATTACAATGTCAAGAATAATATACGTTCCGTTTATATCCCAAACGAAGCTTTTACAGTTTACCTCATTATTTTCCCAAGGTAATCATCCGTCCAGAATATCAGATCTTCATCATAATCGAAGTCAAGAGCAACACTGTTGGATGTGTCTTTAACAAATAGTTCTATATTATTTGTGTTTACTCTTTGTCTACGGACATCACGTCTGTTAGTATAGTACAACCATGCTGGATCTCCATCTGCTCTACACAAATAATCGTTCTCGATGATGTATCCAGTTTGACACTCGCATCTATAACCAGCCTCGGTGTTGATACAGATTTGTGAACAGTTGTGACGTTGTTGACATTCATCCATGTTCTTACAATAGCCAGCTTCTTCGTCTGTTTCCATCCATTTAAATCCTTCATCACAGATACACTCTGCTATTATTGACTGGTTAGCAAACACAACACAATGGCTGTCATCTGGACATTCGTGTTTCAAACATTCATTCTCTCCTCAAATAAAGCAACAATCAGTCAGTGTTTGACGTTTATGTAAAAGTCATTATTTATATATGGACATTCGCAAACAAATAACAATTAAATTTATGAAACGAACTGATTTAATATCGGTGATTGAATATTCTAATACCGTAAAGTTAACCATAATGATGTTCAACAAATCTTACATGGGTTACTTTAGGTGAAAAACATCATCCAAATGTAGGATGCATATCAATATTAGTTTAACCAGTGCCAGTATGAGGTGACGACATGTTTTGATTACTGTAAAACTACCATAATGTGTAAGGTGAGTTTTGTTATTAAGGTAATCTAAGAGCAAAACTGACGATGGGTCAGAAAATTGTTGTCTTTACTTAGATTTGGTGGTCTTATTATTAGTGTGGTCATCGTGTGATATTTTTATGTTCATGTCAAAAACATAAATAATGTGTATAAGTACAACAATCAATACTCAACCACATATTACATACCACAGACATGTTAAAAGATAATATTAAGTCAGACAAGCTGACAACTACACAATAACATTGCTTTGGAATAAAAGTTCATGACTTACTCTATGATAGACAAAATACACACCTTCTAATATAGCAGATTCCTCGTCCTCTTCTTCCGTAGAAACTGTTCCTTCAGTGCTGATTTCTCCACCTGAAATTTTTAAACACATTTCATTGTCAGATATATATAAGTCCAGAAATGCATCCACACAGCGTTAAGCGCATAAAAGCAGGAGGGTTGAGCCACACGTTCTAACAATGCAGTTAATTCAAGGTACCTAGTTTGATCGCCGTGAGCAGTTATTAATACCAGCACATCCTCTTTACATAGATCACAGTCATATAATAGTAGTCCGTTGTTGAACGTTTGTCAACTCTCCTGTGAAGGGAACGCCGCTGTTAGGCAGCATTAGTTGGTGGTTTTACCCTGCTGTTTACGTCGTACTACACATTCACCATCGGTGGAACTATTACATATGGTGGCTAATTTACATCATGTTGTATTTTCGACTTTTCGTCACAAGAAAGCAAAAATACAAGACGAGAAGGTCAAATACGACACATTGGACTTTGTCTTGTCTTCCTGTTTTAGCATTGTTATGGCGAAAAAGCGAAATATTCGACGCATGGAAGGGAAACTGTGTCGTGTCTTACATTACATCGTTCGTATCTTTGCTTTTGTGGCGAAAGTGCAACAATGCAAAAAACGATGAAGTTAAATTTTATCGTATATTCGCTATGTTGCTTTGTTGTGGCGAAATGGCAAAATAATACGTGACGTAATTCAGCCACCATAATTAGGCGATAGAGACGGCCGGCCAGTCAACAACATTGGTCTTGTTCTGAGCGAAATAGATAATTACGTGTTATGACGGCAGTATGTCAGCTGATCCCATCGTGGTTTATAATGCCTTGATGTATATGGAAATTCTGTCCGACGAATCGACTGCATTCGTAGCATTAAAACAAGGTATTAATTAAGTGAATTTGTATTCTGGACATGGTTACTTGAAACAGTAATATATGGTAAACAAACTATTATTGAGGCGGATAAGAGGGCACATCCCTATAGTAAAGTTTTGATGTTGTCAGATTTTGTTTGAACAATGTCAAATTGATCAAAAGTGTGCGCTCTTAAATTTACTCAGTGTAGTAGTAAAGGAAAGTACAGAAGTCGTTGCCTTTGGTGTAGAAAACATTGTAGCAATGGTAGAATGCTTACTTGTCGTCTGTACAGGCTGTGGGGAAGTCAGATGTGGTATAACAACCACTGGAACAGACGAACACGTTCTCTTGTCGGTATTCAATCTGTGTTCATCGCCACATACACAGGAAACTGTAGCCTTAGTAGAATTTCTCGCTGCAGGCAAACATAAGTACTCACACTGGGCTGTCTCACATAACTTCGTAGCTTCGGTCTTAAATCCTAAAAAGGGCAAAGAAATCATTTAAAAGGAATATTTTGATGCCTAATCAAATAGTTTGCAGAATGTCTAGATAATACAATCTGATTTATATACGCCTCCAATTGCTATTTTCATCGCAAATGTAATGTCAAAAAGTATTATGTCAGGTAACTTTTCCAAGTTCTCTTTTGTAGATTGAATGGACTGGAAGTACGCCAAGTCGACTTGCAAATGTTACGTTTACAGTGGTTTCAAAATATTTCACACTTTGATGGTCACCTTAAGTTCATCAACTTACAATCAACTTCTGGTTCGAATTCTACTTCTTCTAGGTGGCAACATTTTATTTCACAGCGGCGTAACATATGTGTCGTAATAAGGAAGTGAAAGATAGCACTAACCTATTTCTTGTTTTAACTTCTGATATATTTTCCCAAGATAGATAGTATTGACAGCAATTCAGCAAGGTCGACTTGTAAATGTAAGTACATCAACTTTTAATAAATTATGCATTAGTATTCCACTACGCCTATGTGAAAACTATTTATTTTACAACAGCGGTTTTTCTACCGTAATAAAAAAAGAAAGTATAACACATAACTAACCTATTTCTTGTCTTAACTCGTGATATATTTTTACATCCATAACAGATTGTATCCGACTACCGATCGTTTTTAGCTCTTCTCCCGATACTTTATGTACCCTTTTGATTGATCCAGTATGCCAGTCACTCCAATAAAGATAATCTTCAAACACAGTGATGGAGAATGGATGCTTCACATCCACCGAATCAAACAAAACATATTTTATGTCACTTCCGTCTAAGTTCGCAGTTCCTATCTTGTCAAGTTTGGCGTCAACCCAGTAGATACGTTTTCCAACATAGTCTGAAAAGAGTCTAACTGTGCAATACATACGTGTTTCGTTCATGTAAAGTGTTTTTGCCTTGTATAGTTTATCTAAGCCCCGAAACATCCTGTGTACTCGGAATACATATTCAAATCGATAAAAGAATAGCACGAATGTGCAAATAGCCATTCAACATTATCACCAATAGCACCACTGACTTTTTGGTCAAGATGTTCACACATTGAATTGCTTTTTTACAAAAATAGTATTCTTCATACAGGAACCACATTGTAGTTTAAGAGGATTGCATAAAGCATATTTTATGTGGTACGATATTAGCAATATAATATTGTTTGCATAGTCGAGTATGTGCTCCATTTTATTTTTAAGGGTAGTAGTTCAATTATTCAATGCAAAGCGATTCCGAGACAGCATACTAGACTATTAGTCTTACCAATAGTTAATCCATTAGGCCATCCAACATGTTCACTTCCATATACTATTGTCTCTCTGTTATTACCGTCCATACCACATCTTTCTATCTTCGAAGTATCTCCCCAATCAGTCCAGTACAAATAGCTGAATGTACATGTATGTATACAGGTATTTTTGAAGTAACGATAAATGCAAATATTCAAATACAAAACTAGTCAATAATACGTTGTAAACAATGTTTAATGTACCATTTAACTTACCCATTTTCCGGGTCCACACAAACAGCTCTGGGGTTATCTAATTCTGTATCAATCAGCGTTTTGACCCTGGAACCATCATAGTTGGAAACGTGGATTCTGTTTGAGTATGTCCAGTAGATGTGTTTGTAAAGCCAATCTACAGAGATACCGCCAAGTGCGGACCCAGTGTCATCAACATTATAAGGAGAAATAGCAACGACAGTCCTTATTTCAGTAGCTAGGACGGCACCATCCCCAACCTTGGCCCTAAAATACATTATCATGTTTCAGCATCATCGGCATCTTATCCCTAAAATACATTGTTGAGTTACTCTTCAGTACACTCATTATACTTATTAAAATACTCCGATATTGTCAATACGGGCATTTAACGTCGCTATAAGCTTAAATATTTGCGTTCGACTGTGAGTCGTGTGTGCGTGGCCATCCGGTTTGTCACTGCCTCATTTGCCAATGGCCTCCGGCTTCGAGGCAAGAGACAGAAACTATGTGTGCTACAAGTAAACCGGATGCGATATTCGACCTCAGCTCTTTTTGGTGGATTGAGCTCTCTATGGGTACACACAATCTTATGAGCGCAATTAACTCCTTACGATTTTGACAGAGTTTCCATAGAAAATCGACATCTGAACAAAACGAACGTGATTGTGCGCATTGAGGATTGAACTTGGGCTACAATTTGACAGTTCGGAGTGTTTCAGACAGCCAAATGACGAGAGCTCTATTTAGCATTGATGTCAAGCGAAAAAGGCGGAGTTGATACAATTGTAGATTTTAATTACATTCACAAGAATAATATACGTTCCGTTTATACACCAAACGAAGTTTTTGCAGTTTACCTTATTATTTTCTCAAGGTAATCATCCGTCCAGAATATCAGATCTTCCTCATAATCGAAGTCAAGAGCAACACTGTTTGATGTGTCTTCAACAAGGAGTTCTATATTAGTTGAGTTTACTCTTTGTCTACGGATATCACGTCTGTTAGTATAGTACAACCATGCTGGATCTCCATCTGCTCTACACAAATAATCGTTCTCTATGATGTATCCAGTTTGACACTCGCATCTATAACCCTCATCGGTGTTGATACAGATTTGTGAACAGTTGTGACGTTGTTGGCATTCATCCATGTTCTTACAATGGCCAGCTTCTTCGTTCGTTTCCACCCATTTAAATCCTTCATCACAGATACACTCTGCTACCATTGGCTGGTTTGCAATAACAACACAATGACTGTCATCTGGACATTTGTGATTCAAACACGGATTATCCCCTCAAATTAAGAAGCAATGAGTCAGTACATGGTTTTTACTTTGTTATTTAAGTAGATATCATGATAACGAGTATTAGGTAATTGGAATGTCGCAGTCATTGTAAATTAAGAAGCAATTAAGTGAACTAACGAACCGACTCAATATCAGTGAAATTGTCTTATACCGTAAAGTAATGTTGACCATGAGCTGCTAGTATATTTAGACCAGTAAATCAGTGTAGATCTATATAGGGTACGTATATCATAAACATTGTATGTGTCGGAATATATTTATGCTGTCACAGCATGGTTTTTTATTACAGTAAGATACATAACAGGGTCAGCCTCATTATTGAGTTGGTCTTGTTGTTAATATAAAACGTGCATCGCCACTTAAACAATAATTTCATGTGTAGCTATCTGTTAAAATATTAACCAAAAAAAACGCACTCCTCATAAAGTCAACAAACAACGTCAGTTGACGCAACGTTTAGTTTTGTGCGTTACGTCACACAATTGAATATTAATAAGTATTTGAAATACGTATTACATTATAATGATACAACATAATAATATACAACATAAAGCAAATTCGCCGGGACTTTGAAATTTGCTCGACATTGGTCGGATGCTCGTGTTATCGATGCGTGTAATATCGAGGTTTTTCTGTATATTGAAACTTACTGCAATCGTTTTCATCCGATCTGTCCGAACAATCATCCTTACCGTCACAAACAAGGGTTTTGGAGATACAAACATGGTTGTCACACATAATTTGATCTTCTGGACAACTGTAATTGCCTAAAACACAAGAGTGTCAAATGACTGAGTTGAATACGTTGTCATTTGGACTGAATTATCTGAATTGTCGAACTTGTTTGACCCGATACAACACTTATGAATTAACCTTAGATGATCACATGCACTGTGTGAACCACTATTGGACAGAATCTAGATAGTATAGTATGCAGCTACATGTATATATTATTTCATGTTCTGGTCACAACAGTGGCCGCTAGTGGGTTTACTAAGGTTAGTTTGGTCTAGCCAAATGATTTACTTTCAAACGCGTCCTAAATGTCACAGAGAAACGCAAGCAATTTAGACGGGATTCGAAATCCTGATGGTCTGAGTTGAGGTTCAGCACGCATCCACTTCGCTGTGTAACAAAAAGATAATATCAAGTCGGACAGGGATAGAAGGAGGCACTAAAACTAACCAGTCGAGCACAGAAAACATAAAAACATACAAGGCACAAAGTTCAACACACTGCCCAACGAGAAAATGATCCGCTGTAGTCGTAGTCCCAGCTGTCAAAAAGCTGAATGAAGTAGTTTCAGCAATCAAAATTCTCAATGCCTGGACATAAATCAAACAAACCTCCACATCCGATTTCATCAGTTCCATCATCACAGTCTATATCATCATCACACCTCCATCTACTGGCGATACAATGACCATCTGTACACGTGAACATGTCGACACCACATGTTTTATCTGAAGGAAAAAACTATTTGATATACCTACATGTACGAGTATCCTAGTACTAGCCAAATCGCTTGCTGAGAATTAGAAGGTGGTAAGTACCAAATCGAAATTTTGAGACTGTCTGAAAACCACTCTTTACTTATGGAAAAACATGCTTTTTCAACTTTAGTTTTGTCAACATGACCACTTCCGATTTTCACGAAAATAGGCTCATAAGAAGCACACTGAGGTGCAGATTTCAAATATGCATGAGTCTTATATATAAGTAGTAATTACGACTTTTTAATTCTAAGTCAGCGAAACGTTTGAATGCAATCTGATTAGAATCAGCTCCTACAACTGCATGTAAGATCATTGTACTCTAGTCATATTGTCTTGTCTGGCTCTAATATTGGACAAAGACGGATACGCCGACAACACACTCCCATATCTACTTCAGAACAAAGTTTGGGCCGGATGACAGGTGCAAAAGTGTTTCAGCAAACTAGGTACCAATTGGCAATTACATATTGCGTTAGAGAGTTAGTACTCTCGGCGTTCATATGACATTTAAAGCGCCTTTACATATGTGTTAGTTTATAAATTTCGCAAATAGGGCTTAGCGGAAGTTCTGAATAATTTAGAAGCGTTATGTACCAAATTCTTGAAGGCATATATGCGGTTTTGTTAGGCCAGACTTTTGATGTACATGTATATAATTGGTATATTGAGGGACAAATAAAGAACACGATTCGTGACAAGAGAGTGTCTTAATCAGGTAAGAACAAGCAAGTGAGACTCCGTACCAAGACGAATTGTATGTTCAAGAAAAACATGTTGGATATACGGTTTGTCACGATAGCATAGCAAAGTCAATGCAAGAAGTGTTAGAAACTCCATGGGAATGGTCAAACTGCTAGGTACGTTCTAGCTGAGTATTCTAAGCCAAATACAGACGTGCGGAATAGTGAATGTATACTGTGGTAGGTACCATTAAAATACCATTTGACAAGATCAGGTACAGTTCGAGTATGCCTGTTCCAGCACTGCCTGACCAATGGAACAGGAACAACAATTATGGAACACGGTATATTAGGTGACTGCTGGTTAGTGTTATAGAAACAAGATAATGACGGAATTATATACTTCAAGGGCTATACCACCAACAGAATGGTGTCATATAAGCATGTAGAGCATACTGGCTTCCAAATATAGGTGATTCGTTGCTACATTTACTAACAACGTGTCATTATCTTCATCCAGAGGAACATTGGGGGACAAAAACAACTTCAGTGAACTACAAGGATGAAGGGTGAATATATACTTCCGTCTGAGATTCATGTGTACAACGTTCATACACAATTGCACATACGAGTATGACTGACATGGATACACCATAACATTATAATAGTTTGACATTTGAGGATAGGATAATTGCACTGAGACTGAAATGTCATTTGAAATTAGAAATTATATTGGAAATGTCAAACTATAAATACAAATCATAGAATGAGTATGTTTAAAGCTGCTGCCTCACAGATTGGGCTAAAAAATGTGTATATCGTGATTTTCCAACCTAACCAAGTATTGGTGTGATAGAAAGCCACTGACGGTTGCTTTATGAAAGATTTGGTGCAGATAAGCAATTTTAACCACTCTCGATATCGCCCACTGAGCATTTAATCTTATTAATTGTATCTTCTCGGTATAGACGCTTGATATCCGTAAATCAAACATATCAAAGATTTATTCTGATCACCTCGGCCTTTATGCATTGCAAGTATATTTACCGGAGACAAACGGAAATGGTCGATCTTTCACAATTGATCAAAGATCTAGAGCTTAAGAAAATACAATCATACAAACTTTCACATCCGATTTCATCACTTCCATCATCACAATCCTCTTCATTATCACATCTCCAGTTACTACCCGTACACTGGCCATTAGAACAAGTAAACGTGTCGGCGCCACATGTAGTCGCTGAAAGGAGAAATATAGATATATTCACACACAAACCAAATATGTACATTCGCTATGAATGTAGACGGTCATGGCCATGCAGTAACTCCTTTATGTTTTATAGTCGCTCAACCACCACCCCCTGCCTCGCATGTGCCTCTTATGTTTGGAAAAGGCGTTTGGATAGGGCCGTTGATAAATAACTGTGTCAGTTTTCAACGTTTTGGTCAAACAGTCAAAGTCGCCTTCACATCTCGATTTTACATCAAGCAGCACATGTGAATAGGTAACATAAAAACACCTTTGCTACAGAAAAAAACAAAACGATATCTAGCAAATGTTTGCAAGAGAATTACAAAACCTTGGTGTGGTACATTGTACCAACAATTTATGTGAAGTTTCAATATAATCCTACCAGAGCAAGTGCGGACAAACTTTATAACATACAACCAGACAGGTAGACATCCACACTTGCAGCACAAAAACAAAATTTCCCCCACTATAAGTATGTGACTTTTTCCTTGAGTGATGAACAATGTTTGCCAAGACGTAAATATAAATAGTTCGTGTCCCTGTGGCGTATAGACGGACTGACGGAACGCACACGTGACGGCCATTTTAAGATCTAAAATATGGTCCTTAGGCGAGTAGATCAAATAAAAATCAGAAGATTCTTCAGTACAAGCAAACAAACCTTCACATCCTATTTCATCGCTTTTATCTCTACAGTCATGTTCACCATCGCATCTCCATATACTAGGCAAACATTGACCATCTGTACAAGTAAACTGATCCACACCACATGTGTTTCCTTTAAGGAGAAAATACACTCAATGTTTTATTTACATACTTGTAATCAATTATAATTTTGTCTTAGCTTAAACCTGGAATTATTCAAGGGACTCGGTACTCATAGTATTATCCTTCAGACACTCAGATGTTTGGGGACCCTTCTGTGTCCGACTATACATTTCTGGTAGCCTTCTGGGCACTTCGGAAACGAAGAATCGTCGGCATCAAAATTTAAAACGTTTTAAAATATGGACCTTGAAATTTTAATAGTGGACGGCTTCGGAAACCCATCGGCAATCATTTGAGACGTTATAGAAGGTGTCGTAATTAACTCGGCATCGTCAGGAAGTTTTCTGTTAGCCATCACGAGCGGTGTAGTTCTGGGGGCATTTGGGATGGTCATAACTTCATCCTTGTACTCCTGAATCAGGACAGTACATACTGTAACAAAATGGCATACTAGTACAGTTGCCATAGAAACAATGAATCCCACAACACTTGGAGTGGCATTTTCATCTCGGATCTCATGAATCAAGGTAGTGTATTAGCTGCCCATACTGACACCTCTTGTCGTTTGTATACCAGGGACGGACACGCCATATAGTCGTCTTTTTCTCAATCTTAAGTCCAGTGACAAGACAAGCATTATATCCTTAGCTGCATAGATTTGAACCGGAATTCCACGGTGAGGGCTCCTGGCATACATCTTGTCAAACTAGCAACTGATCATAAGATAGTAGTTAAGCATTGTATATATTCGTCGGCAACATTTCAGCATTTCGGCAACGATCCGGCAACTCGTTCGCATGTTAAATACAATGTAACCCAACCTGACTGTTTGACAGCTGAAACATGGACTTTCAGGGATTAAGTTCATTTTCTCGCTCAATGGTGCGTTGGGCACTGCATCGTGTAATTGTGGTATGTACGTTGTTTTCATGTTTTCTGTGCTCGGATGTTTTCAGTTGAGTGCTGTCTTCCCTGTCCGAGTTTTTACTATTGTTCGGTCGGGAAACATTCGGGGACCAATCTCTGAATTGTCGGCAAACATTCGCATTGCATTCGGCTTCTTCGGATAAGTTTCGGCGTTAATACCGCAACATATTGTGTGCTGATCCGCGAATACATGAAAAAGCTATCCCGATGGCCAAGCTCCGCTCATTTTATTGATAAATGATCCCAAAACGTTCCCAAAACTAGCACAATATCATCGGAAACCTATCCGCATGTGTTAGTTTGACGGTTGGTCTTTACCCGAACGTCTAGAGCTTAATATTCCAAGCATATCGTACTACGTTGTACTAGTCTTAAAGATTTGTTAATTTGGGTAGGAAATCAAGTGTACTCGTACTGGGACAAGCAGAACACAGTATATTTTTAACTCCCATTCTAGCACAAATGGGTGATTCGTTCTATATCGGACTCTTGCGTTGGTGGCTAGCCGCTGTCGTTGGTTCTGTGTGGCCTTGGATTGTCTGTGTGCTACAGTATGTGTCATGTACACAATACTATGGCATAATCAGTGTTATTTTTAGAGTATTTTAACCATTGAAAATATCTCTAGATGGGTCGCATATAAGTGTGAAAAGCATAAGGACTTACCAAAGAAAGTGTCAACTATACTAATCACAAATCATTAGTATCAAGGTTGATAGTGTTGGTACAAGAATTGAGTGAACTACCAGAACGAATACTACGATTCACATAATTCTGCTAAGAGTTAATCATGACAGTTTGACATTGATAATGCAAGTTAGACTGAAACTTATGTTGATTTAATATACATGTATAGTGAACCTCAGGTTAAAAGGTTCCAGGTTGCAGCAAATGTCATATTATGTCTAAAAATAGTTGAATTGACCTGAACCATGCAGTTATTCGAAATTTCTAAATTATGTTGGAAGTCAATTACAGGCTAAAGTTTCTGTGACCGAAAGGTCACTGATGAGACATGGCATGCATAAACGGGTTTGAGTTTACATGAAATCCATAAATGTGCCAATTAGGGAAATTCAATTTGCCTTAAAAACGCAAAACGAATACCAGGTTAAAAAATCTGACGAAATTTGTATGTACTGAATGTATTAAATAATCTGAAACTGAACTGAAAAAAGAGAATTATTGATTGCGACAACTTTTCTGGAAATGTGTGTCAGCTACGCGCTCAATGAAAATTATAGAATTTTATCGGAAAAAAACGATGATGTATAAACTGTTACATTACTTACTTACGTATTCCTCTTCGTCAACTGTAGGACATAACGCTGCAGTTTACATTTGTAACATACTGTTGAATGTTCGGTTTTCGAAGCATTTTGATAAATCTATATAGCGTCTGCATCTTAGACAAGTCATCGTAAGCGTGAGACATAGTTTTTGCCCGGTAAACTCTTCCGAAAATTCAAACATAAAATTAAGAAAGTAAAACATAGAGCATATTCAATGGCTATTCACTGTTTATTTCACTGAAAAATCTCCATAATCCATTGAAAGCAAATAATAAAAAAGTATATTGGGTCAGATTACTAACCTGTCGAAATAGCTGCACAAAAAGCACATTCTGACGCAACCGCTAACAGAAGATAAACTGCTAAAAGCATGGTTCCTATACAACCTTATCAAGCAATATCCATTCATAAGGAAAATTGTTACACGTGTATCATTTCTTCGTGAAAAAAAATAGAATGAGCGCACATTAGTATGACTACCATGCGTAGATAACAGGGATCTAACACCGTGATACTGTGTATGGTTTATCAGTGTTGATTCGGTATGTAGTTTGTAGTTGATAGAACCCCAACAGTAATTTCCGACGAAATTACTCATATTTTTGAATACCAACATAAATTACTCTAATTTTCTCAAACTGAAAATTGTACTGACATTTGCACGTTAGTAGGTGTTTCATGACAGTAGACAGTTCCAAACAGGGTCAAACTTTAAAAAAAACAAAGGAAAAATTTCCTGAAATCCAAGAGTTCAAACGAAACATCCTGCAATGCCCCTCTTCGGACAGCCCCTTATTGTGCCCCAATGATAGGAATTTTCATTCCAAGCCATGACCTCAGAATTCCTTGATATGCCCCGCCATAATGAGCCTTACAAAACACGTTCAGACAGGGAGATAAAAAGGAACAAAAGGTACTATGATGATAACTGGATGAATAAATAACTTTGTGCGGAGATAAAATATGAAAATAAACACATAAACTTTAATCATATTTAATAAGATATATGAAAAGAGACATATTAAAAAATAGCATACTGAATGATATCTATTTTGCACATATTGTTTATCAATAATTGTATTATTTGTTATGCAAAATAATTTTAATGATTACAGCAATGAAATTTTTATTATCCCTATACATTGTACGTTTTCCTGCCAATGCTTTAGTTCCTTTATTTAAGTTGCATTGAAATCACGCTTGTGTTCTTAACCAGGGACGTAGCTTCCTAAAGGCCGTATAGGCCGCGGCCTACACTTTTTGACAGAAAGTCGAGAAATAAAAATGCCAAAAGTGCAATAAAAATCAATGGGGGGGGGATGGGGTCTACGTGTGTCAAACCTACCTGGACTATCCTATCACAATTGAGAGTCGTATTTTTTCTTTTTAGTCTGAAAACTGTTAAGAATGTACCTGCGACGATATAGAAATTACCCCCCCCCCCCAACATACACTTAAAAACGAAGTGTATCAGCAAAGTGGGTACACAGCTGCATTAACAACCGGACAAACATCCGATGAACACAGCACAAAATTTGCAACATTAACTTTGCTTATTTCATTATTTTTTAATAGTATTCTGCTTCAATTTGTGATCAGGTTATATTTTTGCGTTCGACTGATGAGAAAGTCGTATAGCGTGTGGTCATTCGGTGTTCATGATCCCAGCCTAATTGGCCAATGACCTCCGGCTTCGAGAGAAGAGACAGAAAGTTGGTGCGAGACAAGGAATCCGCCGGACGGACCGCGTGTCCTAACATAGAATACTTGGTTCTTTAACGTACCCGGTGTATAGCACCGATACACGTGTACGAGACTACCTCTGTGGTAAAGGGCGGTTTTCAACTAGTTCATCGCTAGTTGGGTGGGAAACACTGTTCAAAAAGCGTTTCAGAAATTTTCGGTGTCCCGACCGAGGTTCGAACTGGGAACTCGGGATCGGTAGTCGAGAGCGCTAGACACTGGGCCACCGTTCCACATATTGTAATAAATTAATTTAATTGTCATGCCACAGATCCAAACTACATAATTATCCTGTTGTCTCGTATACTAGTATCTACGGTGGCAGAGAGATGACATAGGAACTATTTTATTTAACATGTGATAGTTAACACGTACGTGCGCACGTAATGGCTCTATTTTAGGCCCTTTGATTTTTAATATATTTATAAATGACATTTTCTATTTCATTACTAACTGCACAACATACAACTATGCAGACGACAATACCCTCTCTTTCAACAGTGACAATCTTCAAAACTTAAAAACAACACTTGAAAGCGAAAGCGAAGTAATGATAAAGTGGTTTGAGGATATTCACATGCAGGCTAACCCAGATAAATTCCAAACTATTTGTATCGGTAAAAATACTGCTGATAATATCCAATCTTTCTCAGTCACAGGAATTAATATTAAATGTGACAGTCATGTTAAGCTTCTTGGTATTGAGATTGATTCACTCCTAAATTTTGAATTACATATTTCAAATATCTGTATCAAAGCAGCCAGACAACTTAATGTTTTATATAGACTTAGTAAATGCCTAACTGTAGAAACCAAACTTCTTATTTACAAATGTTTTGTTAGATCAAATTTCAACTACTGTCCCATAGTATGGCACTTTTGCAGCAAGAAAAACACTAATAAACTTAAAAGAAACGATTTCGAATCAAACTATGAAACACTCCTGGACAAAGTAAATATGCCAACACTACATGTTAGTCGTCTTCGCCAAATAGCAATTGAAGTATATAAAGGACTAAATAAAATTTCACCTGTGTATATACAAGAACTAATTAATGTAAAATCCAACAACTATAATTTCAGGAATATAAACACTCTTGAAGTGCCAGCAGTAAATACAACTACCTATGGTAAGAAGGGTTTCCACTTTGCTGCTGCCCAGGTGTGGAACAGTCTACCTAACGAGTTACGTGCAACTACCGACTATAACGAGTTCAGGAGACTGATCCACACCTGGAGCGGTTCAAAGTGTGCATGCACCATATGTACATAATTCCTTGTTCAATTTTGGTCTAGTTACCTCCCTTTAGCTGGTATTGTCATGTGGACATTGTTTTGTGTGCTTTGTGTTGTTTAGTCATGTCTTTAAATGCTTATATGTAACTTTATATTCTGTAGTGCGGCTTTATATATAGCCCTAATCATGTGCTAACTCTGCTTCATAGCTATCTCTTTATATGTTTCATTTGATATTGAAAATACCCGTATACAAACAGTGTCAATCTGTTCATTTCATATCTGATATGAGGTGATACGCTTTTTTAGCACTTTTTTTAATCGTCGGCTTTTGCTATACATTTCCTCTCAGTTTCTTAGTTAATTTTCTTTCTTTAACAATTTCTTAGGATGATTGCTATCCATCTGATTGACACTGGTTGTATGCGCTTTTATGTTTGTTTTTTGTTGCTTACTCAATGCTTTCATGTATGTCGTCATTTGTTTTTTCAAGGAATGAATGCCTCCTGCATGTTATTGATTTGTGTGCATGTCTATTTTTTCATTACAAAATATGTGATTATATATATACACTTCTCATAAATGTTATATAAAAGTGCTTTAAAATATCTTTTATTCTAGTTATATCTGTTCAATTTGTGTTTTTACAGGTCTTGTACATATTATATTATATTTCTCTTAACTTCTTTATACTGCTTTGCATGTGTTTTAACTGTGTATATCTGTCTTAGCTTATAATGCCCATGCCTAACCGATGTTATTTCAAACTTTCTTTTATGCATTGAATTTGATAATGTTGCTTACGCTGTATAATTATAATTATGTGATAACTCTTTTATTATATAGATTGTTTGTTTGCATGTTATTGGATAATCAATGTTTATGTCGGATACAAGCTTTAAGCTTATGATACAATACAATACCTTTATTACACTCAATACATTTACATGTAAATATGAGGTGAATGACATTCGATACATACAGATGAGGCTACACACATATCTTTTAATCTTGGTTTCACTGCTAGTTTTTACCATTTTGGGTTTGGGAACGCATTATGTGTCCACACGTTTATATATCCACATTTAATCAAAATATTCTTAACATTGTATAACCATGGGAATCTTCTCTTTAAAGTTTCATCATTTAATCCTATAGATGATTGTAAAATATGTTTGTAGACGGTTGTTGATAATTTTTCAGTTCCATTATTTTCATTTGTAATGAGTCTTGACCAAAACGAAATAATTTTTTCTTCAATGTCTACTGATAAAGGCATTTCACCATAAACAAAGTAATTGGGCGTTGATCTTTTAAGTTTTAGAATATATTTTAGAAACTTTAGCTGTACTCTTTCTATAATTTGACTGTTGCCGAAACCCCATATCTCAGCACCGTAAAGTAATATTGGCTTTATTGTCTTATTAAAGAGGTCAATCTGTAGATCGATAGGTAAATTTAGTCGATTACTATTTTTTATAAGACTGTACATTGCTCTGGTTGCTTGTTCTGATATATGTTTTTTGCAGTTCACAAAGGACCCACTTTTACTAAAATAAATGCCTAGATATTTATATTCAGTTACAACTTCTAGATTTTCATTTTTAAACTTAAAATTATAAACTGGTTGTCTCCCTTTGGAAAAAAACTACAATCTTTGATTTGGATATGTTTACTTTTAGTTTCCATGTGTCACAGTATGCTTCATATGTATTCAGAGCTGCCTGCAATTCGGATGCTGACTCAGCGACGATAACGGTATCGTCTGCATATAGTAAAATAAAGATTTTCAGAAGATTAAATAAGTTATTCACATTTTGATCATTTTGCATAGTAATTCCTTGTATATTACTATTGTTTATATGTTATATATGTTAATTCAAAACCGACGTTAAATAAAGATTATCTTATCTTATCTTTTAATAGCTAACACGAGAGCACGTGATCGCTAATACGTGCTCACGTGGTAGTATCATTATATGATATTTCATGTGTCCCCTCTATACCACCGTTTATATCGGAGATTGGCTACTAGACTTAGAACTGAATTAGCACCAAATGTGCTACTTTGTTACTAAACCCATATTGATAAGTTCTCACCCTTACATTTTGCATACTTGAAAATCGAGAGAGAAAAGTAATAAGTTGAATAATGGGTTGATTCAGCCTTAGTTGTTTTTAAATACCGAATTCGAAAAATACCTTGTCACACGGGTAATATTTGGTAGGTCTCTGGTGTGGCAAATTCGAAATTCGTTTAAGTGTTGTAACACGCATGTTAATTTAATTAACATGCGTGGTTGTAATAACAAAATGTCGAAATAGTAATTAGTTGGTTTTCCTGGAGACCGGTTCATATAATATTTAGTAACCTATAATGGGAGGTAACTACTGTAGGAAAGTGAACATTTCCTATACAAGTTACTTCCCTTGTCAAAAACGGTATGTACGACTTATCGTGGAAAATCGGGTTTTAACCTAGTCCTTTGTGTATTGATGCTCATTTCCGGGGTGAAACGGAACCCAAATTAGGATTCAATATTGCCTCAAAATCGGACTAATTCTCCTCTTTTGTTGGTTTTCGTTAAAGGTAAGTAAGATGCTATGCATGCGAATATTAAACTACAATTCTGGGTGACTAGATTCTTGGAACTTTTTGATCACACTCTTCAAGTCGGATCTAATTTATTTAGCTGTTTACTGTGTTTATCACAACAACATTTGTTGACATGCTGATAATCATGATCATGTGTTTTAAATGTTTTGAGGAATTATTGGGTTAAACATTAAATTACCCCACAATGTATACAGCAGCATAATGTTGAAATGAGTACATTGTTATGATTGTAGTTTGTACTCATGAATTGAAGTTGTCAAAAAGCACCTGCTCATATCAGCAAAGAATACCCATGCACCATATCGACATTACAGGATAAATCCTGTTTTCCGTGATTACGGAATTAATTGAGCGACAATATGCGAGATATAACGAATATACGTGAGGGGGGTGGCTGCATATCGCGATTATTTAAGCCAAAAGATAAGAATTTGTAAAAAGACTCACTTGAACACAATGACAACACTATTTTACAACCTTGCTGACTATGTAATTTGCCCAAATAATATGTTTAACTTGAAAAATGCATGTATTTTATACTCTCCCGCTATACAGCCTATTGGCCTTTACCCCCAACTCTGTAGGGTTTAAAACCGGTTTTATCGTGTAAAGTCGATATCAAGAAGAATACATGTAACATGTATAATACAATATTTGATATCAGTCAGTGTTAATTGGCTGATAATAAGTAAACCAAGGCTCAGTGTTAAGACATAACCCCCTTTACTGTAGTGGTGTCAGCGCTGCCTTAAAGAAGTCAAAGTTGATTTTTGAACTTGAAGGCTGGCCTGATGGCTCTCAAAATCTTAAAATGTCCGAAGATGAAGTGGTCTGGGACATCTGGATAGCTGTCAGTACAGCATCATACTTACCTTGCTGTCAGTAAAGGCAATGAGACATGTGACTTTGCAGGGGCCGATTCAGGATTTTGGGTTATTTATAATTATTACCTGTGGGCTGAAGCCTGCAGGTATATTGGATAGCTCAAAGTGAAAAGACCATGGAGGGGCATGTGACCTGTTCTCGATGGTTTACGTTTTAAAAAAATCCAGTAAAAAAGAAGCATTTTGTAAGAAAGTCATGAACCAGACTTATTCCATTATTCCATGTATATAATATTGGTCTTTGTCGCATTGCAATAGTTTATTTACTGACGAAAACAGAACTATTCGAAATTTCACTATCAAAACAAGGGCTAGGCAATTGAGACCATGTATCTAAACAGCAGGTGTCTGCAGCTGCATAAGCTAAGCGCTTCTTGGTCAATGATAAATATAGTGGGCAATGGTTTACATCCGGTAGAGAACACATTGCTAGATAATAACAGAAGCATGGAATCGATACATGATAAATATTTTCAAATTATTTGGAACTTGTTCATTCGTTCGGCACATAACACAACCAAATAATTAGAAGATATTTGTTTGTTTAAAATAAATACAAATTATATCTCATAAGGACATTTGTTGTGATAAAGTTTAAAACTACTGTTACATAATATAGTTGGTTATGTTAGATTAATCGGTATTATCCAATATTACATGTATTGGAATTATTTGGACCAATACATTTAAACATACACCGAAATAAATTCGATCAGTATCTAAACTCCAGAAAAACACATCCTGAACAATACTAAATTATCTTCCAGCAGAAAAATTTTTGAATTGTTAAAATTGACAAGTTCACCTGATGAGCGTGAAAATAATGGATTGTTTATCTCAATCTCATTAAAATCAGATCCTAACATTTGGCTGTTAGAGATTTGACTACACTCCATCTGTAACTGGAAGAGGTTATGTTCAAATTTTATGACCTCTCGGGATCCCAATGACGTCACATTGTTTGTCCAATGAAATCATATCTAACTGCCTCAGCAGACTTTCACTGCACTTTCAGATTTGTGAAAGCAGCGATTTGATTGGATGACGTGAAATTCACGTCAACATGATCCCGTACTGAGTGTCCTCAGATCCTATATCAGCGTAAAGTAGTGAAGCGTAATAAGGGTCTGGTTTTAATTGTGTTTAAACGTTATCTTAGCAGCATACATGTGACAATGTCTCAGATGTCATTTTGCAAGAGAAGTGAGCTAAAATAAATGCATATTCATTTATTTAACTAGAACAAAAGACAAATTACCTATGCTCCAGCAACTTAAATGGGGCATTCATTGCCTCTGCCCCACCCCTCCCCTTAAATCTGCCCTTGCTTTGGGTATGATACATGTATATACAAGCTTAAGCCACTGATTTGTTTTTATTTACTCAATAAGGTTGGAACTTGGATGGTAAGCATATTAACTTACCCACTAAATTGGCACTAGTAAATCAATAACCAAATTGGTCCAATACCACTGTAATTAAAATTTAAAATATTAATATAATTGTGCATCTAGAAATTTTGATTCAAATTCATCCAATTAGTGAGTCAGTTATCTCAATATTAGCAGTCTACAAGTATGATCTGAAATTATGAGAAATAGATAACATTTGCTTGTGTTGTTCATAACTTTAAAAGTATTTGAGTTACTGTAGTCATCATGCGCTCTTCTTAGGAATATTTGTCAGCATTTGTAGATACGCGCCAATGTGTTTTGATTTTGATTAATCCAGTATTACTGGTATAGGTAAGGCCCTTGTCATAGTCAAATTGCAAGAAGTGGGACCCATGTTCTATGGGTGCAATTCTAGTTATGCCCCTCATCTTTTTATACCCCCTGGCCCATCTTTGACCAATGATCTTCAAAAAATTACATGGTCATGGTGGGTCAGCAACAGTAGATGTCCCTGTTGAACTGATCAATATTAATTTTGAGGTCAAAAGTCAAGGTCACTGGGATCTTCACCATTTCTGACTACATTTTGTGTTGGGCTGCCATGGGGGCATCCTAGTATGTGTTTACAAACATCTCTTGTAAATTTGTGATTGTTTGATGTGTATCATGTTACATCTGTATGATACCGCTATAAAAAGATGATACATGTTTATACATATTAATTATACCAAAATGTCCTGTTTTACTTTGTTTATATATTAAGATGCACAATATTAATGTTCTAGTGCAGTATTGTAGGATTGTTGCTGGCTACGTCAATATTGGTATAAATGAGGTGATTAAGATAGTTTAACAACAAATACTTAAGCTATGTTATGTATTCTTTTGAATATAAACTTTAATACCCTGTAGTTTCACTGTTTTGTGAAGGGGAGGGTTTAGTGCTAAATGTATCCCATTTAGGTGGCAAGAACATGTAGATTTCTCTACCTAACTCCTTCAATCTATAGTTGTTAAAATATTTATGGGATAGCTAAACTTACCTAAGAAGTGGTGAACTAATTACTATCCATATTTGAGTACCTTACATGTACATGGGCCCCAATGTTTGCAAGGTCATTGCATCAAAGGTCAAGATCACAATAATACAAGAGCCTTTAAGGAGAAATTCTGCAATTAGTAAGTATACCTTGACAACCATAGGCCCCAGCGACTTCTAACTTCATTTGGTGATTGGGTTCTATAGTACAGGGGTCTTACAGTTGCGGAATAATCTGGATTTGCTCTTCTGGAAAGAATGAAATTTTATGCAGAAAATGAAAGTTATTTGATGAAAAACTACCAAGTATTGACTGAGTTATGGCCATTTGAGATTTCATATGCTGAATTTTAACTGAACTGTATTTGAAACAGAGTTTTGGTGCAGAGATGTGTCCTCATGGCACTCAAAAATTGTTTGCGGTTCATTTTCAGGATTGGGCATTATGCCTCAGTAGAACCCCTGATACTAAGGTTTGGTGTCACTGCATTAATGGTCCCAACTAGCCAGGGGCCTAAATTTAAGTGAACTCAGTTGACACTTGATAATCTTGAGAAATATTGGCCCAGCGACTTCAATCTGGATGATGGGTCACTATATGTACATGTTGCTGTCCCATTTTGTTTTTCCAGTCACTGAAAGAGTGTTTAGTCAAAGGGACCTTCTACATGTAGGTGAACTATATTGCCAATATCTCTAGAAAGGTTGCTCTGGGCAACTTAAAACTTCTTAGGGTGATTGGCTTCTGTAAGTAGATGACCCCTTTTGTTTTCATCTGCTCACTAAATTAGCAAAGATTACAAATTGGAAATAAGCCTGATATACATTTTATAAGACAGTATGTTTTGTCTGTCAGTGTCTGACACTTCCCTGTATTGATTTATTGTCAACAATAGTTATTGTTCTATTCTGATGTCCCATTTTCATCATTCCATATACGTAATCAATACCGTGCTTGATTGAGTGTTTGGTAAAGACAGACAATACGTTTCAATAGATCTCGCTCATCAATTTAAGCATTCTGTCACTGACATGACCGGTGGGTAATTGACCTGCACTACTGACAGGAATTGAACCAGAATCTACCGAGTGGAAATTTAATCCTGGGTCATAAAACACCCAGATGCCTTAAGATGTCTCGTGCGTGTATCAGGGTACTGTTTTATCAAAGCACTTCCGGAGGGCATCGTAAACTTACCATCACATTTAAATTCTTTATAATTGTTGAATAACTGGAAATTTGGGACAGATGTTGTTTGTAGAAGTTCATTAATTGGATCTTTATTATGCCTCCCCCCATCGTTGATGAGGGGGTATATAATATTGCTTTCAGTCTGTCTGTCTGTCGGTCGTATAAAATGGTTTCTGTTCAATAACTCAAGAACGCTTTGACGTAGGATCTTCAAAATTTACATGGAGGTTGGTCATCAATAATAGATGACCCTTAATGAATTTGGGGTCAGTAGGTCAAAGGTCAAGGTCACTGTGACCTTATCCATTTCTGACTATTTAAATGGTTTCCGTTCAATAACTCAAGAACGCTTTGACCTAGGATCTTCAAACTTTACAGGTTGGTCAGCGACAGTAGATGACCCCTAATGATTTTAAGGTCAGTAGGTCAAAGGTTAAGGTCCCTGCAACCTTCACCATTAATGACTATTGGGCTGCCATGGGGGCATACGTCTTTTACAAACATCTCTTGTTAGTATTGCAGATCCATTTACTTCACTTTGTAGCTGTAAAAGAATTATAAATATATTTGAAAGTAAGTTTAAGATTTTCGTAAGTGCTTCGATAAAACTGATGTCTAGTATTTGTGTCAACGCTAGCTGATGAGTAGCCATGCATGTTTCAAAACTGACTTGAAATTACTCTGGCTGCAGTCTGATGACTGGCCGATGCCCATACGGCCTCCTGCCCAATTAGACCTAAGACCTGATTATCAAAATGGATTTGTGACCCAGGTAATAACCAGGTTACGTACATGTAGATCAGAAAGGTATGTTCTCCTGAGAACGGGTTTGGTTTAGGTATGTTCGTGAGTAGCAGAATTGTTTCTTGTATTGGCTCATCAATTGATTGAAGGGCCCATCAAATCTGCTCCTCCTGATCTTTCAAATCTGCCCCTCCAGATATTTTAGATCTGCCCCCTTAAAATATTCTGCTTCCTTAAGTCTTAGTCTGACGCCTCCAAATCTTGACCCAAATCTGTCCAACTCCAATTCTAACCTCAATTTCAAATATACCTCCATCCACATTCTGCAGCCCAGTCTTTTGGTATAATAAATAAATTACTTTCCATTGTAAACACTTTACTGGTTTAAACTTTTGTTTATGATGGATAATGATTTATTATCAAAATAAGAACTATAGTACGGTAGTGTTTCTGATAAAAGCGTTCATTTTTAAAATAATGATTTACAGTCTTCAGGTAATGTTATGAAAATTTTAGCTCTGTTTAATGACAGAGCTCCACTGGTCACAGGTCAAACCTCAAATACATGAACACTTTCCATGAGTCAAATAATTATTTGAGAGTTGCAGGTCAGTCTTGGTCGTCCTATGATGATAAGGCTTGATGTAGATAATATCAGACTGCAGTATAAGTTTTGTTTACTGTAAACCAAGAAATTATTTCGAGGGATTTAGTTTCGCAGAGTTTGCGAGTGGTAAAATTTCATGAAATGCTATAAACATTAATATAGATATTGCAGGAAACTTAAAAACGCAAACATTTGTAGTCGCGCATATGTCGATGATCAACAAAACGCAAAAGTTAGTATTCGCGAAAGCAAATAGGTTTACAGTAGACATTTTAATTGATTTTCTATAATGTAATTACTTCATATTATAAGATTGTGTTGTTGAGAAATAGAAATGTACTGGTAATGGAAATTACCTTTTATTATTTTCAGGCTAATTGTAAATCAATAATGATTCTATTGTGAAGTATTTTTCCTGTGCTTCATGTTTTGTTTGAAAGCAGTTAAGTTTGGTTGTTGATAAGAGGACTGGGTTTGATACTTGAGCTGGCAGGTTCAATATTTTTCTGGAGTTTGCTGCAGGAGAGATAGAGTTGAGCTAGGAAACAGAAAGAAGTGACAGGGACTCAGATCCAGCTAGTACTATACAACCTCTTCAGAGGGTCCCTCTCTTGAACAACAACCTTTCTTTAGCCACCTGATCATTTATTTTGTTCCAGAAGAAACGATTTACCAGTACTATTACCTCTCCAGTGCAACAACTTTTGTACACACCACCAAACTTTATGTTTCCCAAAGGGTTTTGCTCGGCAGAGGTTAATATACTGTATGTTGCAATGTTTTGACTTGTTGGTCTTGCAGTCACTGCTGCACGATAATTTACACGTGTGCAGATGCTTGCTGTGTGTGGCTGTACCGGTAACTCCAGAAGAGCTTTATCAGTGTCTGCTTACCATTATAGCATTGAGGATTTGACATGATTCTGACCTTTATGCATGAATATATTACAAGGTTCTTGCGTTGAATATATAAATTTCTGTAAGTAAATTGTGCAATATCGGTCCTTTAGATATGTGTTGGTATTACATTCGGAGCGTCTTCGTGATATTTTCCACTTATGAAAACATATAACCGGAATTATAAAATAGACAATTTACCAGCTGTTGAATTATGCTTATTGAAGGCCAAGAATGGTGTCAAATTCTCCGGACTATACTAGGACTGACTTCGCTTTCGCTGTCTCTCTGAGTGAAAAAATGTGATTTTCGGTTTTGTACTTTAAAGAAAGATTGTACAAAACGATTGTGTTAGCTTTTATGAATACTTTGATCTTGTTTTAGATTGGCCTATTGTAACAAAGTGTATTTCAATTGATATATACATATGTTTTTCAGGTAAACTATGTTGTGAAGAAGATATTACTTGTTATGTTACGGTCCTAGCAGGACTTGAGCCGGTACAAACATGTCTGGAGGTGAGTACATAGTCTTTATGTCTCTTATTTCATAGCAATAATTATTTTATTTGAGACAGTATATGACATACTATATTCAAGTCTGACTCCTTATTTAACTACAGTAGAGGCCCTCTGTAGAGCAACAACCTCTGTTTTTCACGGGGGTTTAATTTACACTATTTCGCTGTTAACATCAATAGCACGAAATCTAAACCCAGCGAAATACTCCCCCCTCATAAATATACAAATTTTAAAAAGGTAGACAATTCATGATTAAAAACCAAAGTTGATCCAATATTAATGACTTTGCAAGAAATATGTCTGTAAAGTAAAATACTGCAATAAGACTACAACTTATAATAAATTACAAAATATAATTCATATAATTCGAAATTAGATCTTTGTAACATGTGTGTAAACTCTATGGATGTGTATCATATACCATATGTGCATCATGTTTTATAATAAGCAGGTGCATCAAACTTGTTCAATTTAACGATTTTGTTTGCAAAACGTGTAAATGTTTGCCGAAAAAGTATTTTTTTGTGTACATTTTCTAATGATAGTCAACTCAGCCATCCAACAAACCGTTCAAAATAACAGTTGAAACGCAATGAGCAAATTATGAACAAAATAAATAAGCTTACTGTGTACTTTGGAAAGACAGAAGCACACGCCCTTAAATGTTATGTTAATAAATCAAGGACAGGGGGTTTAAATAATCTTTTAAATATGACAAGATTTCTTGTTATACTCTGTATACCAAAGAGTTTTCCTGTTCACCCAAACAAGATCAAACGCTTTAAATAACTCAGACGCAGCATGTGTGCACACTGTGTTGAGAAATTGACGTAATATATTACGGCTTATCGGAAGCGTTGATTTGATTTTGCGTGCGTGAAAAATGATAACATTGCGTATCATCAGTTATAAATTGTCTGACTTGTTTAATTAATTATTAATTATGGACTATGATAGCAATATGGGACTTTTTAAAACATACGTATGTTCGCAGTTAATCATCACTTAATGAACACTTGAATTGTCATTAGGCCCGGTTTTCTTACGCTTTTGCATGTTTTAAACTTTATAAATTGCCGAGTTTTTTTATTTTCCAAGGTGTAACTTACGTAAGATTGACCTCCCATTTCATGTTTACCAACAAGGTTTTAAATTTGCGGTCGAGGTCGTTTGCGCAAAATCAAGACACTGTGAATTTAAAAGGATCCAGAAAATGCGAATAATGGACCCCGTGAAATATACCTGCTATACAGTATTAAATAAATATACAACCTGTATAGTCTGCATACTGACATCATGGCTCATATTTCTCACAAGTATTGGTTTAATATGTATAAAAGATGTATTGATTGTCAACATTGTTGCATTGTTGTCATACGTGTTTATATCATCTGCTAACTTCCTTGTAAGTTGTATAAGAGGACTCACATGTAGACATATGGGTAACAGTAAGTCAGTTTTGTTATTTTTCTGTGTTGGAGTCCTTGCAGTCTTGCAGAAAATATGGGGGTAATTAGGGGTCGATTCTCAATCGTCATTTCGGTTATTTTGTACTGAATTTTTGCCATTTCATAGCCAAACACTTCAGTATCATTGGAAGGAATATCAGCCAGAATCATGAAGGCTAAAATGTTTGGTTTTGGAAATTTTAAGGTGAAAGGGTCGATTTAAGGGTCAAATGAGACTCCTGATCATATCAGACATTATTGTGTTACTATACATGTAAGTTTTTTTTCAAACGTTTCAACTTTGTCACAGGTAACATCAGGCATCTGCTTTGGGCATAAAACTTTACATGAGTTTTATGCTTAATAGCACAATCATTAAGTTAAGCACCTGTGGATTGTTTCATAAAATTGTTTTGTAAAAACATTCGACTAAAAGCATTACACTATCAGAGTCCTTACAAATTTATGCAACTATATTTGAATCTTCCCTTTCTACATGTATTCCTATACTGCTCATCTAGCTGTGGGTTATTATAATATGGTGTTCATTCATATGTGTTATATTAATCAAAAGATCACAAAACAGGGTATGCGCAAACATGTCATTTAATTTTCTTTAATGATGAATTTTGCAAAGAATAAAACACAATACTACATACACATGTACCGTATATGACTAGAAAAAGGTTATTGCCAAATGCTAAAATATTATGGAACAAACTCAAAGGTTGGCTTCCTGATTACACAACTACAATTTGTACCTATCATTTATAAGATGGAACAAATGTATAAGAATCTGAAAACTTTGTATAAAGTTGATGTTTTTGTGTCATGGATTATAAATATTGTTTGAAATTTTGTGAGACAACTTAATTTATTGAGGAACCGTAAAACAAAATTTATCAAGGAACGTAGAATTGGGTGCAAAACCTACAAACAATCTTAAGAATATAAACTTTCATTTTACTTTGGTACAAGATATGTCTACTTTATTTATTTCCTTAAATTTTATTGGAACAAACACACTTAACAGCTCTACAGTAAACTGTGATCCATGTTAATGGTTCTTGAAGCAGCTGATCTGGATGACCCAGATGTTGTCTAAGTGTATTTCATTTTCACTTCTTCCAAATGAGGATTTATAAACCTTATATGACATTGTGTACTCTGTATGCAAACATTTATGAATGTTTAGTAAAACACAACAGATTATGTAAGTGAAATATTTGTTAACTTGGGAAAACCTAAGCCGGCCCAGTTGGCGCAGTGGATGGAGCATATGTTTGTCACCCGAGCGGTACAGTTTTAAATACTGGCTCAGGCAGGTTATATTATTCCATAACATTGGCTATGTCCATGTCCTCTGTGTTGAGAAGTTGCGTTATCGGGTAATCTGCAGAAGAGCATATTTTGCTGGCTTAGAAGAACAAGGTCACAAGTGCTACTTATAGCCTTATAAGACCAATACACATTTGAAATCGGTATCACAAGGTGCTTCTTATGAACCAATTTTCATGATAATCGGAAAAGGTCATGTTGACCAAACTGAAGTAGAAAAAGCTTGTTTTTCCATAAGTAAAGAGTTATAATAGTTTTTAAGTGTTTTTAGCTCACCTGTCACAAAGTGACAGAGTGAGCTTTTGTGATCACTCTTCGTCCGTCGTCCGTCCGTCGTCCGTCCGTCCGTCAACAATTTGCTTGTGTAGACACTAGAGGTCACAATTTTGACTTAATCTTTATGAAACTTGGTCACAATGATCATCTCAACAAAATCTAGGTCAAGTTCGATATTGGGTCATCCGGGGTCAAAAACTAGGTCACAAGGTCAAATTATAGAAAAACCTTGTGTAGTCACTAGAGGTCACAATTTTGACTTAATCTTTATGAAACTTGGTCACAATGATCATCTCAACAAAATCTAGGTCAAGTTCGATATTGGGTCATCCTGGGTCAAAAACTAGGTCACAAGGTCAAATTATAGAAAAACCTTGTGTAGTCACTAGAGGTCACAATTTTGACTTAATCTTTATGAAACTTGGTCACAATGATCATCTCAACAAAATCTAGGTCAAGTTCGATATTGGGTCATCCTGGGTCAAAAACTAGGTCACAAGGTCAAATTATAGAAAAACCTTGTGTAGTCACTAGAGGTCACAATTTTGACTTAATCTTTATGAAACTTGGTCACAATGATCATCTCAACAAAATCTAGGTCAAGTTTGATATTGGGTCATCCGGGGTCAAAAACTAGGTCACAAGGTCAAATCATAGAAAAACCTTGTGTAGTCACTAGAGGTCACAATTTTGACCTAATCTTTATGAAACTTGGTCACAATGATCATCTCAACAAAATCTAGGTCAAGTTCGATATTGGGTCATCCGGGGTCAAAAACTAGGTCACAAGGTCAAATCATAGAAAAACCTTGTGTAGTCACTAGAGGTCACAATTTTGACCTAATCTTTATGAAACTTGGTCACAATGATCATCTCAACAAAATTTAGGTCAAGTTCGATATTGGGTCATCCGGGGTCAAAAACTAGGTCACAAGGTCAAATCATAGAAAAACCTTGTATAGTCACTAGAGGTCACAATTTTGGCCTAATCCTTATGAAACGTGGTCAGAGTGATCATCTCAACAAAATCTAGGTCAAGTGCGATATTGCATCAGGGTCACAAATCACAGGTCTTGCATGTACTGCTATAACAGGTGAGCGACCTAGGGCCCTTTGGGCCCTCTTGTTTTTTGGTTTTCTCAAAATAGCATTTTTGTACCTACAACCTTCTTCTTATTATCCATCGAAATTAAATCCAGAAAAACTGGTTATTGAACTCCCCAGAAATTGGTGCTAAAAACAGTAAAAACAAAATTTAAATACATTTGTATGCTGTATACATTTGTAACTCATGGTACGTTTTGAACATATTTAGCTGTAAGTTCATAGCTTAGAAGACGCAGTTTAGAAACCTGCTTTATAGTTTACTGTTTGCACAAGTTCAACACAATATGCCATCTAATTAAGACTAATTTACATGGTTTTAACTTTCAATATATTATCAGAAAAATTTATTGAATATAATTTCCTCAATTTCAAAGAAAGCCTGTTAACATAATACAGTAAGGGCTAGTTTCTTGATACTTGTTGTGACAACCACTGCTGAAATATTGTTAATT
Organism: Spisula solida; assembly: GCA_947247005.1. Taxonomy (NCBI): domain Eukaryota; kingdom Metazoa; phylum Mollusca; class Bivalvia; order Venerida; family Mactridae; genus Spisula; species Spisula solida. The sequence goes on from OX365954.1 coordinate 30,755,726, forward strand.
ATTGTGAATACTCCTTGATTTCAGTATATAGCGATGGTGCATTGTGTAGGGAAAGTTCAATCTGATTTCTTTGGCTTATCTTGATTAAATTTTCTCAGTAATGCAATCCTTGGAGATTCGACAAGTATATCTTCTATAGCTAAGATTGAGTGGATGTCATTCAGCTTTTACGTTACCATGACAATCAATTAGATGACATATTATACCTATTCTACGTACATGTACCACTGTGATCTAAATGTCTTACTTGTGATGTCAATGATTAATAGCTTACAGGGGTACATGTAGGTTACCTTGATCAGGGGTTCCATTTGACTCGGGTGTAGGGGTGAAATTTACAAAAATCCTCATTTTGACCATCAAGATTTTGGTTTGAAGGGTCATTTTCTATTAAAATCAAGGATATTTTGCCTGTAAAATGATGAAATTGATTTAGAAGTATCAAAATGACCCTTCAGATTCAATGGAACACCTGCCTTGATGCTCGAATAAACTTGGAATTGAAGTATAAGTCTGCCAATGATATCCCTAGCATTGTTAACAAATAAAAATTAACAACTAATTGTATTTCCTGTGACAATATTTTTTCGATCTTGCGCGTAACTTCATTAAAAATAACACAACGCGTAAATTAGTGGCCACATGATCGTTTGTATACTGTTGGCTAGGAATATTGTCTGCTAGCTATAATTATTTTGATAGCCACCCAAAAAGAATTTTTTGTTTCAAAAAGCTTGTTACTTAATTTAACTTGTATTGTGAAGGTCAATTAATCATTGTATGATTTAATTTGTTGTCATTCATTCTTCTAAATATATTCCCCCATGAATATGAATGATTTATTTTCAGCCTGGTATACCGGTAGTTATCATTTAGCTGTCATGTAGTGTTGGTCCATAGATCAATATTATGTTTTAATTTTTTTTTTAATTTTCTTGAATACCTTTTATATGGTAATTTAATATCAAATGTTCAATATTTGTTATTTGTGTATTTTCAGTGTCAACGCCCAAGACTACATACGCACCACAACCAGATAGAGTAAAAAGTATGTAATCACTAAGTATTTTGTTGGACACAAAAGTTGTGTAGTCATTTAAACTGTGAAGTTCAAATTTCAAAAGAAAAGTAGTCAATCATTGAGGATTTTATTTCAATAAAAGGGTCAGCCACATGATAATGTTTATTGATCCACAATGAAATAAAAATTAACTGCAAACAATTCACCATGTACAGAATAACCTGCTTAAGCAGCCAGTCAAGAAAGACATTACAGGGTTCCCACGGTCAGGGAAAAGTCAGGGAAAACATATTTTGTTCAAGGTCAGTGAAAAGTCAGGGAATTTTGGAATTAGTCCAGGAAATCTGGAAATTGAGCTAAAGTCAGGGAGAAGTCAGGGAATTCTTCATTATAGCTGTCGATAGGAGACTGTTCCTATCAAAGTAAATAAACCTACCAGACCGAGATAAAGATAATAAAATAAAATACAAAGGTGTCAGACTTGTTGGTTCATCAAGTCTGAATGAAGTTTTCTCCATCTTGTATCTATCATACAGTTTGCACTTGCCTTGGATAAACAACTATTTTATCTGACAAAACTTTAATGTTTGTCTTGTCTTTAGAAGTTTTGCCCTATATTATGTACAATGTTTCTGTATGCTGACACATTTGAAGTGTCTGGAGTTGAAGAAAACACAAGTAACTTGTATCTCAATGTATTAAACACCACCTCAACAGCCATAGTGGTAGATCGTCTGCTTAGTGTGCTGAAATTCTGGTAGGTTTGTTCCCTGGTGCCAAGTAAAGGTTCCTACCTGTATTTCCCTTGCTAGGTAGTTAGCATTCAAAACCCTCATACTCTGTTATTGCACTCAAAAATGAACCACAATGATACAAAACAGATAGAGAAATAAACTCGGATATTTCATTTAGTCCAACACTACAAGACTGTCTTGGGCCATGCCCTCAACAAAATAAGGTAACCTTGTGTTATAGTTCTCTGTCTTTAACATTATATGGGACTTGTATCACAATTTTCTGAACATGAATGCTTACCTTTATAACATAAGTTCTCCTTTTGTTTGCTAATAACGTCTGTCATATTTTGATTCAGATGGGGAACCGGCGATCTCTAAAGCTTCTGCAACCACTGAGTATGAGAAATCATTACAAATCGTTCTCGGAACTGTGTTTGGTGTGTTTGGGTTTCTCGGAATTATGATAATCATCATACTGATTTACAGATTCTGTAAGAACAGAAATAGAGTCAGTAGACGAGGTAAGTCTTCCTTCAAGTGAGATCCTGGGTCAATCTCTCGAAGATTCATTCTAGTGAGATTCTGGCTCAATCTCTTGGAAATCATTCTAGTGAGGTCCTGGCTCAATCTCTCAGAGGTTCATTCTAGTGAGATCCTGGCTCAGTCTCTCAGAATTCATTCTAGTGAGATCCTGGCCCAATCTCGGGGAAATCATTCTAGTGAGATCCTGGCTCAATCTCTCCGAGATTCATTCTAGTGAGATCCTGGCTCAGTCTCTCAGAATTCATTCTAGTGAGATCCTGGCCCAATTTCTCGGAAATAATTCTAGTTAGATCCTGGCTCAATCTCTCAGAGATTCATTCTAGTGAGATCCTGGCTCAGTCTCTCAGAATTCATTCTAGTGAGATCCTGGCCCAATTTCTCGGAAATAATTCTAGTTAGATCCTGGCTCAATCTCTCAGAGATTAATTCTAGTGAGATCCTGGCTCATTCTCTCTGAAATCATTCTAGTGAGATCCTGACTCAATCTCTCAGAGATTCATTCTAGTGAGATCCTGGCTCAGTCTCTCAGAATTCATTCTAGTGAGATCCTGGCCTGATCTCTGGGAGTTCATTCTTAGACTAGTGAGATCCTGGCTCAATCTCTCGGAAATTCATTCTAGTGAGATCCTGGCTCAATCTCATGGAATCTGTATATTGCAAACTGAAACAACTGTCTGGAGTTTAATTAATTTCAGTATATCCAGAGTGCCACCTTTAGATAAGTATCAGCCTATGTCAGTCTGTGATTTAAGTAAAATCTTCAGGAGATCATGGCCAGGTGACATTTTCCTTATAAGGTTTTTGATGTTTTGATGTCAGCCCATCTAACCAATGCTGATTGTTGATTGTCAAACCTGAATGCAGTTGGTCAAAGGTCCTACAACCTTAAACCAGTGCTGCTTGTAGAATGTCTTGAAAATGGGTTGCGGTTATGTTCATTCACTGACTACTGTATGTATGTGGTTGACGTATTGGTGCAAAAAATCAGCATGAAACTATGTGAAAAAATGAAATATGATTATATGTATATTTGATATAGTTCTAAGGTGTGTTACCTTGGTGATAATTATGAGAGTTTTTCTCCTATTCTTTTTCTTGTGTCTATATCAATGATCAATATGGGTGTGACTGGAAAACTGTAAATGTCATAGAAAAGCTTCTCATTGATATTTATAACTTGAGATACATAATGCTGTCTCACTTACTGTGAAATCATCATTCACAGTATATATTTTGGAATAATGAAAATTTTGTGGAGTCATATTTGTAGTCACTCTACAGTTTTCGGCCAATTACATGTACCCAAACTGCTTAATAATGGTAACAAGGGTTAAGTTGTGTAGGGAATAAGAAAAGTCACCTAAAGTTCTAAGAACAGTTCCATATCACTCAAAATCACAGTATGCATTGCAGGGTAAGTGTTAAAATAAAAATTCACAAAAAAGTCAGAACTACGGTACTCATCCTATTGCTTTCATACAAGAATGTCAGCTTAGCATGAACAATAGGAAGTGAGATGAATTGTTCTGGTCCTGCCTGGAGAAGTAGGGTATTTATATACCAGATCATTGATTCATGAACTTATATATGTTTGATTCATGTGCTGATATACGTCAGATTTATGTACTCATATATGTTTGTTTCATGTATACATGTATATGATTGATACATGTTTTTCAGGCAGTACAGATAGAAATCCCAGTCTACACAGATCAGTGTCTATAGGTCAGTATTTGTACACACTATATTTATCACTATCTACATCAGTGATCCTACATACAAATCATGGAATCCTGATACTGTAAACCAATTACTTTCTCGAATACTTACTTTTGCGTTTTGCTGATCGTCAGCATAGTCGTGACTACAAACTTTCACGTTTTTATACGCCCGTTGAAAACGGGACGTATTATGTGAACACACTTGGCGGGCGGGCGGGCGGGCGGCGGCGTCCAGTAATTTGTCTGTACTCTTACTCCAACAGTTTTCGTGCGATCGTCTTCAAACTTGCTGACAATGCTTATGGACATAATATCTAGGCCAAGGTCGATTATAGGCCAAATCGGCTGGGGCCTTCTTGGGTTATGGTCCTTCATTTACCAAAAAAATGTGAAATTGGCCTTGTCTGTACTCTAACTCAAACAGTTTTAGTGCGATCGTCTTCAATCTTGCTAACAATGCTTATGGACGTCATATCTAGGCCAAGTTTGATTATAGGCCAAATCGGCCCAGGCCTTCTTGGGTTATGGTCCTTCATTTACCAAAAAAAAAGTAAAATTGGCCTTGTCTGTACTCTAACTCAAACAGTTTTCGTGCGATCGTCTTCAAACTTGCTGACAATGCTAATGGACGTAATAAATAGGCCAAGTTCGATTATAGGCCAAATCGGCTGGGGCCTTCTTGGGTTATGGTCCTTCATTTACCAAAAAAAAGTGAAATTGGCCTTGTCTGTACTCTAACTCAAACAGTTTTTGTGCGATCTTCTTCAATCTTGCTGACAATGCTTATGGACGTAATATCTAGGCCAAGTTCGATTATAGGCCAAATCGGCCCAGGCCTTCTTGGGTTATGGTCCTTCATTTACCAAAAAAATGTGAAATTGGCCTTGTCTGTACTCTAACTGAAACAGTTTTCGTGCTATGGTCTTCAAACTTGGTGACAACGCTTATAGGCATAATATCTAGGCCAAGTTTGATTCAATGAAAATAGAATGAACTCAGAACATAATATGGGCTTTTGTTTCACAATCAATATTTTATGTCACTAGCACAATCTAGAAGGGCATATTTTGTGACATTTTAACACTCTTGTTAGGATTCCTGCAATGTCCATGTTAATGTTTTTAGCACTTTCGCGGGGACTTAATTTGGCGAAATTCTACAAGTCTCGAAGGTTTACAGTATTCTTTATTAGAAAGAATAAACTTGCCATATCTGTGGAAAACCTCCATGTTTTATGAGGACGTATATTGCTTTGCACATGTTTGTCGGTAGACCAAGCGGTTTCCATACAATAACACACAAAAGCTTGACCCTAGGAGCTTCAATCTTTACATGGAGGTTGGTCATCAACAGTATAATTATGATCCAATTGAATATGAGGTCAGTGTGTCAAAGGTCTAGGTTGCTATGACCTTCGACATTACTGACTTTTGGGCTGCCATGGTCGCATTGGTGTTTTACAAACTTCTTCGATAATTTAATGGAAATTTTCCAATTATTAATATTTATGAAGTAAACCTGCCTACATTCATGTTGTTTACATATAGAGAAGTTGTTGTCTGCTTGAAGAGACGCTAGTTAGTACTGGTTGATGATTGTTACCATGAAAACTGGTTTACAGGGGTCCTGCTATTCCAGAATAATCCGGATTTGCTGCAATAGGAAGAATTTTATTTTCTGCTCAAAAAGTTATTTGATGAAAACATTCGAAGAATTAACAAAGTTATGGTCATTTGAAGTTCTATAATCTGAATTTTAATAATGTACTATAATCTATGTAGAGATGTATGCTAATTAATGGTACCTGAAACAGACTTGCGACTCGTTTTCAGGATTGGGCATTATGCCTCAGTAAACCCCTGTCTCTGTCACAGATCAGGCTCTATGGAGTAAGGGGTTAAACTTATTTCACAATTATTGTGAAATGAATATGTTAAAAACTACTCTATTTCAGACCTTGAACAGAAACAGGTTCCAACAGTGTTAATCCTATACTCCTTTGATTGCTCATCGCACGAGAAAGTTGTGGAATCTCTGGCCGGTTTCTTGATTGAAACATGCAATTGCAACATACACATAGATATGTTCGAGGAGCAACAAATTCATGAACGTGGTCTGGATGAATGGCTAGTGGATAACCTACAAGAAGCCGAGTTTATTATTGTCATCAGCTCTATCGGTGCAAGACTTCGATGTAGTAAAAAGAAAGTGAGATTTAAACTTGAACCAGGAAAAGTATTACCAGATTATTTTGCAGTAGCTGTAGATTATGTTGCTGAAAAAATGAGAGTTGAACGTTCCAAAGGGATGCCTTTGACTACATTTTGTGTTGCTTATATGGATTATTCTACAGAAAGTGATATTCCTCCCCAACTTGAAATGGCTTACAAGTTTAACCTAATGAAGGATATTACTGCCCTATTCTGTCACTTACATGGTATTAATGGTGAGCCAACTAAAGACGGTGCACCAATTGTGGGTTTGACTCCTGACACATTTGATACCTCTGAAATGGGACAGGAATTAAAAGTTGCAATATGTTCAGCCAAAGAATATTATAAATCTAATCCAGATTGGGTGGAGGATAGAATAGAGCCAATTCCTAATCCGAGCAAAAAATCACGCCATGCTCGTAAAAGCTCTTTAGAACCTCTCCTTTTGTCCAGTCAACAAGAGAGCATGCCACAAGACAACCATGGTATAACAAGCGATATGACTATTCAACCATTGCCAAAGCTATCCACAGATCAGCATAACTTGCCACTTATATCTGCTCAGAACCGACAGAATTCGTTTCCTTCGTCCTTGAGTAGCCATCAGACTTTATCAACACCTCCAGTAAACCAAAGTTCCAAAAGTTGTGATAACGTTCCTCAATTGACTGTTGGTGTTTGTGACCTTTGCGGGGTTGAAGGTCACTCTATTGGTAGTTCTATGTGTAAGATAAAACAATTCTTGCCAACTCAGGAAATGGAGCAGGACGAAAGTGTGAAACTTAAATCAAAATCTATGCCTGCTGTCAACAGGAACAGCTTGTTTAGTTCTCAGACAATATTACATGCCGAGGTTCACAAAGAATGGGATGATCACGATGGTCATTTCTCGGAAGCAGACTCACATGAAACCAGCTCGAATCATGATTCAATCATTGATGATTTGGAGCGTGATTTAGATTCAATTGTTAATCCATCTCATGTCCCTAGAGTCCACTATTCTTTCTCCAGCTATGATAATTTGGCCAGTGTTAACCCAAAGCTCACTTTTCCAGCCAAAATGGAGAACATTTCTGAAGTTACAAACATAAAGTCCCAGTTACCTAATCCACGTGTGCTTGTTGCTGATCCAAACTTCGGTCAGAGTGACCGAGAAACTTTAAACTTCATGTCTCAAGTTCATAAAGGTCATGATGTCATACAGATGGACGATATTAAACTTTGAATTATTAAGTGGCTGTGAAATGTTGGCTATTTTTGTTAAATCAGTTATATATATATATATATATATGTATATATAGTCATGCATAAGCAAAGACATGTATGCGAGTGTAGAGTGTATTTATCATCATGAACGGAATTAAAAATATTCTCATGTAACATCTCAAGTTAAATGACACAATTTTTGTTTTCCAGTTTCATTTGTGCACTGATGTGCTAAGTTAAAGTTCACAAAATACAAAAACTACTAAACGATTTTGTACATATCCTCTTCTAAAACTGCATAACAAGGATAAATTAATCCTAATCTGACAGCGTTAACAGTCATTTAGTAGAATAATACATTTTTGATTTAACTCAAATACATCATTACTTATTTATGTTGTACATTCTTGATTGCTAAACAATTCTAGGGCTAGCCCACTTTATTATGTTACCTTGGTAACACAATTCAACTAACATTTCTTAATTAAAGTTGACTTTAAAACAAAACAGTTTTACTAGCATATGATATCAAATAGTAACTCAGTAGAATTCTAATCTTTCTTTCATGTAATTTTAAATACAGAAAAACTCCTATTTTACATAAATTTGTATTTTGTGAACTTTAAATGCGCCTGACTGCACAAGTATAAACGGGAAGTCATAAATAAATGGTTAGATTATCATCCAGAACTTCCTTTGAAAGGGGGAGTGCAGATTTTTTTGTCAAAAATCAAAATGCTGTTTGTAATTTTGACCAATTTCAAACCATTGAACAAATTACCATACATACATTTATGATTCCACCATATATGAATACAAGGATAACTGCACATCACAAGGACGACCCTCAAAAGAAAGCAAGCAGAATTGTTACTCTAGGAATAAAATAATTTAATGTTAGTTGGTCTTAAAAGTAATTTCTGTCCTTGGTTATATTAATTTTATGAGATCTTTCTCTGAAACTTGAGATAGTTTGTATCTGTTCTGTATTTTGATACACAACATTTAATTTCCTTTTGTATTAATTTTTGTATATAATTTTAACTGGTATTTTGTAAATAGGCGTGTGCAATTAGTCAATGCAATTTTTTTTATATTTACAATATATTTATACTTCTCAAAATGTAATAAGGGTCTCAAATTTTCCCTTGCAGATACAGGGGGTTTGATTTGACCCTTGTATTTGACCAGTTGGCCCCTGAAATTTCCCAATAGACATATTTCTACAGGCATATGTTTACAAAGTGGTTACTTCAGTTTCAGCTCTTTATTGACTTATTGCGATAATTTATCTATTTAAAACTTCGAACTGATGGCATAGTCAGGAGAAACATATCTAATTTTGTAGACAAATGGCAATTGCTTCATAATTAAAGGTCTAGGTGTTTTTATGTCCAGCCTATTCCAATTTTCATGCTTTATCAATTCAACTGTTTTAACAGAAAGTAGCCTGCAATATAGGGTCTTACAATATGGAAAAGACAGCGAGATGTATAGTTTCCATGTCAATTTTGTCACTTTAGACAATGCCTGTTGGCTTATCAGTAACCTAGGAAATGACTTAAGATTCAAATTGGTTCATGGAACTTAGCAACAGATAAATGTTTTGTTTTGGATATGACAACTGTTAGTATCACATTTTGAGTGGCATATCTTCGGCCTTTGGTGCAAACGACATAACTACAAAACCTGTCCCGAGAATAAAAAATGGAATATTTGAAGGATATTTAGTTCAAAAACAGGGTTTAGCATAAATTTATGCAATGTATAACAACTATAATGATAATAACAACAGTAAATATCAATTTGCTGTGAAAATCTAACCAAATAAACTCAACCCATTCAATCTCATCAAAACCATCAATCTAATCAATCCCCAACTCAACCAAATAACCTGAAACCAACACATACCAAACCCACTCTACCTCAAACTTGTAAAACCTAAACCATCCAGACCCTACAGAAACAAACCCAACCCCACCAACCATCCAAATCCCATGTAACCTAGCAAGACCTTTCCAACCACATCTTCCCAAGCAAACCCAAATTGAACCCCAGCTTAACCCAACCTTTCCAACTAATCACCCTATCCAACACAAGTCTGACAAACCAATACCATCAAATCTTAACAAATCTCAATACTCGAACCAAACCCCATCTAATTCAAACCCCATCCAATTCAAACCCTAACCAAGCTGTATCCAAAGCCAGACCAAACTAGACTCAACCTCTCCAACTCCAAAATCTATTCTAATCATCCAAGTCTCATCCAACCAAAATCTAACAAAACTAGCCCAACTGCTTTCATTCTAATATGATATGATGTATTCAGATTGCAGATATGAAATATGGACCAATAAACAATAAAAACGAATAAGATTAAGACAATTTTTTGGGGAAAAGAAGATTATGTCGTTTGCATGTGAGACCAACAATATATACAGGGTGTTAAAAAAGTTTGTTCTCAAACTTTAAATTCATATAAAGTTTTATTTGAGCTATGTACGCAGTAGACAATGTTAATCCCTTATTCTCAAAGTTTCATTTAATGCCAGAGAGATTAGAGCAATGGTAGAACCCTCTGGAATTTTAAATGTAAATTTTACATTCTTCTGACGTCATCAAAATAAACTATTGAAACTTAAACATTGACAACAAACTTTTTGAACACCCTGTACATTGTAGCTGCTACTGCTAGATAGTATAATGTAAACAGTATCCATGTGAGACATGATATATGTAGAGTATAAAATTACTAATGCTTTAAGCCATCTTGTGTGTATTTATTGATATCACACAAGTAATATATATACATGTTTATATAGTACTTTCATCTATTTGTAAACATCTACATCTGGCATTACATACACTACCTTCTGTTAATTTGATATCAGGTTATGTAAACTAGAATCCATACTATATAGACTAATATAGGTACCTATTTACATAATTATGTACGTTCAAACCTGTATTAGTGATCACCTGAATAAACAGCCACCTGTCTAAAGCAATCATTGTTATTTAGTCCCATTTGGTAATTATACCCCCGCAAACAAAGTTTGAAGGGGGTATACTGGAGTCACTATGTCTGTCGGCCGGTCGGTCGGTCGGTCGGTAGGTCGGTCGGTCGGTCGGTCGGTCGGTCGGTCGGTCGGTCGGTCTGTTATTATAACCCCGCAAACAAAGTTTGAAGGGAGTATACTGGAGTCACTATGTCTGTCGGGCGGGCGGTCGGTCGGTCGGTCTGTTAGCAAAATCGTGTCCGCTCTGTAACTTCGTCATTTTTATATTAAGTACAGTACAAACCTCTGTAGAGCAAAACTCTTTTGGAGCTGTATATATTGGCCGTTGTACAGAGGTTGTTACTCTATAGTGGGTAAATCAATAGTTAATATTGGCTTAGGGAAATGTTGAAGATGTTGTTAAAGAGAGGTAGTTGCTCTTCAGAGGGTCGCTCTGGAGAAGTTGTACTGTACGCTTATATTCAAAAACCATTGTTGTTAAGTTTATGCATCCCTTCAATGGCTGCTTATGACATATACTTCATTCCAAGTTACTCAAGTGTAAGACGAAATGTTGTCCACATTATACATGAACGCCTTTTCAACAAAAAATAGTCAACATTTGAGGCATATAGAAAGGAGAATTCGACACGACTCTTGACCTTCTATTAGCATAATTTATCAGCTGATATATTGCCTATAATTGTAACGCGGTTGTACTTTTTATGTGCAAGAAGTATCATGAAGACGCTCAAGGTGTAATATCAACACAAATCTAATGGACCGATATTGCACGATTTGCTTGCAGATATGTATATATCTTCAATGCAAGGACCTTGTAATATATTCATGCGTGAAGGTCAGGATCAGGTCAAATTATCTGTGCTATACTTCATATTGTTAAGCTGTTGCAAGGGGTCTCCAGTATTTCCGAAATATTCGTACAGTTGTATTCACTATTGTGATGTTCAAATGCACAGATAAATATTATTACAACTTTCGCAAACTTGATATTTGATTTATTACACCTCATTAAATACAAACTCATTTAAATGGCAAGTATACTTTCTTTTGTGGCTAAGTGTATTATCCTTTTTACACAGTTAATACTTTCTTTTTTTAAATGCACACTATATCACTATTAGTTGTTGGTGCGCCATAAAAATATTAAATGATATAATTTAAATTTAGGACTGGTTTGACTTTATATTCTACATACGGTAGTGTGGCGGAGTTGACCTGTTTATAAATGTCGTGTATCAAAAATTGCTGTTGCCCCATTCACCAATTCAAAATGTGTATAATATCCCACAAAACAATTCCCTTTAGACCGAATTGCCTCATCTTCTACATCAATCTGCCAGTTCAATCAGTAATGGTGTTTAATTATACATGTGATATCTGTAATCCAGCTTCAAACATAGGTTCATAAACTGTATACTACACGTATTTTATTGAGTGATTAGCTATATTTTTATACTAGACAACTACATCATGAACTCAACCCAATTCATTTACGATGTATATAAATATTGTATGATGACATAAATGACTTGAGAACGGTTTTAAACAAACAGGGATCATCGGGTCAGCCAATGAGAACAAGTTTTACAAACGATCAACCAATCCACATCTTGCATACTATTCAAGCTAATCAATCAATAATACCTCTACTGAAGTACACGTCATGAGATAGGCTAAAATATTCCATGTTTAGTTTCTCAGGCACTGCTGCTGTTATTACATCTTGATTCAAATGTTCTCTCTTAAAAATGTCACATTTATGGTGGTGACATTTTTATGGCACGCTGCTGCTATAAAAAAACTGAAAAATTGTTTCTTCTGGCCTTTAGTTAGTTTTCCTACCCTCAAATATTTCCCGTAAATACAAAGGTGTATATTGTGCAAAGTTATTAACGTGGACCTTAATTTTCGGTTGAACGATTTTTGTCATCAAGTTAGCTTACCTCTAATTGTATAGGAGAGATCATGTTTGTATACAAAGGGATTAGTACTACCGGCTAGCTATTGGTGAATGGCAGGTTTTCATTGTTCATTCATCCAATAGATTGCTGGTGGGCATTTTGCATATGAATATGGTGATCTCTCCTATTCGGGTATTTGATAGTTATATAAAATCACTGATTTTCGTGATTTTCATGGATTCTAGTACATGTCGCTGGCTTAGAATGAAAAGGTCTTAAGTGCAAATTATGACCTTTAAGTTATAAGACCCATCTCACGGCGCTTCTTATGAGCCTTTTTTCATGAAAATCGGAACAGATCATGTTGACCAAACTTAAGTTGAAAAAGCTTGTTTTTCATTAAGTTAGGAGTAGTTTTCAGACAGTTTATTCTTGTTTTCTCAAATAGCGTTTTTGTACTTACAACCTTCTCATTCTAAGCCAGCTATGTACAATGTATTCTGAAGTAGTGGATTTTCGTAAAATACATGTATCAGTTTTGTGGGTCAAATTTGAAACAAGTGGAAGGAAATAGTTAATTAGTTGCAATTATAAGGGCCGACAAAAAAAATGTCAATGAATCTCACCTAAATATTAACAAACTTGAAGTATGCAGGGTTGTGAAAATATTTGAATCCAAGTACATTTTGTATGTTGTTACTGATTATTGATATCATATAATGAATATTGATGTGTAACGTGATGCATATTGATGTCATGTGATGAATATTGACATCATGTGATGAATATTGATGTGTCATGTGATGAATATTGATGTGTCATGTGATGAATATTGATGTCATGTGATGTATATTGATATAGATCTAATAAATATTTATAGATGTAATTAATGATCCATCCTATGTATCGAATAGATAATATCATGATTATATGTATATGGTGTTTATAATAATTATCACACAAAGTTGAACAATATGTTCACCATAAATATCTTGTTGAATGAAAAATAAAATTATTGTATCTCTCAATTTGTGTTGTTAATTGAGTTTCTTTGCTTCTATGGGAGTATCATTGGAAAATATTTAACTTGGGCCGGTTTCACTCAACTTTTTTGCGAACATTATTTTAGAAACTTTCTTTATGGATGTATAATGGTGAGTACCAGGGCTAGTATTCACAAAGCATCCTAAGGGAAAACTTAGATATTTGACAAATTAACAAGTTAACAAATTGAGCTACCCATATTTCCCAAGAAACGAAGAATAACACTTGTTTTCTTTGTGATTATTGTAGCTCTTTACATAGTGCTTCTAAACTACGTAAAAAATGATAATTTTACGGAAAAAGTAAAGTTACGCTCAAATTTAAATTCTCCACAATTCTTGAACAAACACACATTAGGAACATAATGTGGCTTGAAGGAATGCATTAACTGAACAATGATTAATATTACCCCCTTACCACAATTTGTAACTGTTAATGAATTACATAGGGTTTAGATTTGAGCGTAACTTAAAGATTATCGTAAGTGCTTTGATAAAACCGTACCCAGATCATTGCATCAACATCAATTCATACAAATGATCAATCTTGCTTTCTGGTGAACGCATTCCATAGATATGTGCGAGTGAAACATGCAAGATTTAGCATGAAGGGCATCTTTGTACAAAGTTTATTGAAACAGTCCCCTGATCATGATTCTTAATGTATGAATATATTGCCATGCTTCATTTCTTTCATTGCAATTACAGAAAATTTGGCTGTATAATTGCCTCTGTGGATAAATGACTATTAACATATTTTCTGGTACATGTACATCTTAGGCACACAGAACTGTTGTACAAGATACATGCATGCTTGCGTGAGTGCCCCCGTAGCTCAATGGTTAGTGTGCTTGCCATCTAATCTTGCGACCCGGGTTCAAATACGGGTGGAGGCACTCATATGCTCGCCATATTACAGAAGAAAGCTGACTGGCAAATAAAGGCTATGCTCGGATCAGCATTGAGCTATTGATACGGAAGTGTCAGGCTAGCACAATTATACAGATAACTGTAGCAATTATACAGATACTCATTTTAATTTCAGTAATAATGATACAAGCGCCATGTTACATTTAGCTAACCAGTCTGCTGTGTTTACTGTGTGTTTACTGTATGTCAAATGTCGGGTGCATTATGCTGATTTGTCTTCAGTCATACCCATCAAACAAAGTATTCCAACATGATTATAGGTATAATAAATTATGCATTACGTTGATGTCATGCAAGACAAGTAATGCATAATGAGATATTGATCACTGTCATGCTCTGTTTAACAGTTTTCTCGAAATTTGATATGCCGCACTACACAAACTCAGTCTTAAACTGGATAAAAACAGTTGAGTAAATGCAAAAAGCTAACAGGGCAACCATGATAATACACCGCAATATCAGATTATGAATCAATAACCTCCCTTGCCACAGTTGCCATTGTAATAGTTCTTTCTCTTGCCCAAGATATTGATACTCTTATCACAACACATTGACAGGTTGAACTCCTCCAGCTTGAGTCTCAGTTAATACTAAGTAAAATGTTTTCTATCATACCAGGCAGCTGTTGTGGATTATCTTCACCTTTCACTATGGTATTACAGAAGAACCAGGGCAGCCAGTTGACCTAACTGGTTTTCCCGGAATTAATTATCAACCAGTACTATCTTGCCTCTCAGCATATAACTGATAAGTTCTCCATATTTCCTTAAAGACCGCAACTTGCCAAACCGGAATCTTCAGGACAATGATAGCCCAACAGTACCAGTGAACTACGAGTGACAAACATAAAATCAAACTATAACAAACCAAGTAATCAGTCTTTTTGCCTTTTATTTTGTCATTTTTAATTCAAACTTCGTTATGAAAAAAACAATCAGCCTGCATACTCCGAATAAAGTCCAAAATAAAGTTCATAAGGGAAACAAGTTAATAACAAACAGGCTGTCGTAGTTGTTGTTGTTGGTAGTATCTACTGAAGTTCTTTGTCGTAATGCCACTCGCCGAGACCACTGCCGACACGTTTCAGGTTGGTGATACGATCGCTGATCTCCTTGATAGCGCTGACCTGCTCCTCAAGGTATTCACTCTCCAGGAAGTCGCACATCTGTCAAGACAAACAATGATGTAAGGAATGGTATGATTAAATAACAACAATTGAAAATAAATGAAAAGCATTAAACTACAATGTAACAAGACCAGGGGTGGTATTCAATATTGATCTTATTTAATTGGAGAATAAGATATCGCCTGTTTCTGACCAAGAGTTTAATATGGTGTGATCTGATTGGTTGTCTTTATCCTTAAGTCAAGTAAGATCAATATTGAATATCGCCCCAGAACAACTAAAAGCTAAGATTCTTCATAAAACTATCGGACAAACTTGAAGTGTGTCAAAATATATATGAATAACGGGTTTGCAGGAAAACAGCTTGAATTCCCTCCCCTTTTTCTAAATGTAAAGTTTAATACAAATGAGCAGATTAATAATAAAGTATAGAGTTTATATATACCTGAGCATCTCCATGACTGTCGGCAACCTTGTGGAGATCCAGAAGAGATTGGTTCACAGTTTTCTCCAAAGCCAGGGCAGCTTCCATAGCCTCCAAACCAGTTCCCCATTCATCACGGTCAGGTTTCTGTACAATAATAATGTAAACATTACTATCAAAGCTTACTTTGCAAAAGATATTTACATACACACCCATGTGTAAAACATGCTTCCTTCCCTCTTACTATAAGTCAACTAGTCATCTCTCTATGACCTTGACTTTTGAACTGCTGATTTCAAAGCAGTATGTTTTATCTGCAGAGCATGAGTAACATTCCAACCATTCCAGAGTTACCTAGTTGCCAATCAGGTATAACAAGTAATTGAGAATTGCAAGCAATACAGAAGTCCCCTACCGGTTTTAAGCCGATTTTCAATGTTTCTGTTGCCATAGCAACCACAATTTTGGTCGGAATCTAAATATTTTTGGACGTGCATTATCCCCTCATTGCCCCCTATCCATATACCAATTTTCATAAACCTAGCTTGGAAACTGTTTGAGTTATGTCAGGATCCAGATTTTTTGTAGGACGGACGGACTGACTGACGGACGGAGGGCAAACCTATAGTCCCCTCCGGTCAAAAACCGGTAGGGGACTAATAAACTAGAAGTATTTTAAAATGAAATACAACTGTGAACACATTACTCAATTTTTTTTACCCATTAACTAATTTGGCCTTTTTACATCCAAATGAAGTGTACACAATCTTATCACAATACTGGAGTTTAACAGATTACAGTAGAGTAAATCAAGCGCCTAAATCATGGTAATTTCAATAGATTTTACCTGGATAGGTTGGAGAACCACTCGACCACCTCTCTTGTTCTGGTACTTCATGAACTTCTCGGCATGTTCCCTTTCCTCATCTGAGGATTCCTTGAAGAACTTGGCGAATCCCTTGAGTGCGATATCATCGCGATCGAAGTAGTAAGACTGAAATAATAGAAGTGGGAAACTGGAATATTATACATCATCGCGATCAAAGTAGTAAAACTGAAATAATAGACGTAAGAAACTGGAATATTATACATCATCCCGATCAAAGTAATAAGACTGAAATAATAAACGTAAGAAACTGGAATACTATTAAGCCTATCAAAGCTTTATCACTATGTACTGTAATAGCTAATTAAAATATCTAGTGATTCAACAAGGCACTGTCAATATTATGCATTTGATAGTAGGGATTAACATGGAAACAATTCTAGTGCACCATAATGAGAAAGACGGGAACATTTGGTATAATTATAATCAGTTGTGCACCGATTTATCAGTGACTTAGTAGTATTAATCTGATCATATGTGTAAATACTG
This sequence comes from Spisula solida, assembly GCA_947247005.1. Taxonomy (NCBI): domain Eukaryota; kingdom Metazoa; phylum Mollusca; class Bivalvia; order Venerida; family Mactridae; genus Spisula; species Spisula solida. The sequence continues at coordinate 30,772,992 of OX365954.1, forward strand.
TACATAGTAATTTGTCAAACCAAATTTTGCACCAGCCAACCAAACCAATGTTTGTAAACATCACATATCCTGGAAGAAGCACTATAACATCTGTAAGACTTGCCTAATCTAACTGCATCTATAAATAGTCCCCCCCCCCCGGTACAATTATCTAGTTACTAGAAATCTAACCAAAGGTCATGGCGATGAATTAAGTAAGTAATATCTATTATCTGACCGTATTAAACTCCCAGCTTATGCTCGTTCACTATAAGCTTGTTTACAGTCTGATAAGTCTCAGTTAAATGTGGTTAACTAATACATGTACTAATTTGGTACATGTAAGTTGTAACACTTTCAAGTTATTGTCCTCTTCATTTAAATGGTATTATTTTGTTCAACATAAATGTATTAAGGCTAGCAATTAAATATTAATGAAAACATTATCCACTGTATGGGGTTAAATTCTGGAACAGTTCTAGAAATACCCCTGTAGTAAAGTGAAACACCTAGCTGGTTAAAACCAAGGACATTTAAATGGTATTTTTTGTTCAACATAAATGTATTAAGGATCACAATTAAATATTAATGAAAACATTATCCACTGTATGGGGTTAAATTCTGGAACAGTTCTAGAAATACCCCTGTAGTACAGTAAAACACCTAGCTGGTTGAAACCAAGGACAAAATAATTCAATATCATAGTAATATGTATACAGCTGGCATGCATAGATCTAGATCCATATAGATTTTGTCAAGCAGCCAACTATATACACTGTACCACTTATCAACATACTCTGTAAACAATCTAGTCTCATTATTTATTCACAATGGACGGAAATCCTGTTTTACCAACCAACATTTCAAGTTTTAATTCACATGACTGATTTGTCACCAGGTCAATTACTGGTCATGATTTCACATATGAGAATTTTTTTATAGAATATTAACATAGGAAGTCATGCGTTTATTGATTTTAATGATGTTCTATACTGTCTTATTTATAATTATATGTAGAGAACTCGATCTAGAGGGCTTCTTTTACAACTTTGGGGATGGGGCCCTAATCCCAGGAATTTGCAGAAGATATCAGTATTTTGGTAATATGGGGAACTGAGGTTTTATCATACTGTATATAGATATCTAGATTCTTTATTACTGCCTGGGGATTTAGGCTGCATGATGTTTTCCTGGGGAAGAGATCCATAGACCCAATTAATAGATTCTGAATTATTTACAAGATCTATAAATAATAGACTACATGTACCGCTAGCATTTAAATTATTATAATCACATGGTTGCCTAGGTAAACATGTACAAATGCAACATTGTACAATAGTGCTAAGAACAGAAATAATACAGAAAATTATAGATTTTTACACAGCGCAAGCGTTACATTTTATTTCCTGAATTTAACCTTCACTTTGCCCTTTATGCAACTTTCTATTTTAGGCATGGAAATTTTCTATGAAAACAACTGATCATGCGTATACCAGTAGTATAGTAGACTGGCGGTACAGTCATTCTGTACAGTATAAACTTTAATGTCCATCACCCACTTCGCATGTCTATTCAAACCACCTAGATCTACTAATTAATAATTAATGTATGTTCATTCAGAGGCATGAGATCTATAGTCTCTGGTTCATTTAACCAGGGATTAAACTAGATAAAAGATCATTCTCCTGTATTCTTTGACTAGATCTACAATTATTTATACTAACAGCTTTTAAGTACTGTAGATCCAACTGTACTGAATTGTCAATCATAACTAATAATTAATATCCTTATTTGATAAGTCTATTTTGTCAAATACCTAAATTATTTTTTGGGTCTTTGATTTTGTTGAAACTGGTTAAGTACGTTTTATTAATACGACATTTTACATTTACAAAGAAATAAACAATTCTTCTTCTAACTACGGCATATATAATAATCACGTTCCGGACCCTCGTGTCATGAGACATGACTGGCTTCCAGGCCAAGCCAACTTTGGCTTCAAACTGGAACGGGTTACAAAATCCTGTGGGTTCTCATGTAGTTCTTTTTGGAACATTTTCTTCTGCTCAAATCGTTATAAAACTAAGCTCTACACAATACGCGGATAAAGAATGATATAAACGTGTACATACCATGGATTGGTAGACATAACTGGCATATAATTCCATGTTTATCTGCTTGTTCAATCCAGCTTCACTCTCCTGGTGGAAATTCTGACGAGGTCTTGAGACAGCCATCTTCAGCAAATTCTAGGCGTTGACCGTAAGGTGGTAAATTTTAAGAAACAGAAAAATGTTTCAAGGATTTTGGTTGATATTTGCCCGTACGTTCACTGACGCAGCAAGACAAAAAATCAGGTTATGACTTTACACAGCTTGTTCGCCGCTTTATATACTACTCTAGTCACGTGACATAGGAAGGATCGATTGTACTGTGTAAACACGAGGTCACCGAGTAGGATAATCCGGTGAAAACGTGACTGCAATGATATGGAACATTGATCAACATAGCTTTCGTAATCGTAACCACGTTGCAAGATTTTGAAATGTTTCAATGAGCCAATGTCATATGCGTTATTATTTTCTTGAACGTCCCAGTTATACGAAGATAAAGCAAATAGAATCGAGATGAATACTAAAGTAGGTTGGCGAGGTGGGACGTAGAGTTCCTGGTACGGGATAGAACCCTATGGCACGGGGTATCGGCACGGGCATTGAATTAGATCTATGATAACATGTTTATAATAACGTGACAGGGTCAATTGCCATGGTTACTGAATTCAGATTTGAAAAAAGTGTGTCTGTAGATTTACAATTGAGTGATCAGGCCCGTATTTGGTGGGGGAGGGCTTAGCCCCAGCTGGTTGGCTATATACCATTTTAATGAAATAATTAGGGGCTAACTAAATCTCTTGGCATTTACCATACTGTAAGTGACATGTATATTGGACAGTCTTGCACCTATCAATGTTTTCCCCCAGGGGGGGAGCGGCGGGCTGACCCAGGGGAATTTGACTTTTTTTTTTATTTTTTCAAAGTCTAAATTCCCACCCTAGAGCAAGGGCAATTTGTCAAAATCCCCTCACTGGGAGATGCTTTACCTACTCCCGGGATCAAAATTTCGACCAAAGTCAAAATTTCCCGGGACTCGGCACCATTCTGTCTGTCAAATTCCCACCTATTGGGAACAGCCTTCTGTCAAAAGTCACGTGTATGCCCACCGCTCCCCCCCCCCTCTGGGAGAAAACATTGATAGGTGCATCTATATGGCACAAATTGTATAACATAGTAAACATAAGCTATGACTAGCTGTTATACCGACATTTTAAATAACAAAAAAAACTGAATTTGATCAACATAGATCTAAAAATACTTGTCAAAATAAACCTAGCTTAGACTGTGTTTTCAATACCCTAGATGAATCATTAAACTTCATTATACCCAACAATGCAGTTTGTGATGTAAAATGATCTTCGTGTCACGATTTCATGGGTTACTGATCTATAGCCGGATAAAAATAATATAAAGTTTAAAACATCAGTTAAAACTAGGTTACAAAATATGACCTACAGTGACTTGCATATTAATGTATATAAATAACTAGGTTGTCACGCTTTGAAGTTTAATATTTAGTAAATGTGTTGACATATCAAAATTTGAGTAGTACATGGAAGTAGTACCCAGAAATATTAGGACTTTTGTCATAACATTGTCAAAAAAAAGGTAACTTGGCAAGTTGCTATAAAAATATTACATCCATCACTGAAAAATATAAAAGTAATTTGTTGATAATTAAAACAAGAGGACCCAAATGGCCCTCGGTCGCTCACCTGTTGTAGCAGTGCATGCAAGCCCTGTAATTTGACCTAGTGACCTAGTTCTTGGTCTACTTTTAAAAATATGTCTGAATACATGTGCTTGTATTAATTAATATTTATGATAACACAATGTTATACCACAGGCCTAAGAAATATATCACAAATTATAGAGTTTTGACATTCCCAATTTTTCGCCCATTTACTGTTCAGGAGAACAGGTACTGAACAGAAGTTTCAGACCCCTATATGAATCCACTATTAAACGCATCATAGGGCCAGGATATGGTTGTGATTGAGTCTGTTCTTTCAAAAATTTGCAATTCCTCCAAGTGTGCATCTCAAGCTTCTAAACATTTTCTTAAACACCCTAACATCTTGGACAGTGTCTTTAGGCATGTGGTTATACAGTATAACCTGTTTGAAGCAACCAATCAATGGATAGAACTACATCAATAGTGGTGGTGAACATGAATTTGATAGATCAGTGGTCATGATCCAATACAAAATGTATTTACATAATTGCAACCCTGGTTCAGAAATGACACATACCCGGTATTAGTCCCCTACCGGTTTTTGACCGGAGGGGACTATAGGTTTGCCCTCCGTCCGTCAGTCAGTCAGTCCGTCCGTCAAAAAATCTGGATCCTGACATAACTCAAACAGTTTCCAAGCGAGGTTTATGGAACTTGGTATGTGGATAGGGGGCAATAAGGTGATTATGCACGTCCAAACATATTTAGATTCCGACCAAAATTGTGGTTGCTATGGCAACAGAAACATTGAAAATGGCTTAAAACCGGTAGGGGACTTCTGTATTGCTTGCAATTCTTAATTACTTGTTTTAAAAATTCCTAGATTTTGAAGGTACATGTATATTTTTTAAGGCAGTTTCCTTTTTTAAGGCCATTACCTTAAGTATATTTTGCATTATGATACTCACAGAGTATTTTAAGAATGTGCACGTCTTACTTGTCAAGTGTTGTTGCAGGACAAACTTTGTGATAGTGGAGTGAAGGGTGAAGCTTTTCAAAATGTTAAGAGCTGATTAAGCTGGACAGCTCCTGCGGTTAAAGTTTTGAAGAAAGACAGAACAACACATTTTGCACAACACAAGATGCCTGTTCTACTACTAGAATGGATATAGAATAGATGAATGTCTGGATGATATGGCATTTTCAGAGTGATTTTTTTGCAAGGATCTAAACTCCAGCAGTTGGCAAAGTGCAGTCTGCTTCCATCATGGGTATCCAACCACTAATAGCCATCGGTATTCTTCTAATATTCCTTGTAGACAACATTGGCTTTGATAATAACCATTTCAAATATGAATCAGAAGGGATTTTGAAACGAAAATATCTTATACAAAGGGCCATTACTCTAGCAATTCTCATTCAACCTAAAACTCCTGACAAAATGCACAACTAGGCTTGGTGCCTACTATTCATGTGAAGTTTCATTGCAATCCAGCCAGTGATGGAGAAATAGCGCAGAATAACTTGTGACATCCATCCAACACAAAATCAATGTCTCCTCATCTATACGAGTATGCGGGAGACTTAATTTATGACTTTCTTCTTGGATCACATCAATCACCATTTAAATATTTTTTTTAAATTGGATGATGAATCAAGGATTTTATTTATATTGTCCTAAGGGTGATTAAGTAAATCATTTATTGTTTAATGTTACTTAACAGAAGAATTCCCGACCTTCATGAAGGTGACTGAAATTAAGGATGAGGTCTTATCTAGCCATTATGACTGTTAGGCCATTCATAATATACTATGTACTCAAGTTAAATTAATTTATATGAATGTTTCGAAATTTAGCAGCAGATTAGATGATATTTTAATACTTGCACAACATTTTCTTCCATCGGTTGTGTTCTGTTAACGCAGGACGGACATAAATATTAATGTTTTGACCCTAATCAAACTTTGAGTAGTATGTTTACTTATGACTGGTCTGAATAAAACATTAAAAACGACAGTGATGTTTCCGATGGTAAGGACATATCTTCAGAATGCTGGGGTCAAGAAACACAAAAATAGCCCTTCGATGGACACCTCTGGGGCAAGAGTTCAAGAGGAAAACCGAAAACTACCTAGCGGAGAACAATAGAGACCAAAACCAGTAAGGATCCACCTGGGTAGAAGCAGAAGCCAAAGCAAAGAACAGAGCTGAATGGAGAAATCTTGTGGCGACCTTACAATCTGAACCGGATCGATAAGTAATGGTAAATAGTGGTGACATGAATTTGTAAAAAGCTGTTCTCCAAGCTAGTCAAATTTCAGCTCAGAGTAGCCATAGTAGTCTTGCCCTTACAAATAAGATTTCACTTTATCTATAAGGAGATTGGTTAAGTAAACATGGTCGTGTAGTATTAATGTATTTATCAGTGTTTATCAATTAAGATCCTACTTGACACTAGGATTGGCTAGATACAGATGTTATACAAGCCCTTACCAAAAGTGTTACATTCTTAAAGCTGTTGTCTCACAAATGTGGACTTAGTACTGAGATCCACTGGGTCTTCAAGTTGTTTTTCTCATAATTATGTGGACTTTGTACCAATTTTACTCAACTATTAAAGCTATCTTCTTATGCTGGAATACTGATATGGCTGTGATCATAACACTTTTTCTGTACTGAATCTAAAGCTGTTGTTTCATACTTATGATTCAAACGCATACAGCTGTCATAATTTCCAGACTATGATACTGTAAAATCACATATTTTCGTGGGTATTAAATTTCATGGATATTGATAAAAAATGCTTTTTCATGGACTCGTAAATTCGTGGATCTCAGATCATGAAAGGTTTAACCCATGGCTGAATTTCAGAAGTCGATTAATCGTGGAGATTAGATTTTGTTGTAGTTTTAAATTTGAAATGAAACTCCCTTGAAAAATGATGATTTTACAGCAAATGGGTTTGTGCTGATAAAACAGAATGATGAAGCCATTTTTGGAAGGTGATGTAATCAACCTACCTTCCTATACTGTAAGCCCTATCACAGATAAGAATGAGGTTCTGATAAGAACTCGAGATTGCTATCATCAAACTTCCTCAAACTTAAGCCTAGTGTAACCGTGTTACAGGATTTCACTACATATCTGAGTATTTTTATGCCCCCGTATCGATAGATCGGGAGGCATATAGTGATTCACCAGTCCTGTCCGTCCGTCCCTGGTTAACCCAAATAGACCATTTCGTCTATCATTGATACAGCTTACTACAAAGCTTTCATACTTGCATGGATGCTGTATATGAACACTCTCCACACACCTACATCCCCTGTCCCCATTTTGACCTTCACATTGACTTAATTTTGTACTTAGACTTATTCAAGGGCCAAATTCTTGGTTAACCCAAATTGACCGTTCTGTTTTACATAAAGTCCATTAAGGCATTGCTTTCAAACTTGGCATATTTGGTTGCCATCATAAACCCCTTACATTGTCAAAGTCATGTAACACTATCCAACAATTCAACAGAGTTATGGCTCCTGATTGAAGTAGCTTTTTATGGACAAGGGTTCCATGGGGGCATAAGTGTTGATTGAACGCAGTCTTGTTGTTACTACACTGAATATTTATGTTTGGTTACAGATGTGTTTTGTCCGACAGGATTAGTTTTTTGTCATCCGTAACTACTTTGCCCTTCCTCAGGCAACTGACAATATCTATATTTGGTATATGGTGAACAGAACCATAGCCAATGTCATGAAGATTAATGACTTCCCAATGACTAAGTCTGATCTGCTGGGTGACAGTCTAGCACTCCACACTGTGTTACCCAGGGAATAGAGCCCTGGGATAATAAACTGAAGCTATTGTTAGGCTTACGATCATTGTTATACATGTCGTTACAAAATTTGTCAATTAAAACTATGGCATAATGATAATCGTAAACCTAACGAAAGCTTCTGATTATTAACCCCCTGATCAGCTATACAATGGATTAATGTTCTATATACCTGTACTGGCTGGCGACCACCAAATCCGGACGACCACCAATCCGGACAGACTCAAAAACATTGATTTTGATCATCTGTTGTCAATCAATTAGACGCTTAATTTTTGTCAACACTACGAAGTAGCAACGATTAAAGTTAAATATTTTACAAGAAATGTTGCATTTATGTTCGTCTGCTTGCGAAGCTTGTTTACATTACGGGGGGAGTCGAAAATCGTACAACTGCGCATGCGCAATACTTCTGCGCAGTCTCGAAATGTAAACTACGGTCCTTAAGCTAAATATGAGGTAAGCCGATGCAATGTTTTCTAACAGATAAAGCAGGAAAGTATACCTAAGTAAAGTATGTGCAGAGTTTCAAAAACATCGTACAACGCCATTTTGTATCAAAATGCCCGCTTTGAAAAGTGAACGTTTAAAATTTTACCGCTAAGTTTCGATTGATATTTTTCCAATATTCACGGGAGATAAATCGTACAAATTTTGTACAAACCGTTTACTTGTGCTCTCCACAGTTTAATTCGATATTTAACGGCTTTTTCGTAATAAAAAAGGCGACAACACGGTGTCCGGATTGGTGGTCCTGTTTGACTAAAAAACGAGGTGATGGAGTGACCCCTACAACGGCCCTCAAAAATGCACTTGAGCTATTTTTAGAAGTAAACAAATTAGCTCTTCAGTTCAGAGACGAACCTAGCTTCGTTCAGGTGAAATTTCAATGATTTGATTTACACATTTCTAGAGTTATCGTGAAAAATATGCCAAAAGTGTCCGGATGTAGGACGCCTGCCAGTACAGGTCAGGGAATCGAATATTCATCATCTGGACGATAGTCTAAAACGAGATACATCAGATGATAACAAAATAAACACAAATTAAGTTTTATTATCTCTTTAATAATTAGCTATATCATATTATCTGTTAGCATAGTTATATCATGAATAGCAACAGATTGTGAAACACATTCATGTGTTAATGATATTATTGGGATCATCTTAGATTAGTGTGCAATAATGTGTAGTTGCCATGACAGAATCCCATCTAAGGAAAAACACAAGGAAAATATATAGTTATACATAATAAAACAATAAATATTCAAAATAAAGATCAAAGTCACACAAAATCAGCAATCAAACCAGGAAGTCACCATTTAATAAATGCGTATAGCACAGTTGATGCAACATAAGGCCATCATAAATCAATTTTTAGATTATCGCCAAAATATTTCTCAAGGATGAAAGGGTATTTTTAGTTAAAAGTTATACTCCAAACAGGAGAGAGCATGATAATCTTGGAATTTATTTTTCTGGCCATATTTTTAAATTTGTTAGTAATAAATAGCTACAAGTCTGTATTCATCAAACACTGACAGCATACACTGTATCACCATGTAACATAAGTAAGTCTTTCACATTCTGTGCGGTAATTTCATCCTTCTGTCCAGCTTTCCTGAATAGCTTCACTTGTCTACCCGACTTCCCTACTAAAGCTTGGGCCTAGAAAGAAAAAAAATACATTTTTGGATTAAAATCTATATTTTTGCGTGTGACTGGACTGAGAGAGTTGTGTGTGATCATTAGGTCTTATCCCTGCCTAAATGGCCAATGACCTCCGTCTACAAGGGAAACATTTTTGATTGAGATATGCCACTTTCAAAACCTTGAAGTCATGTATTATAATACACCAAATTAACTCAACCATTTTTTCTGGATTTTTATTATTAGCAAGTACTAACTTCGTATTTTACAAGCAACTTCTAACCATATGGAGGACATGCCATAACCTTTTCTAACCTGGGAATCAAGCTCAAACCTGCAGGGTAATAGCTGTAATACTTTTATACCTGTTGATCCAACTGAGATGGCTACTTGTTTTGTTTGACCAGGTTTAAGATATTTCTCATCATATTTTCATCAGCAGATTCACCTAACCAGTTTCTATTGAATGTATTTGACCAGTACTATCTTACATTTCAACAAGGTTAGGAAGCAGCAACAACTCCGCATGTTTGTTTTAATCCTCAAATATATTGGGCAATGTGAGTCACATTATGTGACTTGCTCAAACACGAATCATTAGAAACACTAACAAACAATGAAGAAGTATATGACTACGTACTTGAGCCAGTAACTGTGCTACTGTAGACGTATCTCCCCTCGGATTTTCTAAGAGTAAAGTCCCTTTGCAGCTCTTTCCACCATTTTGAAATTCAACATTAGCAAAGTGGCAGACAGATGTAGTGATGGCACTGGGTGACGTTCCGGTACATTCTCCCGTACATGGTGCAACATACAGTGTTTGTGTATTCAAACTGGTCACTTTCTGTGAGGACTGTAGAGCTTTTTGTAGACTTGAGTCTTCGTATACTTCAACTTTTCTTCCTCGAACACCAAAAACCCTTTGTACCTACAACAGTGTAACAGCACAATTGTATAAAGTCCTATTTATAACGATGTATTTCAAGCACCTCGATATGATGTCTATTTTCTGAGCACATATAATTCCTGATTCCGTTACAGCCCGAGTGTCAGGCAGAAAGGCACATGTACTATGTGTTGGTTAGGTATTATTTAAGAACTAAACAGCTGCTCACTAACTGGCCCTATCAGAAGTAAAGACCCCAACATGATTCAAAACTTTGACCTTTCACTTTGGTGGGAGTTGCCTTTACCACTTAGATGCACACTAACAGACCATTATTTCATTAGCCAAATGGTTGTCAGCAAGACTAGATTTTTAAGCATTCAAATGATAAATCTTACAATAATAAATTTTATATTTACCTGCTGTTTAAGATCCTCTACAGATATGCCATTAGATCCCTGGGGGTTTTCTAGTAGCACCGTAGCCTGGCTTGATCCCTCAACTCCTTCCTGACAACACATACCACACAGCTGGACATTGACAAATTTACATGATGGTGTTAAACCATTCTTGGCCGGTGCAGGTGGGAGAGTTTTACTAGATGTTGCCGTGGACGACGGCTTGCTGCCACCTCCTCCTCTCTTCACTATAGTCATCTTGAGGTTACTTGATTTGACCTGGAATAAGTAAATGTTTTAAAACTGAGTCTTTCAACATAATTTGTTTATATAATTCTTTGTTTAATGTCCCAATGTCATACTACTAGACACATGATGTGTCACACATCAACAGTAATTAAGTTCACAACTGTAAAATCCTTTATATTTTATGGATATGCTATTTTGAAGATTTTTGTAAAAGGTAAAATTGTTGATACATAAAAATTGTGTGGGATTTGATATGGTTAAGATATTCATGAAAGTTAACCGAAACTAATATAACTGATTTTATAGTTTGTGAGCCAATCAACATTAAACAGGGCATGACATTACATACAGGCAAACTAGCTGTGTTAAGGACAAATTGTATTAAAACAAAACCTGTCTGTAAAGCTCCAATTATCTCATACCGGAACATTTTCTGTCAATAGATACGAAAGACCTGTCAATAAATACGACTTCTTCCTGTTCCCATGGATTGTTTTCACCAACAGATTCGACTGTATTTCCTACTGAACATCATCTTAACTTAAAGTCTTACCTTGTCTGTATCTTCTATGATCACATTTTGTCCGGCAGGTACAGGATACGCTGCCAATGGTTGTTTGATAGTCGTCAAGATAAACTCGGAGAAATCTGTGACGATTTTACCAAGTTCTGGTGTGGTACTGTAGTAGATAGTGATGTCATCTGATGGTACCAAGCTAGCCTGTATGGGTATAATACAGTTTTACAGTTTATTTGCAATACATTAGGCAATGCCCATGAGTATACAAAGATACAAAATGTACATGAAAACATAATTACATATAAATACATGGTCAACAGTCAATTAATATTTTAATTATACAAAATATCTATACAGTTATAACTGTGTTAGCAGACACCTGGAGTGAATAGCCATCCTTTAACATGTCCTAATTAATCTCAAGCAGACATATCTAATTTAATACACCTGAATTTAACAGCAACCTGATTTAAGCAGTTTGTTCTTTTGTTCATTCAGATTTAATGCTGTTTTTCAAAGAATGTTCATTTATAAATGACATTTGATTCACCTTACGATGACAGTTTTCCTGGCCTGTATCTGTACCAATAATAACTTACCGTTCCACAAGGAATCAGCAACTTCTACATATGTGGAGGAAAATAAACATTGTCGTTCAATTTTCATTAGTAATCATTTTTCAAATAATATTTTACCTTTTTTCTAAGTTTCTGAATACGATTGATCACCTCTCTTGCCACGCCTTCATCCAACATTGACTGATCTGGTGACACGTCCATCAATACAAGCACCTGTAATAATTAACTATTCATTAACTGTCGTACAATAATGACTGTGATAAAATTGAAATCAAATCACATAACATACCACCATACAAACATGTTTACAAAACCTTTAACCCAGCATAAATAGATGAACTCCACCAGAATGAACTGAAACCAATAAAAACTTAATGTGCTTATAATTCAAAATGTAATTTTAGTACACAAAATCATTCTTTTCCATGGGTATCACATTTCATGGGATTTTAGTAAATTGGCAATTTTGGGGTTGTAAAATCAAAGATCTAAAAATATTGGAAGGAAACGTTACCATTGGTTAAGTATTTCAGAGTCTTGGTGATTTATTTCACAAGAAAGTGATCCCAAACAAATAGGAATGGTTTTACAGTATGAGTAAGAATCCATTGGCTTAATAACATGAGTTTTTAACAAGTCACACAAGCAATGCTGAATTGGCAAAATATATACTTCCAACAGATAAATTTAATTAAATTATTATAGAGATGCAGAGTATCAGATGATAGAAACTGAGCTTTTAATGCATCATTAAGGACTGGACATCACTGAGCATTTCGTCACCCATATTTAATATAACGATCAAGTACCTGAGAATCAGCATGTGCATCATACTTTGATTTCCCTTTCTCTCCATCAAACTTATACATGAGACGTATATCACCGTCAACCAGTACATGTCCATTAACAGTAATCTCCCCTTTCTTCTGGAACTCCATCAACTGTGCATCACTCAGAGCTTGAATACCAGCCATCACCTATCATATACAATGGCACACATCGCATAAACTCAAAATCACAAGTTTTCAAAGATTCTAAAATAGCTTTTACAAAGACAAAATTGTATACTAGACTCAAGCATAACGTTTTTGTAAATAAAATTTGTTTTTCCGAAACCATTTGAACATCAATAAGATTAGCTTAGTTAAGCCTTATTTAAAGGCACACCAACACAGTATAGTTTATTGACATCTAACAAAGATCACACTAAATTTTTTAGACAAATAAAAATATAATTAGTGAAACACACGGAAAAGACGGGTCGGGTTTCAAGTGTGATTTATTGATCCAACATGTTTCGGCTATTCCATAGCCTTCATCAGGGATCTTTTTTAGAGTAAGTAAGGATATCTGAAACAAACGATTTTTTATGCCTGAACAATCATTGACAATCAAAAGGCTGATATCAAAATCAGTCCAGAAAATGACAAAGAATCGGTAAGCGAATTGACTTACACTGCCAAACTGTTTCTTCAGTTTGGATCCCAGCACTTTATGATCAGGTTCACCATGAAGCCGGGCACCGTACGTCTCTTTGTCTGTAGTAGTGGTTAGTTGCTTTACATTCAGTTCCTGTAAACAAAACAAGAGAATTGGAAAGTTACACGAGTGTTGGGATACAGCAAAACATATTCCTTGATGACCACCGAATTTATAAGACCTTGCTTTCATGAACAATACATTATTTCAAATGGCACGTGCATATGCATGGACGAAATCACAATACCCTGCTTACGAGCTCAGTTCAACCTGAGATAGATACAGTTTTTACATGGGTATCATAGAACTGAAGATAGGCATAACTCTCAGACGAAAATGAGTTGTTGTATATTCCGAGTTCCATCTTTAAGTTATGCTGCTTTTCAGTTTCGTCATAGCAATAGGAAACTGTAAAAACATCAGATGAAAAGTCAAAACAATGTTAAAATACTGTTTGTTGAAAATAGCAAATTGAACTTGAACTTTGATCAAAAAGATTAATGCCAATCAGAAAGATGTTTACCCACAAGAAAGGAATGGTTTATGCAAATGAAGAAATCTGTAATCATTACATGTATGAAAACAAAGTTTAGAATGACTATACCTCAAGGATGTATGATTCTAGAGTTTTCATATCTTTCAATGTTTCAGCATCGCCCGATATAGCCACAACTTCCTTCAGTGGATACTGTAAATAAATTCATCAATAAATACCATTACATTCAACATTCACAAAATCTCCAACATGCGTTAGAACAATTATGATATCACCAACAATTATGGTGCGAAAAATTATCATTGTTGGCTAAAAATCTGAAGTTTTACTTATAATATTCATTATTCAAATAAGCAACTGGTTAAAATGTGTACACCATGTCCAAACTCGTTATTCAGGCTTTCAAGCACTATTTAGCCAAAAATCATGGCAAAAATTAGGACCATTTGAGCAAACTCTATGTATTAACTAGACAACCCTATCTTCATTGAAAGGGACTTAACAAAACTAATAAGATAGTAATCAAAAGTAGGCTATTTCTTGCTGCATTATATCTGTATTCTACAATAATGTTTAATAACATTAATCAGGTATTTAAACTGCATTGATAGAAGTCGTTATATAAAGTTCTACATTGAAGGCATTTATCATTGAATGATGTAGGTAAATATAAGCATACTTTGAGCGGTAGTGTATTTCTATCTCTGACCAGACGACCCAGTTCTATCACAGACTGCATACTGGATACAGCAGACTCGATATGTGTATCAATTAGATCCTCTCTGTAATATAGAATGGATCATTGTACATGATACAGTAACCAATTCAGAAAAAGTCCACACACAGAGATAGGAAAATCGTTTGTTTATAAAGCAAAACATTATAAAGAACAAGACTGCGTTCAATAAACGCTTATGGCTCAGAAGCCTTGTCAATAACTAGCTAAGTCAATCAGGGGCGTTGTTGGATAGTGTTGGCAATGTAAGGTGTCTATGATGGTAAACAATGACACCAAGTTTGAAATTTGACAGACTTTGAGTTTCAAAAACTTTAAAAGTTTTGCTTAACATTTTCAATGGGACTGTATGCCCCTACATCCCTAAATGTTCTTGTGGGGAATGCAACAATAAGCTAATTTTACATACGATGCATTCTGGTGCAAAATGTTACTTGTGGGATGCAACCAAATGAAAGAAAGAACGAAAGAAATCCCCACAAGAAGCGTTGGAAAGTACAGTCCGGACCAAAGAAACTTCTAAAATGTTAAATCCAGGATCTGTGATGATTATTACCTTGGTTCTGGGATCATAGTGAAGTGTACACTTCTAGTATCTTGTCCTTTCACTGATTCAGGATCCACCAGATTTCTCAAATTCTGGTACATAAGTTCTGTTATATATGGTATAAGTGGTGCCTGAAATAAACATCATACATAATATGGGTATACATGTAGTACGATCTACAGTCAATACCAAATGAAGTTAAACTACAAGACTGCGTTCAATAAACGCTTATGCCCCCTGTGGAAACCTTGTCCATAAATAAGTCTAAGTCCAAAATTAGGTCAAGGTGAAGGTCAAAATGGGGTCAGGTGATACAGGTGTGTGAAAAGTGTTCATATACAACATCCATGCAAGTTTGGAAGCTTTGTAGCAAGCCATAATGATGCTAGAAGAAACGGTCAATTTGGGTTAACCAGGACGGACTGACGGACGAACGGACGGACGGACAGGTGAATCACTATATGCCTCCTGATCTATCGATACGGGGGCATAAAAAGGGTTTTTGACACAAGAAAGTATGTCAAATGTATGTCTCTTACATAGGGTTATAAATCCTGGCAATCTTCATTAGACCTAAAACTTATCACAATATGCACAACTAGGCTCGGTACAAAGTATTTGTGTGAAGCTTCATATTAAAATCCAACCAATGGTTAAGGAGAACAAACGTTGACAATATTTGTGACATCCATCCAGACCGACATCCGGCATTAAATCAATATGTCTTCCCGACTGAACTATTTTTGGGTTGAAAGTGCTACTGACAGTAATTTAGTCATACGGAGACTTTCCAGTTATATTCTCCTGACAAGAAGCCAGTGCAGAAACTACAGCTACATGTACATGCTTAGCTTTGCCAGAAGCATGTACTATTGCTATAAAATGTCAAGGCCAGAGGTTCAGATCCAAACTTTAATTCCTGAAGTGGATACTCTAAGCACTTGGGTTGGTGATTTTCAGTCTTAAATGTGTCTGTGGAAGCAACCAATAAAATTTGGATTACAGTGCAAGAAATACTGAAAACAATAATATTTCCCTTTGGTTCAATAAACTTACCATAACTTTGGACATGGAGAACAATACAGAGAAGAGTGTAGTTAAGGCATTTAGACAATCCTCAGCACCACCATCTCCCTTCAATCTCTTTCTGTTCATTCGTACATACCAATTT
This sequence comes from Spisula solida, assembly GCA_947247005.1. Classification (NCBI taxonomy): domain Eukaryota; kingdom Metazoa; phylum Mollusca; class Bivalvia; order Venerida; family Mactridae; genus Spisula; species Spisula solida. The sequence goes on from OX365954.1 coordinate 30,789,305, forward strand.
GTAAGTTGATCTACAAACTTCACTAGACGAGGCATCACAGTATATAATCTGTAGGCTACAAACAAATACACATCTATGACTAGTATGTACATAGAACTCATGAAAAGGTGATTTGTATAGAATATCAAATTATAAATCAACCAGTGATGCAGACATCCCGAAAGTTGGCAAAAATAGCCGGACACTTGGTCCGGTTACGTCATACAAACTGTTGTCATACAACGCCATTTTGAAAGAGGACAGTTTTGGATAAAGGCCGGTCAGTCAGACTGGTTCTGGATTGAAAAACGACGGACTGTATCAAAATATTCAAAACTTGTCCATCGACCGGCGAATTTCAGGATATCTGGTGATAAGATTAGGTCATTTTTGTTCCTTTCAAAATAGCAAATTATCCCAAAATGGAAGTGAAGTATATAGTACAAAACTATACCTACTAAACTATACACATTATTGGCAGCTCTAAAATATACATTTTAGGTATAAACTTTGGGGTTTGAAGTTCTATACTGCTACATCACTTTGACCCTACATTTGTTGAAGCAGTACAGGAAATACTCCCAAAATACTGTGCACAAAGCAAGGACACTATACATATACCACATAAATGTACTTAATAAAGTTGGATATGACAAAGCCAGGAAAATAACTGGCAGTCTCCCATTTCCAGGGCTCTAACCACTAGACTACAGGAATACATTAAATGTAAGACTAGGAATATTTCACACACTTATTACCTTGCATTTCTTGTCGGACGTATCTGATGAGTGACTGTGTAAAACTTAGAATCCATCTATCCATGTAGTTCTTGGAACTTCCTAGTTTCTCAGCATGGTATTCAAGAGAAATGCCTTCTTCCTGCAAACAAACACGAGCAAAATTTAGAGTTTATTTCCTGACAAGTTTAGAGTTAAAGTTATTTACTTACTTGTTCTCATCTAATTCCAGTTTGATCCTCGTTTTGGTCACTCTTGCATTTTACAACTACAGAATATTTTGTATTTCTTATCATGGGTAGCTCCAACAACAGTATTTCAGTTATATGGAGACATTCTAATCACAATATATTGGCACTGGACCAACCAGTCCAGGAAATGCCCTTTCATACTTAATGCTAAACAAGGGAGTTATAATACCATGACTATTTGCGATAGCTGCTGGTTTGGATTGATTCCACAACTTGGCACTCCCGTGACGGGTGATTAAACTACCATATCATTAAATTTGGCACTCCCGCGACGGGTGATAAAAATACCATATCATTTAATCAATCATGTCAATGGATCATATAGGAGTATGACCACTGTTATTGCAACCGATCATTCTACAACAGATAACAGATCAAACCAACACTCTCTAGGTCCGGAGGTTGACATTTTAACATTTATCAAGACCGGTACTATAAAATGTTAGAAGTACTATTACCATAGTAACACTAGATGTTCCTACCACTATCAGTGACTTACCCTTTCCAATCTCTCCACATTCTGCATGAGGAATCTATATGCATTGTACCATGGTAGGAAAACATCCTTCAATATATCCTTCACACCATCTTCCTTAAACTTGAGAGAATCTGCTCGCACAGCTGGTGAGTTACACAGATATAACCTGAAATGTATACACAATCAATATAGCTACAATTTTCTGACCATCAGGGGTCCTACTAAGGCATAATACCCAATCCTAAAAATTAGACGCAAGTCTTTTTCGAGTGCAATTTGCACACATCCCTACACCAAAACACTGTTTCAAACATTGTTCTATTGTTAAATTCATTTTTAAAAACTTCAAATGACCATAACTTTGTAAATACTTTTTTCATCAAAGATTTTTCTTCCTAGTGCAGCAAATCCTGATTATTCCGGAATTGTTGGAACCCTGTGACCATATTTAGCATAGAGCTAACCAGTTTTCCTGGAGTTGCATCTGAAACTTCGCCACATGAGGAAATAATTCGGTAGACTATGTACAACAAATGTTAAACAGATTAACTTTCATTACATTTCATTACACAAAGTATGCTCAATGAAAGGTAATAAGAGGGCCCATAGGATGTACATCCAGATTTCTATGGGGCTTCGACTCACATCCAGAGTCCGCTTTTACGGTGCAGAAAGACCCAGGGGAATCATTATAGCTTATTATCTATGTTGCATATAAATTGTACACCCTAGGTGGGATTCTAACAAACAGTCATTGGGGCAATGGATACAAAGTTAACAACCACAACTAAACAACCAACAGGACAATGTATAATCAGACAAACCTGAGAGCATCAGCTCCATATTTATGTACAACTGTCAATGGATCTGGGTAATTCTTCTTTCTTTTACTCATCTTCTGTCCATCTCTGTATAACACAAATGACAACAAAATTAGTCCATAATACTGCAAAACATTAAAAGTTATCAGCAAGACATTTAAGGAGACACATCATCAATTTATGCTTTTCTACAAATTACTTTGCATCTCTGTAGAACACAAACAAATGGTAACAAAATTAATCAATAATACAGTAAAAACATTTCAAGTATTAGCTAGATATTTAAGGATACGCGCCATCAATTTATGCTATTCTACAAATTACTTTCAGAACAGGAATGGTGATCAAGCAATGATCACTTATAGAGTTTCAAGTAGATTTTTCCACATGCTGTATTAGTCAGAAAGTATAACAAACTATAAGTACAAATAGAGGTTATAATTACTTACGAAGCTAAAACCAGTCCATTACAGACGAGATTCTTGAATGGAGGCTTTCCAAACAGTAGAGTAGACAATACAAGTAATGTGTAAAACCTGAAAGTTATAACATACAATGATTTAAACAAGTAGACCAACAAGCCTCCATGTCCATTCAGTGAAACAGACCCTGAATGGGATTTTATCATAAAGGCTGCTTAAGCCAGGTGATTGATTAATTCAGCTTTGACAACATAGATAGAAAACAAGTATGGTTGGTATAGTGATAGTTGATTGTTCTACACAGAATTTAGATAAGTTTATACTAATGCATTTTAGGTCAAGTGTGAAATAAGTTATATTACTTGCATTTATCACTCTTGACATCTCATTCCTGATGTTATGTATTGCCACCAGGGTATGAGAGAAGCACATCTTGAGAGAAAATATTTGGTCTCCATTTTTATGCTGAGTTGGTACCCTCTTACATTTCTTCTTTAGAGGACACAACCTCATAACAAACTCAGACCTCATGCACTCAAAGTGGACACTACCACTAGGATATTGAGATAGTTAAATGATTGTAAATCTGCTAGAAAGTTGTATACATACCATCCTCTAGTCTGATCAATTCCCTCAGCAATGAAATCAGCTGGGAATGAATCGTCAAATTCCTTCTTACGCTCGAATGGGTAATGTACTTGAGCATATGGCATGCTACCACTTTCAAACCAGCAATCAAATACTTCAGGTACACGCCGTAATACACCTTTCCCCAGTCTAGATGGAATGGTCAACTTGTCAATGCTGAAATATGAACAACACATCAAAATACACCTTTCCCCATTCTAGATGGAATGGTCAACTTGTCAATGCTGAAATAAAAACAACACGTCGTAATACACCTTTCCCCAGTCTAGATGGAATAGGCAACTTGTCAATGCTGAAATATAAACAACACGTTGTAATACACCTTTCCCCAGTCTAGATGGAATGGTCAACTTGTCAATGCTGAAATATGAACAACATCAAGGATAATAGCCAGTCAATACAGCTTTAGATGGTCAATACAGCCTCAGTGGCTATTCACGAAATCAGATTAAGACCTATGGTTGTTTTTTGCAGTGTTAACTCTCTACTCTATGGTTCTGCCTTTTCAGTTTTCACGGCCTTTCAGTTTTCACGACCTAACTGCATACAAGTGTCACTCACAAATTATTTTCAGTTAAGGTTTATTTTTGACGAAGATGAAGTCTGGACATATTTCATTCATCTAAGTATAGCTCAGAGAATTTGACCTGATCCTGACCTTTATGCATGAATATATTACAAGGTTCTTGCGTCGAATATACAAATTTCTGCCAGTAAATTGTGCAAAATGAGTCCTTTAAATCTGTGTTGGTATAGCACCTCGAGCGTGTTCTTGATACTTCCTGCTTATGAAAACATACAACAGGGATTACAAATATAGACAATATATCAGCTGTTAAATTATGCTAATAGAAGGTAAGAGTCGTGGCAAACTCTCTGCACTATACGGGTTATTTATTCCATGAAAGCAGAAGCTTGCAATGTTAACAACACAAAGAAAACAATTATAATCTTACTTTTCCCTGTGTAGATCAGTTATATCATCAACACCAGTCAGTTTCCTAAGCTCTTCTATAGAACCAACACATACGACTTCCTCCATATCATCGGACACCCACAGGGGTATAGGTGTACCCCAATATCTGTTACGAGAGATAGCCCAATCCCTAGCTTCACGTAACCAGTTACCGAACCGCTTCTCCTTTACAAAATCTGGTACCCTGAATTAAACACAACAGTCAATAGTGAGTAAGAAGCAAAGGTGAAACAACTGTGATGGTAATAGTGTTGTCTTGTGTAAACAACTGTGAATTGTAAGGATTAATTTCCAACTTCAGCAAATCAATTGTGTTTCACACAAATATTACTAACTGGTCTTAAGTAGCCCAGCCAAGGGATACATCAAATTTTAAAACAATGTGGCTGTAAGGATAAAATATGGACTACTTAAGCCAGGTTACCCAGGTACACATAAAGCTATGAAATTAAGGTGATCGCCAACTTACAGTACTTAATAACATACAGAAATCATGAGGTAAAATTTGATCATAATCCGTTCAAACTGCGGTTTAGAAGATGGTAGTTAAAGAAAAGATTTGCTGAAAATATGCCCCATTGTGGACACACAGTAATTATGCAATTACTCCATCTAAATGACTTTTATTAATGCATTTATATAGAAAATGGTCCTGGCAGACACCAAAAATTGGAGAATTCGGAGGAAAATTGTCATCACTGAATAGCACACAGCACTTACCAGTATGTCTGTGAGTTGTTTTTCAGCAACTGTTCCTGGGCATGTTGTACGCGAACAAACCAACTTGGTACAGCTTTATATATAAGTGGTGTCTCTGATCTCCAGCAGAATGGGTAACTATGTTTGGTTGAGCTCTGATGTATCAGACGTCCTCTTTCCTTCAAATTCTTCATTATGTTTTTATCTGCGTCCTAAAGAGAAGAACAAAATTATCTAGTTAGTGCATCCTTAAACTATAGAATATCAGTCAGAACTCTTCCCGTCAATAAGGTGGACAATAATGTATTGAATCATTTTTCACCATACTTTACTAACTTTCAATCTGCTACCCCAAAAATACTTTTTATATGTATCCATCAGAATAGATTTGAGTCAACACCATTTAAAATGACGACAAAAACTGGTACCTTGATATACTGTCCTTGGAAATCGGTGACTTCAGAAGTGAATTTTCCGCTAGGATCCACGGGGCAGATCATATCCATATCCTTCGTTATAATACCATACTTCATGCCAACACGTTGATCATCCTTGGAGGAAAAAGACACAAACCAATGTTAGCCACAATTTAATACTTATTTTATGTATGCAACTCATTAATCAACCAGAAACTAATATAAACCATTTCCTGCTTTGTTATATATCCTGTTTTCATCAAGTAAAGCATAAATAAAACGTAACTTAATCAAAGAACATAACCTGCCAAACCTCGGAATCAAACTGGTGATAGCTCTAACACAGGAGCTAACTGAATGGGCTTCCATGTTTTCATTCTAAATTTGATGGTACTAAAAAACTAAGCCAAAACTACATTTTTGCAAACTTCACGCTTTGGATGTCAATAATCGTATGTTACAATCAGACCTAACAAACTTTTACCAGAAATCTATGGTGATACAATCAGGTTATTATAAAACAAACAGATACTGTCAGAGTCTCTCCCTTGTACAGATTATAGTGAGAAACATACTTCTCCAAAATAAGGTGCCTGGTGGACCACTCCTGTACCACTCTCTGCAGTAACATAGTCATCACATAATACACGGAAAGCTCCAGTTCGTTCCTTCATCTATAATATTATACAAGCAAACGTTCTCACAACTTGTTATATCATATAATTATATCGCTGGCTTAGAATTAGAAGGTTGTAAGTACTACATTATAAGACTGATGCATATTTGAAATCTGCATTTCAAGGCGCTTCTTCTGAGCCTATTTTAATGAAAATCAGAACAGGTCATGTTGACCAAACTGAAGTTGAAAGAGCTAGTTTTTCCACAAGTAAAGAGTAGATTCAGACATAGAGGATCTTGCATGAGTGCTCATTATATACGAGTTTTATTAAATGAGTGGACAAAATGATATGACACGACGCTTTGCCGAGTGATATATCGTTTTTGTCGACGAGTTTAATAAAACTCGTATGTAATGAGCACGAAAGTAAGATTCTATTTATCACATAACATTAGAGAACGCTCCTATTCGTTCAAAATGATGATGTACGCTGCATAGGTTTCAGCCAAAATTTAGCGGTACAACGAACGCGACGTCATGACGACGTTGGTATTATCCTGACGTCATGGGTCAATCAATGCATGGATTGGCTTGCGTCGCGTCAGGCTAATTTGCATATTTATTGCACACTCTTGGAGTGCCGAACGTTATTTACGGCACGGCTTTACGGCACTGCTGGACCGCGGGTTATGTGATAATGATTTTTCTTGTTTTCTCAAAGTATTGTACTTACGACCTTCTAATTCTAAGCCAGCGATATATTGATGGGAGTTTAAATTTCATGGATTTTGTGGATGAACTGTTTTATGAATCAAATTTTTTACCTTTATCTTTGTTTATTCTTTGTTTATTCAGGCTTAACACTGTTTGTCAACAGTTTTTCAGTTATAAACGGTGGCCAATTCACCTAACGATGCAGTAAGGCAGTTTTCCAAGATCACAGAGTTACAAATCCCGCACACTTGTGACACTAACCACTGAACAATGATTGCAGCTCATTATATCTTTGATTTATCCCTTGATGTCATAGCAACTCATCTTGATACATCTACGGATTGATGCACTTCACATGTTTTCCAATAGTACCTAATTTCTATGCAGATGAATCATGTGCATTGATCACCAAATATTTTCAAATATCAGGTACAAGTATGAAGATTGTGTACACATTGTACCAAATCTCAAATCAGAACTATTGATAATGCAGGTGAATAGGTTAAGGGACTATGGAGTTAAGGGTTAAAGCAACATCATTATAATTGAATAACCAACTCCAAGACAATTATAGATGGACTCAATTTAAACTAATAGTTACATGTTTGAAGTAGTCGAAGATCGGCACATATCTCTTGTTTTCTAGAACCTTTCCCTTAAACCTGAAGTAACAAATTTGTGTTAATTACAAATGAGCCAAGGTCTGTAGATTAGGCATATTAACATGATAAAAGCTAACAAATATAATTTTTTGTACTTGAAGGGAATTCATCAGTATCACAGACCACAGCAATTTTATTTGAATTAATTATAATAATAATTGTTACATAAGTTACAAGCCAAATGATGTAAAAAGCAATATTTACATGTCCACCCAACCACAAAATGAATACACGCTAATTTAGAATTTAGTTAATAAACTTGTGTTAGTTTATTCTAGCCACCTTACTTATCAAGTACAGTGTATTCATCAGGATTCTTGAACAGAGCTTCAACTCTAGCCTCCATCATGATGTACACGTTGCCATTAGCATTATCTGAAACATGAAATACCCTCGTATAAATACCCTCCATATATAAACCCATGTGAAAATCATGAAAATCGTAATTTAAAAATAAATATACCAGATTTATATACCGGTAGCGCCTTTTTCATGCTAACACATGTTCAAAGGCACTTTACATTATAGTATTGCAGCCTCAAGGGCGCAAGTGCATCCTCTATCAGTGCAGATTCAGCATCTGACCAGAGGGACAGACTGAGAGAAAGCCCCTGAAGGGAGAGACATTAGATACAGGCATGTCCGGCGCTGCAGAAGTGGTCCTAGCTCTTATTTTGAATAGACAGCCTGTTCTTTAATGTGCCGGGTGTATAGCACCGATACACAGCTTCCTGGCACCTTTACCCAGATACTTTGCATTACACACGGTCAGATATAGCGGATTACATAGATGGCTCACCAACAGCCCTTTAGATTCAACTTCACAATGTGAAATGCATTGACCATTTTGCCATTCTGAGTAATTCAAGAACAACAAGAGGTGTCTGTAAAACATGTATGGTTCCATAGCAGTCCAATAGTCAAAAATGGTACTGTTGATAACCAAACTCCATGTAAAGTTTGAGGATCATACAGCAAAGCATTCTAGAGTTATTGAATGGAAACCATTTGGTTGACCGACCAACAGAAATGTGCAAAGCAATACACCCATATATCAAAGATAGGGGAGGGGATTATGATTTCAATCAAATACCAATGATATAAATGTATCCACGTAACAATAACATTGCAAAGATAAGTTTGTACATGTGTTGCCTTGTCTGGTTAGAACTAGAGACTTGTATATTTTACAAGTTATTACAACTTATATTAGTCACTCTAAATGACGGCATCCTGGCTTACTATACTTCCCAGTATTTATGTTCTTTTATGGATTGTAAGGGTAAAGATTCAATCTTGCTCCATGTAGGCTTTGAACCAACCGCCTTTAGAACAGAAGACTAGTATCCTATCTCTCAACCACTGTGCCAAATGGAGAAATGCGATTGTATAGCATGGAGAATTTGACTTGATCCTGACCTTTATGCATGAATATATTACAAGGTTCTAGTAAAGAAAATATAAATTTCTACAAGCAAATTGTGCAGTATCGGTCCATTAGATTTGTATTGGTATTACACCTCTAGCGTTTCTGATACTTCCCACAACCGGAATTATAAAGATAGACAATATGTCAGCTGTTAAATTATGCTAAAAGAAGGTCGTGAGTTATGTCAAATTCTCTGGACTATATCAATGAAGACTATGGCATGGGTGCAAGTAAACAATTCTGATAAACCTGAAATCCTGATAAAATTGTCAAGTTATATACTATAAATAAAATAAAGAAAAACAGACTTCTTGGAACACTAAAAAGCCTTAAATCAGGTATATACCGGAAAACTAGCACCCATGAGACTGTGTATGACAGGAACATTACAAGAATACGATGTGAGGATAAAACACACTGACCTTTCACCTTAACATAATCCATGTTAGGGTTGACACACAATGAAAGGTTACTAGGTAATGTCCAGGGTGTGGTCGTCCAGGCAATCATTGAAACATCTGGTGTTTCTTCTAGAGGAAAACTGATGATTACTGAAACACATAAATCAAAATAGATACAATTTAAAGTTATTAAACATTAACAGAACATCCAACCTGTATCTAGGTTTCAAGCAAAAAACATTTTTTCTAACTTGGAAGAAATTTCCTCCAAGGGAACATGCCGTCTATGGACCCAAATTATATATAAGGAAACACTTTGATATTGAAGCACAATGCCCTCGTTAAACCCAAGGTTAATGTTTTGCATCAGGGGTCGGATGGACAATCTACATATGAAAATCGTATGTGTAAGCGTTCTTGTTTTAAAGACGGTGTTAAAGTTTTGTGACAGACAGACCAAATACAGTACGCACCTGGTCAATGATACACGGGCATGAAAACCCATGTAACCCTATGCATCAGATATTCAGACAAAAACCTAAAGTAAACTGCTTTAAAAACATTTCTAACATTAACACCTAAAACAACGATACATGTTAATAGTTTGTGTTACAAGAAGATAATAGATAATTGGACAGGGAAGGCATCACATATCTCATAAAAAATTATATTCAAAGGCGATATAAAATGTCATAAAAGTGATATAAATATCATCTACTATAAAATCATTACTTTTCGAGGGAGTGTAAATTTTCGTTGATTTCATTGTTGCACTTGACCATGAAATCACATCCCCATGATTAATTGACCTCTCAAATATCGAACATGGGTTTATCCTTTCATGTTTTGAAATCCACAAATATTCGACCCTCGGAAATGCATTTATATCATTCAAAATCCACAAAATCTAATACCCACTAAAATATGTGATTTTACATTCAGTATACAGACTGAAACAGTTGAATACACTAACCAGCTGGGTCCACTACATCCTTGTAGTTCTGTCCAGATTCAAAGTTAGACAATGGTGTATTACATGCTGTAGAGAAAGGCATCACCTGTAATAGTAATAGTATCTGGAAATGTTACAGTCTCACAAACGTCTTCTATGTTTTAGCTTAGTTTGATTTAAAGGCACACAACACTGTACAGGATGTTACATATGAAGGTTGATTAACAAAAAATATTTTCTGGGGTTTCATATCATTTTACTGTAAGGGAAAATAAATATAGTATGCAAACAACTTTGTTTTAATTAATAATACTAAGCCAAGGGCCACAACTCTGCTAAGACTGGGATATTGCAAATCATGTTGGAAAATCTGGTTGTCACAATACAACCTATACTAACCTTAAAGCCCTTGTAGACGAGCCCTTTATTAAAGAGTTCCTTGAAGACCCACCATATAGATTCCATAAATGTTGGGTACATTGTCTTGTAATCATTCTCAAAGTCAATCCATCTACCCAACCGTGTCACTATGTGCTGTAACAAATACACATCATACACATATTTTACAATACACAGCAACATTTACAGTTCCACTGACCGTATTTCTATCATAGGGAGACTATACAAGTCAAATAATCTCAACAGGGTGCCAATCAGTCCTGGGTCTATACATATATGCTGAGTGCAAAGCAAGGGAGATTTAGGAGAACCATTTGACAACTTTGGTATGCTGCAACCTTGGAGTGAGCCCTCTCCAGAAGCAAATGCTAACTAGTCTATGTTCATAATCAGTTTTCAGGATCAGACTTAAGCTCAATTCTGTTTTTTCTGTAGTTTTGTTCTTCTATCCTTATAAGCATTTGTATAGTTCTGCAATTTTATTTTCCTTAGCATGTATAACATACCCGAACGTGATCTAGATAACAGGTTGAACACTTTCTTACAGAAAAGAGATTTATTACACAGAAGACCGAGACTGAATCTTAAACATTAAGAATCAAAATTTAAAACTTTCAATTTTTTAAGCACAATATTTTAATACCTCAGATTTCTGTAAAACAGTCAAACCAACAGACCTGACTGACAAATTTCAACCAGACATAATATTTCTAAAAATCAGTCCACAGAGCTATTAAGACCATTTTTCAAAGGCCAGCTTGTGGTCTTATAAGCAGGTTTCTCCCTATTAACATCATATGCTGCATTACCTCCCAGTCAGATGAATATCTCATCACAATGTTTCTACATTCCTTGTTGTATGCTTCAATCCCCATCTTGGCAACATCATCAGGGCCTTTGATACCCAAAGTTTTATCTATCTCATATTCCTACAAGAAAAGGTATACAGATGTCTTCAACTGTTCAACAATAGCTAATAATAATAAATAATATTCAAACTATCAATAAATATGTATTTTAATGAATTTTCTTAATGAATCCATCTATCAACAGAGTCAAATATTTGAGTCTTCATTAGCAGCTGGCTGTATATCGCAACAGATTATATGAACTATAGATTTCAATTCCTCCAGTCCTTTATTTTTATGCCACCCTGACCTTAGCCATAATAATCTAGCTATTTGTTTATAACAACATTTAAGAAGAAGAAATACATACCACAGGCAAACCATGACAATCCCATCCAAATCTTCTCTCAACATGGAACCCACTTTGATGTGCCCATCTTGTCACCACATCTTTAATGGTACCAGCTAGTATGTGACCATAATGAGGAAGTCCTGTAGCAAATGGAGGACCATCATAGAAAGTATACCTGGAAGATAATGTAATACAATAGTTTATTATACAGTAACTGTAAAATAATTTAAATTTAATTTATTGTTTGTAAGAGGTTGTTAAGTTTTGTTGTACTTTTTAGGATGAACTAGACCCTAAAGTTAAATATCTACTACTAAATACAGTGCTATTGGATCTTTGAAATATATATATGTAACAAAATTTTCCTTAATTCAAAACTTGACGATCCCACAATGTCCACACAAGTCCAATGTCCTAAACAAAGATTTTTTTCAAACACTGAGTTTCAACTAACAGAATTTAATGGTACCCAGCATCATTATCCTGACACTGGGTGAACTAGCAGTTACCTGGAGGCCGTTAACATCAGTGAGTGCTACGTAGGGCTTTCCACTGGAGGTAATTCCAGCCTTCTATATTTAACTGAATGGGAGGTAACTGAATAAAGGCACTCGGTAGCGCCTTGCTTAGGCAACTGACCCCTGGAACTTACTATGCCGAGTGTCAAACAAGGGAGACATATCAGCGCCATTTTTAACGACTTCTGTATATCGCAGCTTGGGATCGAAACCTGAGACCTCTTGCACTTGAAGCGGACACTCTACCAATAGGCTATCAAAGTATATCACAAAGGAATATAATTTTAGTGGGTAGACAGCCTCACAGGAAAAAACATATACCACTATACCATGAGAAACAACTTTTCCACAATACCTTGGCTTTCCTTTAGAAAGTTTTAGAGATGTTTTAAATGCTTCTATCTCGTTCCAAAACTTCAAGATCTTCTCCTCCTCATCAGGAAATGAGATTTTCTCTGGCACAGGTTGTGCCATCTTTCTAAAATAATAAAATATGCTGTTTTTATCCTATTCACTTCACTTCAGGTCGCTCTGGTGCATATTGAAGATAAATCATTTATCTTACGAACTGTATAAATACCGTCGAGTAACCTCAAATCATGATACCCTAGTAATCGTTATAGTGGAAATACTTTCAATATCTTTATTGATAGTTTAGTTATGACGTTATAAGCGGGAAAACCGAATAAAGGAATGTCAAAGTTGATCCTCGAATCCCTAAAAAATCAAATACCATTTCATCATCGTAAGAAATAAGATAATTACCAATCAATCGCAAAATGTGTCAAATTTTGTAATGCCAAATAGTTCCAATCCATTTACATTCAAATCATGCCGAATGATCGATTTTGCATCAATTTTTTAGCCATCGTCTGTTTGTTTACGCTTTTCCACTAAAGGTCATGGTCGAAATGGGCTGGTTCCTCAATATGCAAATTAAATCAAGGGAGACAAATGATGACGTAATCTTATGCCATGCGGACCAAGAACAGTTCATTATCACGATTAATTTTCCTTGGAAAATCTTTGTATCATTGAAATATTTGGTAATTCACAATATTGTTGCTGATTTCAGTTGTAGATCAGATATTTTCGAACGTTATTCGGAACTCAAAATTAATATTTTTTGCTAAATTGTTCGTAGATTCCTGATTTACCTAGCCTACTACGGATCTATGTTGTGAAAGCGCATAGTGATACACATTTCTAGTGCGGTCTTATTTAGTTTCTTAATTATTCGTTTAGATTGAAAATTTGTAACAGACTGCACCTTTAATGGCATAGCCTGGGTATACCAAATACCGGTAATCTACTTTTAAAACTTGACGAAATATAACTAAAACACCCGACAACTGCATAAAAAGGCATAAATATGTGCAACAATTATTTTTATTAATAATTTGTGTAAAATACGAGTGGAAAAACTTAAATTATGACCTAAATAGATCATATCAACAACCCATGGGAGTCCGCCATATTTGTTTACGAATATACTAATTACCAGTAATCCGGTACGGTCCGTACAAAATAATCATTTTGACGACGGCATGTCAAAAATGTTTGGTACTGGGTAAAACTTCTATCTTTAAGTAAACAAATTGGATTATTAACTATCAAAATACAATTAGAAAAGGTGGAATGCGCGTAGACTGTTATACCATTGTGCAAAGTTTTAGTGGTCATTTTTCACCATGTGGGCACTAAAATTTAGCATTTCTTCTTAAACACCTAATTAAAGTGCAATATTTTAGATTTGTCCCGTGATAACAGTTTTAATAATACCACAATGAATAAATCTTCAATATACCGATTATCGGGATGTGCAAATTACCGGTAAAATAAAAAGAACATACGAATTTTCAATCAATTAGGGCCTGCAATTAGTGAAAATCCAATATTAAACGAAAATAGTGATTCAAGTCGGAAGTTCAATCTAGTAGATTTTATGAATGACCTATATTCGTAATACGTAATTATGTGACATCACACCAGTCTTCGACGTAAGTGGGTTGCCCGATGTCCGGGACAAGTCAAAATCCCAGCGGACAACCTGATCTAAAAAGCAGATTGTCCGTCCGGGCAAGTAAAAATTCTAAGAATGAAAGACCAAATTATCCTCAAAACATAGCTACGATAAAAGAAATCAAGAATGTAGCGATCAAAAAATTAATTCGGCGAATTTCACGGCGAAAGCTAATTTCTGAACAAAACTTTACCTAATGTCGTAAAAGATCCATTTTACTGCATGTTTATGTCGTAAAATTGTCGTAAAATGGTAACATCCGGGGGAATTTGTAGATTGTAAACAATTAGCGGTTTCACAAGTTAACACATTTATTGCAGTCTGCAGTCTGACTAGGGTAGCTAAGTTACCAAGGTGATTATGATTGAAGCGTGCCATTGTTTGATCAACTGGTCTCATTGGCATATAATGATGTTAAATTGCTTTACTGTTGAACTTTTAACACTTGCTAATTGTTTCAACGAGAAACAGAAACTGGTACAGTGCAATTCACATTTTGAACAACAACAACATGTTGCTTGGATCCTTCTTTATTTATTACAAAAACGATTATTTAATATTATTCTTGTTTGTTTGTCATGAAATGTAAAATAATTAAATACTACCAGGGCCATATCCCTAGATAATAAAGCACCAAAACAATTATTTTCTATGTTAAATTTGAGACATTTTTGTCTAAAGACTTACATTGGTAAATATACTATCAAATCAGGATTTCACTCAGATTAGAGAAACAAAAGAAATGCAATATTTTAAGTTTTGGTGCCTAACCATATACACATAGTTCGAAAATCACAGAAAATAGCAATTTTTTACTGAAATACATAATTATACAAGTAGTCAAATTTACAATAGAAGTCAATGAAAAGATTGCCCAACTTTTTCATGTGGCGAAGGTAGTGGTGACAGTTAAATACTCTCCAGAGAAAGCCTTGGATGAAAATTAACGCAATACTCGAATAAAATAGTATAAACATCGATTTTAGATCATATTATTGCTGCATAGACGTCAAAAACAATTCGAAAAAATTGAAACATAAAGATCATTATTGTGTTGATTTTTGTTTTAAATAATTGAATCAAATTGATGAAAGGGTTTTCGTACCACTATAATATCCTATATCTGGGCTGGTATTCACAAAGCTTCTTAGATAAAAATATATCTTAAATATCCTATAAATTGCTTAGTTATGATAAAATTTGTCTTAAGTTTAGTTTATTTCTAAGTCGCTATTCACAACATATCTTAAACTTAAGATCTTCTTAAATAGCCACTTTTCGTCATAAATATCCATTTTCAACTAAGAAATGTGCCTATATTTAAGATACGTACATAGGTATCTTACTATTTAAGAAATTTCTAAGATGAAAATAGGAGTTTTTTATTATGTGTTTAAAACCGGTTTTAAAGCTTGGAAATCATCAAGCAATGGGTAACAATGAAGAACCGCCCTAATATACGTATTAAATCATTCTTTTAGACCAAAAAACTTAGCAATTTATCAAAACGTCATCCAAACGCCCAGTTCAAGGGAAATAACCCGGTGTCGCATCCGCCTAAAGCGAAAGTAGAAGGTTAGGTGGAAACTCCGGACACAGGTTTTCGGAATTCGGGATTATTGATGCATACATGTTTAATCATGTATAGTCTCAAATATCCACAATTTGCATTTATAACACACAGTTAATCAGAAATAGATATGTTGCTAAATTCATCGTGCATTATATGTAATTTACAAAGTGTAAATAAGTATATAAGGTTAATCACGCCACAATAATAGCTGGCTAACACAAAGTAGGCCTATAGTAGATCTATAACACTAATGTTTTATTACGCATTTTAAAACGCAATATCTTTCGTTGCATTATATTATCAAACATGTCAATTTTGTCAGCAAACACTTATACCTTGGTCACATTTATGCTACGAGATATACACGAGCTGACGTTTGCAAACTAGTAAGCCTACGACGTCCATAAGCCAATGTGGATATGGTAGACTACCGATCATCTTACAGTTTTCTTAATTCGTATATCAGTGAAAATGTTTCACCGAACTCCCGAGTTGTACACGTATTCGCGCGGATTTCGAAGTCGGGAACATCTCATACGGGTCTCATACCGACATCAAACAAGCTAAGTATGATATCCGTACGGATTTGAACACTAATAGGCTTGTCGATGCTCGCATGCCTTATCGAAAATTACTCACACGGACACTGTGTGACCACCATATGGCTATCATAGGAGTGTCTTGCAAGTGCTTTACGAACCTAAAAGCTCCGGACGGGTTCCGCACACTTTGGCTGTGTTATTGTTCGAAGGCGCGGTGGTGACTTCATAGTTCATGCTTCACAGTTCGAACTGCATGTCTAATATTGCTTTATGGTTCATATGTTAAATGTAAACACCCGTACATAGTTCACCCTTCATATTTCATACTCCAAAGTTCATACTCCAAGTTCACACTCCACATTTCATACTCCACAGTTCACACTCCATAGTTCGCACTCCACAGTTCACACTCCACAGTTCATACTCCACATTTCACACTCCACGCTCCACAGTTCGCACTTAATAGTTCACAGTCCTTATTTCATTGTTCACATTGCACACTTTATAGTTCACACTTCATAGCTCACAGTTTACACTTCATTGGCAAAACTTAAAAGTTCCTTTATTCATCGTCTGTTTAAAGTTTGATTTTAATTACTTGTACTGTATAATTACATTTTTGATAATGATTAATATATCAATAATATGTGTACACATGTATATAGGTGCATAGCCCTAGGCTTAATGGGTATATCATCGGAAAATAAAGTTATTATTATTATTATTTATGATTTGTAATATCGTTGTGAATATTTATTAGTCTCTTATAATTCTGTATTACAATGGTCACATAATAATGTTTCTGTGATATATAATGTGATTGATAGACATACATGGTCAAATGAGTTGCCACAATTTAATACAAGTGCCATACAAGGCTGAAATAGAAATTTTGATGACATTGTTGATGGCATCATTGGTTTTGTAGATACATTGCTTGTATTCTTACATGTTTTTTTTCTGGCAGAAAGTCGATTATGTTCAGTGTTCATAAGTTTTCATAATGCACTAGATGAAGTTTATGATAACGTTTACAGTATTGAACCAGAAAACGGAACGTGCGATGGACATGTGATGGACGAACGATGGACGTGCGATGGTCGTGCGATTGTCGCATGTCATACGCACGGCATTCTTGCGGACATTCATTATCGTACGACAATCGCACGACGCACGTACGACGTTTGCACGACACTCGTAAAAATATGGCGCTCGACAACTGTTCATCGTAGGGATGCTGTGTGTCAACACAGAGCCGTCGTGCGTCCGATGTACAACTATTGTGACCGCACCACAAAATTACAATTTCAAGACATATGCCGATGAATTTCGATGTAGATTCGGAAGCGTCGGGAGATGAAGAAATTCCTACGGCAATTGTGAAAGGGAGTTAAACTGTTGTAGAGAGTTATGACTGCCTCACCTATACCTTATACAGCTTAAAATACTCGCAAAACGGCTTTAACCTCTTCCTTCTAGATACTTGTTCCTTACATTAACAGTGACATTTAAGAAGAGATCCCACATAAGATGTATGTAAAAACTGACAACTATTACTGGCTGACATCTACAATACAACTGCATATAGCATTTGTACATTATATAAGAAATCAGAACAGTGATCCATTATTCGTCTCTCTGAGCGGAGGCGGTGGGCGACCCAGGGGGAATTAGACATTTTCGATTTTTTGATGTATAAATCCCCACCCTGGAGACAATGCTCACAGTCTTCGACGTAAGTGGGTTGCCCGATGTCCGGGACAAGTCAAAATCCCAGCGGACAACCTGATCTAAAAAGCAGATTGTCCGTCCGGGCAAGTAAAAATTCTAAGAATGAAAGACCAAATTATCCTCAAAACATAGCTACGATAAAAGAAATCAAGAATGTAGCGATCAAAAAATTAATTCGGCGAATTTCACGGCGAAAGCTAATTTCTGAACAAAACTTTACCTAATGTCGTAAAAGATCCATTTTACTGCATGTTTATGTCGTAAAATTGTCGTAAAATGGTAACATCCGGGGGAATTTGTAGATTGTAAACAATTAGCGGTTTCACAAGTTAACACATTTATTGCAGTCTGCAGTCTGACTAGGGTAGCTAAGTTACCAAGGTGATTATGATTGAAGCGTGCCATTGTTTGATCAACTGGTCTCATTGGCATATAATGATGTTAAATTGCTTTACTGTTGAACTTTTAACACTTGCTAATTGTTTCAACGAGAAACAGAAACTGGTACAGTGCAATTCACATTTTGAACAACAACAACATGTTGCTTGGATCCTTCTTTATTTATTACAAAAACGATTATTTAATATTATTCTTGTTTGTTTGTCATGAAATGTAAAATAATTAAATACTACCAGGGCCATATCCCTAGATAATAAAGCACCAAAACAATTATTTTCTATGTTAAATTTGAGACATTTTTGTCTAAAGACTTACATTGGTAAATATACTATCAAATCAGGATTTCACTCAGATTAGAGAAACAAAAGAAATGCAATATTTTAAGTTTTGGTGCCTAACCATATACACATAGTTCGAAAATCACAGAAAATAGCAATTTTTTACTGAAATACATAATTATACAAGTAGTCAAATTTACAATAGAAGTCAATGAAAAGATTGCCCAACTTTTTCATGTGGCTAAGGTAGTGGTGACAGTTAAATACTCTCCAGAGAAAGCCTTGGATGAAAATTAACGCAATACTCGAATAAAATAGTATAAACATCGATTTTAGATCATATTATTGCTGCATAGACGTCAAAAACAATTCGAAAAAATTGAAACATAAAGATCATTATTGTGTTGATTTTTGTTTTAAATAATTGAATCAAATTGATGAAAGGGTTTTCGTACCACTATAATATCCTATATCTGGGCTGGTATTCACAAAGCTTCTTAGATAAAAATATATCTTAAATATCCTATAAATTGCTTAGTTATGATAAAATTTGTCTTAAGTTTAGTTTATTTCTAAGTCGCTATTCACAACATATCTTAAACTTAAGATCTTCTTAAATAGCCACTTTTCGTCATAAATATCCATTTTCAACTAAGAAATGTGCCTATATTTAAGATACGTACATAGGTATCTTACTATTTAAGAAATTTCTAAGATGAAAATAGGAGTTTTTTATTATGTGTTTAAAACCGGTTTTAAAGCTTGGAAATCATCAAGCAATGGGTAACAATGAAGAACCGCCCTAATATACGTATTAAATCATTCTTTTAGACCAAAAAACTTAGCAATTTATCAAAACGTCATCCAAACGCCCAGTTCAAGGGAAATAACCCGGTGTCGCATCCGCCTAAAGCGAAAGTAGAAGGTTAGGTGGAAACTCCGGACACAGGTTTTCGGAATTCGGGATTATTGATGCATACATGTTTAATCATGTATAGTCTCAAATATCCACAATTTGCATTTATAACACACAGTTAATCAGAAATAGATATGTTGCTAAATTCATCGTGCATTATATGTAATTTACAAAGTGTAAATAAGTATATAAGGTTAATCAC
Organism: Spisula solida; assembly: GCA_947247005.1. Taxonomy (NCBI): domain Eukaryota; kingdom Metazoa; phylum Mollusca; class Bivalvia; order Venerida; family Mactridae; genus Spisula; species Spisula solida. Next base: position 30,809,290 of record OX365954.1, read on the forward strand.
GCCACAATAATAGCTGGCTAACACAAAGTAGGCCTATAGTAGATCTATAACACTAATGTTTTATTACGCATTTTAAAACGCAATATCTTTCGTTGCATTATATTATCAAACATGTCAATTTTGTCAGCAAACACTTATACCTTGGTCACATTTATGCTACGAGATATACACGAGCTGACGTTTGCAAACTAGTAAGCCTACGACGTCCATAAGCCAATGTGGATATGGTAGACTACCGATCATCTTACAGTTTTCTTAATTCGTATATCAGTGAAAATGTTTCACCGAACTCCCGAGTTGTACACGTATTCGCGCGGATTTCGAAGTCGGGAACATCTCATACGGGTCTCATACCGACATCAAACAAGCTAAGTATGATATCCGTACGGATTTGAACACTAATAGGCTTGTCGATGCTCGCATGCCTTATCGAAAATTACTCACACGGACACTGTGTGACCACCATATGGCTATCATAGGAGTGTCTTGCAAGTGCTTTACGAACCTAAAAGCTCCGGACGGGTTCCGCACACTTTGGCTGTGTTATTGTTCGAAGGCGCGGTGGTGACTTCATAGTTCATGCTTCACAGTTCGAACTGCATGTCTAATATTGCTTTATGGTTCATATGTTAAATGTAAACACCCGTACATAGTTCACCCTTCATATTTCATACTCCAAAGTTCATACTCCAAGTTCACACTCCACATTTCATACTCCACAGTTCACACTCCATAGTTCGCACTCCACAGTTCACACTCCACAGTTCATACTCCACATTTCACACTCCACGCTCCACAGTTCGCACTTAATAGTTCACAGTCCTTATTTCATTGTTCACATTGCACACTTTATAGTTCACACTTCATAGCTCACAGTTTACACTTCATTGGCAAAACTTAAAAGTTCCTTTATTCATCGTCTGTTTAAAGTTTGATTTTAATTACTTGTACTGTATAATTACATTTTTGATAATGATTAATATATCAATAATATGTGTACACATGTATATAGGTGCATAGCCCTAGGCTTAATGGGTATATCATCGGAAAATAAAGTTATTATTATTATTATTTATGATTTGTAATATCGTTGTGAATATTTATTAGTCTCTTATAATTCTGTATTACAATGGTCACATAATAATGTTTCTGTGATATATAATGTGATTGATAGACATACATGGTCAAATGAGTTGCCACAATTTAATACAAGTGCCATACAAGGCTGAAATAGAAATTTTGATGACATTGTTGATGGCATCATTGGTTTTGTAGATACATTGCTTATATTCTTACATGTTTTTTTTCTGGCAGAAAGTCGATTATGTTCAGTGTTCATAAGTTTTCATAATGCACTAGATGAAGTTTATGATAACGTTTACAGTATTGAACCAGAAAACGGAACGTGCGATGGACATGTGATGGACGAACGATGGACGTGCGATGGTCGTGCGATTGTCGCATGTCATACGCACGGCATTCTTGCGGACATTCATTATCGTACGACAATCGCACGACGCACGTACGACGTTTGCACGACACTCGTAAAAATATGGCGCTCGACAACTGTTCATCGTAGGGATGCTGTGTGTCAACACAGAGCCGTCGTGCGTCCGATGTACAACTATTGTGACCGCACCACAAAATTACAATTTCAAGACATATGCCGATGAATTTCGATGTAGATTCGGAAGCGTCGGGAGATGAAGAAATTCCTACGGCAATTGTGAAAGGGAGTTAAACTGTTGTAGAGAGTTATGACTGCCTCACCTATACCTTATACAGCTTAAAATACTCGCAAAACGGCTTTAACCTCTTCCTTCTAGATACTTGTTCCTTACATTAACAGTGACATTTAAGAAGAGATCCCACATAAGATGTATGTAAAAACTGACAACTATTACTGGCTGACATCTACAATACAACTGCATATAGCATTTGTACATTATATAAGAAATCAGAACAGTGATCCATTATTCGTCTCTCTGAGCGGAGGCGGTGGGCGACCCAGGGGGAATTAGACATTTTCGATTTTTTGATGTATAAATCCCCACCCTGGAGACAATGCTCACTGTCTAAATCTCCACCGTGGGGCATAGTTTTTCATCCAGGTACTTTAATAAAAACACGTATAAAAGTAGGCCTATCGATGTCGCCTTTCGTGATGTCAACATTCCCGGACCAAAGTCTGTTTCACGGGACTCGGAGTCGATAAGATTATCAAATTTCCGACTGTCGGGAAGATTCGTTTGTCTAATTCCCCCGGGGCGGGCATAATATTGACTGGTGCATAAGTAACTTTGTAAGATATTCGACTAACATTTTTCTCAGTGGGTCTATCAGCTACTATTTTTCTTAGAGCGGTGCCGTAATTACACTCTAAGCCCCCTGACAAGATATATACAAGATACACATGATAACAACATGTTTTGCCAAAATCCCACGGGGGTTCGGAACCCTCCGGATCCACGCATGACTTCAGTAAAAACAAACTACATGTATTCTTTATACACAACTCTTCAAACACGTAATTCAAACAGAATGTACTGTACGTGAATATAATTTAGAAATTATTATTTATAATAGACACCCGGTTTTACATTACACAAATTAATATTCATGAAACACAACTAATTTTTTTATATACATGCATGATTTCAAATGATAATAAAAGCGGTTCGAAAATGATCGAGGACTAATCCCTCCCTTGGAAGGAGTGCTCATTTCCGTTACTATTTTTAGAGCGAGAAAATACCGTTTTACATAGCAACCACTTTAAAATATTTCTTAGATTTAGGATAATATTTTAGCTAAGATATTTCTAAGATGCTTCTTGAATACAACTTAAGACAAAAATAAATTTTATTCTTAGCTAAAATAATTTCTTATCAGATAAGAAAATCTTACGAAAATATCTAAGAAGCTTTGTGAATACCAGCCCTGTTCTTAAACGTTTTGTCAATAAAATTCACTGTAATTGTGTCGGACAATGTGAAACTGTGGGGGACAAGGTGGAATTTTAGTTGGATTGTCCCCCGGGACAAGGTGCCAGGAAAAGTTACGTCGAAGACTGTGCTCACTGTCTAAATCTCCACCGTGGGGCATAGTTTTTCATCCAGGTACTTTAATAAAAACACGTATAAAAGTAGGCCTATCGATGTCGCCTTTCGTGATGTCAACATTCCCGGACCAAAGTCTGTTTCACGGGACTCGGAGTCGATAAGATTATCAAATTTCCGACTGTCGGGAAGATTCGTTTGTCTAATTCCCCCGGGGCGGGCATAATATTGACTGGTGCATAAGTAACTTTGTAAGATATTCGACTAACATTTTTCTCAGTGGGTCTATCAGCTACTATTTTTCTTAGAGCGGTGCCGTAATTACACTCTAAGCCCCCTGACAAGATATATACAAGATACACATGATAACAACATGTTTTGCCAAAATCCCACGGGGGTTCGGAACCCTCCGGATCCACGCATGACTTCAGTAAAAACAAACTACATGTATTCTTTATACACAACTCTTCAAACACGTAATTCAAACAGAATGTACTGTACGTGAATATAATTTAGAAATTATTATTTATAATAGACACCCGGTTTTACATTACACAAATTAATATTCATGAAACACAACTAATTTTTTTATATACATGCATGATTTCAAATGATAATAAAAGCGGTTCGAAAATGATCGAGGACTAATCCCTCCCTTGGAAGGAGTGCTCATTTCCGTTACTATTTTTAGAGCGAGAAAATACCGTTTTACATAGCAACCACTTTAAAATATTTCTTAGATTTAGGATAATATTTTAGCTAAGATATTTCTAAGATGCTTCTTGAATACAACTTAAGACAAAAATAAATTTTATTCTTAGCTAAAATAATTTCTTATCAGATAAGAAAATCTTACGAAAATATCTAAGAAGCTTTGTGAATACCAGCCCTGTTCTTAAACGTTTTGTCAATAAAATTCACTGTAATTGTGTCGGACAATGTGAAACTGTGGGGGACAAGGTGGAATTTTAGTTGGATTGTCCCCCGGGACAAGGTGCCAGGAAAAGTTACGTCGAAGACTGTCACACGGGCCAAGTGCCCGAATCAGACGCATGAAACCATCGGCGATTACTCGTGAATTAGGTTGGAATTACGTGTCTAATTGCCATGGTTGGTGAGCAAATACGTCTTTTTTCAAAAAATTGATTAACAGAGCGTTAATTAATCGTATCCATGACACTATTTCTGGGTTAAAAGTGGTTGATAAGAAGCGCCGGTGTTTGCAAATGAGGTGTGACTGATGCTGGCATCGAGCATGCGCAAACAGATTTGATACTCTGATTGTTTTCACTTTACCGGTAATTAGTATATCCCGGTAATAGGTATATTGAGGATACTGAATCTTTTAAGTTTAGAATTATGCTACGTTCAAGGTGAAAACTCGATCATACGTGATTTTACGACACTAAGTTGCTTGTATCTGTTTTCTTAATAATTTGTCTTCATTTTGATAATTTTATAATCTCAAGATGATGCGCAATTGATCATTTATCGCCCGTTATATCCTTAACCTAACGAAAACCGGTGACTCGACTGTACTGTGACGATTTAACACCGCATATGGAAAATACGAGTCCGAAAACAAGTGGTACTGCGAATCGGTTTCATTACCATGTGTGATATATAGACAAACTACTAGTCAAGTCAATAAATCTGCGTTTTTGAGTTTGTGTTTGGCTTGATTTGGTATAAAAATTATTTTGACATAATTTAAACCACAGTTTGGGTGTTCTGGTGCCAGTGGAATGTTCTAACTATCAAGTCCACAGGCAGTCTAGGCAGTGCTTTAGTTCATATTATTTGAGAACATTACCATAAAATCTGGATCTAACCAACAACTTTGCAGATGAATCCTGCTCCCACATGGAAGCACTTCACCATCTTCAGACAAATGTCAGATGTTGCCAGAAAACAGAAAGTTTTAGTTTCTTCTTAACAGCCAACACAACGACATGATGAGAAGATAAGACATTTTGTTATATAAAATAATTCATCAACCTTACCTTGAATGTATTAGCTAGCAGATTATGCAAATCAATTAGTAAAACAAACGAAATTTATAGTCAAAATTTGCAAAACTTTGCATCATCCACATGTACCGGCGGTGCAGAATATTTACCAATCGTGAAATCTACAAATCGCGTTAGAGTTACCTCCCGTGAATTTGGACTGGTTCTCACATTTTCATATTCGGAGATCTTTTGATCAGACGAACTTTTCAAACAAGTCAATATTGTCCTTAGCAACAGTCAGACGTTTTCGTGCTTTTTTATGCAGAATGCTGCATCTAACTAAATGTAGGTTTATCATTTTATTTTTGCTTTTGAAATCATATGGATCGTATTATGGGACAAGTTTGTGATTACCAAGTGTTGGAATAATTTGTAGGAAGTTGTTCATGAGCCTGATCTGTGATTTTCACCTCTCAAGTCAATCATAACATTGGTCAAAATGTGGTGATTGGATCGTAGAATGGTGGATGACTGATGAATATTTGTCATTCCATCTTTCCTATCTTATGACGTTATGTGTTAATAAAATCTATGATAATAGGTTTGTACTTGGATTTACATGCTGACAGGATAAATGTCATTTATAAAACAGTGGTGAATTTGGCCACTTCCGAAATAACCTGATGCTGGCTGTTGTTCATGTTGTGCAAAAGGGTTGTCTTTTGAAGTTTCAACTTTCCATTCAAGGGGTTCCGATTTGATAAGCGGATTTAGCTCAGTGGTAATGCACTGGGCTGTCAATCCAGAGGTCTTGGGTTCAATCCCTGGCATCGGAACTTGACATTTCTGAAATATTTATAATATTTCCCGTTATATCTGGCCGTGTGGTCTGCAAAGTATCTGGAAGTGCCAGGAAGCTGTGTATCGGTGCTATACACCGGGCACATTTAAGAACCAGGCTGTCTATTCGAAATAAGAGCTAGACGCACTTCTGCAGCGCCGGACATGCCTGTATCTAACGTCTCTCTCCCTTCAGGGGCTTTCTCTCAGTCTGTCCCTCTGGTCAGATCATGCTGTATCTGTACTGGTAGAGGATGCAACTGCGCCCTTGTGGCTGCAACAAAAAAATAATGTAAAGTGCCTTAAATTTGAACGTGCATTCGCATCGAAAGGGGGCTATATAAATCTGGTATATTTTATTTATTTATTTATTACACATAATCATTTACTGGCACCTGGATAATGTGTACATTTTGTAGATGTGACAGTGGTAACAAGCAAAAAAGTGCAGGAATTGTGCAATATGACTGTGCTCCCAATGGTGAAAATGGGATATGTGTTGTGATTTAGGCTGCTTCAAGTTCCAATGGCCATGTTGTGTTAAGCTAGCTCTTTAAGCAACATAATACTGTGTGTGAGCTAGCTCTTTAAGTGAGGGAATATCAGTCACTAGTGGTCCAGTGGTTAGTGCACAGGCAATGGATCGATTCCCGTTAGTGCCGTTCAGTTATACTGAAAAATTTATAAGTTCTTTCTTGATAAAGTCACTTTTTAACGGGAACTGTCTTAAAGACGAAATAGTTCAAGCAGAAAGAGTTGAGGGTTTTAAGGCTGCCCTCCAGCACAAACAAAATCTGGACCACCTTTACGCACCTTCTATGTGTAAATTGATAAACAGATGTTGATTTTCCTCCTTAAATGGAGAAGTTGCTAGTTCATAGTGGAAGGCTAAGCTAGTACTGGTTTATAGGATACATCTCAGGAGAACTGGTTAGGTGAATTGGCCAGCTGCCGTATATAACTGAAAAATCACATGTTGATAAACGACATTAAACCAGAATAAACAAACAAACATCATTTGATAGTACCATTCTGGAGTTGATGTTATTTACGATCACCCTTGCAGCCATGTGTTATTTATATATTATTGCAGTTTTTTTATAAAAATACCCATCACTGATGGATAGTACAGGTCATTTTTCCACAGGTGAGTCACCGTGACACTGCTGATTTTTATATTTTAGATATTGAATATGTAAATTTTATAATATAATACTTTCTTTTACAGAATTTACAACATTACATAAAGGTAGAAGACAAATTAGCTGATCACTATGGCTGATTCACCTGTTAGGTCTAACATGGGTTCACCTGATGCATCCATTGGCTCAGGGAAAAAATCAAGTGAGTAATTTATTAGCACTCAGATTTTCAAAAAGTTCCAAATATCAGTCAGATGTTTGAACTGACAAAGCCTGAAAGATATTTAGAGCCTATAGATCGGGAAACAAAACTGTCAGAGAGAAATATTGATAAAAATGGGCAAAAAAACAGAAGAAGATGCCACATATATACATTTTTTGTATACTGAATAGGTTCAGCAAATTTATTAGTCTGAATCAGTTATACAGATTGGGAGACATTTAACAGTCATGTCTGTTGGACTGACAGATTTCCAGAAATCCAGCTAATGTGTGTTTTTCATAACGATGACTTCAAGACTGGACTAAAACAAATACAATGCGTGTTTTAAATCAAGCCTATTGTTTGTTTTATTGAAGAATAATACGAGTTATTTATATAAACACTATGTCAACATATATTTTTCAATAGTATACCTACGGAAAAAAGCTTGGAAGCCCACTGCTTTCTATAACTTCAAAATATATATCATCATACAGGTATTAACTTTTTGAACTTAAAATTTTTCAGGACAGGAAAACCAGTCCAGACAATCTGGACGAGTTACTTTCCCAAATTCAGCAAAGTCAAGTTCTGATCATTCAGTGCTTAGTGGTAAGTTGAACTTTTATAAATACTGTTTCCATTGTTTTATTTCTTAAATATTTAGCTAATATATTGGACTGATGATAAGATCTATTCTTTTCACACTGTTTTTAAAGTTTTGTGTTGTGTATCATATGGTCGGCAACTTAGTGCTTGAATTTATTAAAGGTTAATTATGGCCTTTGTTGTAAGGAGAAATTTAAGTTAAAATTTGGTAATTAATTGTTGCGGATGTATGTATGGATATATATGATACAAAATTTCAATCTGCTTTGATTCTTACAAGTTCAATTTTAATTTGTTTTCAAATTATTGAGTTTGTATGTTGAAACTTATTGGGATATTAAAAATAATATTTAACTTTCGATTGAACTTGTGCCGTCTTCCTTACTTCATCATTTGATTAACTGTGTGATTCTTGTATAGATGACACAATGCCAGCTGGAAATCCCTTTAAGATGCCACCTGATAGTGATATATTTCTTATGAGAGACAAAGAAAGACAGAGGAAAAAACAGGTTTGTTAGCTCATTTAATTAACTTTTATGTCTCCCAGACATGGAAGCTTAATCAACCTAATGAATTGGGTGCGATTGTTAACATGAAATTTATTTCAAAAGGTATTTTGATTTTGAAAACATATTAATATGTCACATTAGGGACTCTGTAGATTTGTTTAATGAATCAATTCAATATAAATGTTTTGAAAGTGCATTTAATAATTTTTTTAAGTAGACTACATGGTATCTTAGTTTCATTATTATATGGTTTATTCATTTGTTGAAAGAATTTAAAAGTTAACAGTTGACAAAAAATAATTTATGTATCACCATCTTTATTACCCGTTGTTCTCTTAACTACAGGAGCGTTTAAGACAAAGGGATTTAAAGGTACATGAAAAAACAACATATGCTTCCAAAGTAAATTTCAAGACTGCACAAATGATAAAACCTACAGATTCTGACGAGGAAAAAGATGAAGAAGAAACTGATAAAGCTGTTGCAGTGAAAGATGATCCACAATTTACTATAGCTGTAACTAGAGGTATGACAACTTATTTCTGTTCTATGATATAGACATTTACTGTTCAACTTTTTATGGACTGTTGGAGGTATTTGATATTTGTTCTGCAGGAAAATAATAAAAAGGGCTGACGGGCCTAGGACAGTCCAACATTTACCCCTACAACAAAATAAAAAGTTGTGTGACACATTATTTAAATGCTTCTCACAAAATATGTTTTAATTTTTTTGTTGCCCAGCTGTTTTGCTCTTTATATATTCTACTTTAATACTATGGCTTAATAAGAATACCTGTTTTCATCGATCCTAAGGGTGGTATTCCTAGTATGTAGGTTTATACTTGAATAAGCTTCAATGTCACAGGATATGAACTAAATATTGTTTTGAATTATAATAATGTATAGTATTTTTTTTTAAATGCAGTGATTTTCTGAGCATTGTTCAAGATCTATACCAATATATTTTATGATACAGATCGTCATGTTGAAAAAGAGTCGTTAGCAGAATATATTGCCAAGAAAAGAGAAATGTTTCTAGTCCAGGTAAGACCATTATAACTTAATTGCTAGATTATATTCCGGCATTACTCTAGATGGAGGAAAGGAGAAGGGTTCTAATTTCAAAGACATTTCAATTTGACCAAAATTCTTTCTCTTAATAAAAATTAAGCATTATGATTGGTCTATCTGTTGTTTAAAAAAAGGTAGAGATGGCATAAAAGGGGACATGCAGTATTGATGACTTACCGGTATTGATATATTAGTTCTGGGAAACTGGAAACTTGTAGGAGACTACAGTAACTGTTGTTTGAAGAACCTACAGTTAGTAGCAAATAATTATGTTGATAAATGCTATTTTTATAAACAAAGTACATGTAGTTGAAATAGAAAATAATAATTAATAATGTATAGTACCATAAAATCAGATATATATATTCATTATTCATAGATGCATTTGATTTTTAATCAACCATTCCAATAAACAGGAGGTCTCTTTTCAATGTTTTCAATGCACATTTTTTAACAAAACTCATGAAATTGCCATTTTATCAACATGAACAACTAAATTTGATACCCACAAAAATAAATGTTTTATAGTACTGTAACATATACCTTTAAATTTTTCAGTATTCTCTCGGTGTAAAGAGAGATGAAACTCAAAAGTTAGAAGAAATTGCTCAAGCAGAAGAAAGAAAGTTAGAACTTGCTGAACAGTATTTGGAAGAAGATGCTGCCATGTTTGATGAATTCCTTAAAGAAAATGATTCTAATTCTGCTGAGGCAATGAGAATGTATGTTATAGTTTAACATCTGTTATTTTCATGTCAAGAGTCTCACCTACAGAATGTCAATTGTATGGAAAGTAGCCAGGCTCATAATCTTGTCAATGGTCCTACCAGTCCTGGATCTTGTTACCTTTGTACACTGAGTGCCTTGAAGTTAAGGAACTGTATATTATACAACTGTCTGGTTCATGACTATATTAGTTGTAGTATCCGCTGGCCCAGTTTGATCAATCCTAACATTGCCTGTCTCTTCTTATGATCATACAAGTACCTGTGAACTGTTGTCAGTATTTAACTACAGTACTGTTAGTTTTTGTAGAATCTGATAAAAATTTATTGGATATTTGATTTATTTCAGAGCCGAGACAGAGACCAAGGCTAAACTAGAAAAAGTAGCAGAAATCAAGAGAATCAATGCACATATGATGTCTATCAAATCAGAAATTTCAAAATATGAAGATACATTAAAAGAATATCAGATGTACAGAAACTTCTTGGAAAACCTAACTCCACCAGTAAGTTCATTCATCATGATTAGCTTTACAATATACATGTTATTCCGTATGTTTGGTGTGAGCCAGTTTGCAAAATTAGCACTTGTCTGGTTGTCTTGGACAAGTAATGATTGATCCGGGAAAAACAAACTATGCAGTAATTATGTATGGAGTATAAAGAATAACAACTCATTTTTGCTGATTCGGACAAATTAAAACATTGTAGTTTCAAATCCTGAATGTACAGACTGGTGGGCAAGCTGGGTTAGTCAATTCTACGAAAGAATACAACTTGCCCAATCCTGAAAATTGAAACACTTTGTGTCAGGTGACAATCTAATACTATCTGCTGAGCTGAATAAGCCCGGTGAGATGATTAAATTTGTTAGGACTTAATCTAGTAGTATCTATGCTGCATGATAGATGTATACATGCCATGTTTCGCAGACCTCTTTGCATTAGATTGGTGATGGAAATGCAGGATATTTCATTAAAATGAGATTTTCCTTGCTGAAACTTTAAACTTAAGTTATTGAAGTTCATATGCAGTTGTGACAATACCATGCATGCTTCATGAAGCAATTTAAAACTAATATTTGTGATCATTTCCATAATGTAAACAAAAAATGTCAGGTTCCTTATGTCCAAGAAATGCGTGAGATTTGATCAATTGGCCTCCAATCATGCGCGAGATGTATGTAGATGTAAATTGAAGTTAGTGTGTTTCTGTCTGTTCATGTACCAGTAGTCAAGTATAATTATCTTTCTTTTCTAGGAAATAAAAACTGACATTGATGGACGTAGACAGAAGAAGAGAAATGAAAGAAGGGCAGAAAGAGAGAAGACGAAGGCAGCACAAAGAACAACATCAGATTTAGTCCCTGAAAAATCAGATCTTAAAAAGAAGAGAGCTGGTAAAGGCATCTTGGATATTGCGAAAAAAGGATCAGGCACAAAAAGGTAAAACAATCTGTATTAAATTTCTGGTGTACTTATGCTGCTGACAAAAGAAATACTTTAACAATGTTACTGCAACAGTTGAACTGAGTAATACTGTAAGACAAAGATTTTACACACTAACCAGACCTTCTTCACCTCTCTTAGCATAATTAAACAGTTCATTACTTGTCTGTAGATCTTCTTTAATCATAATACATGATGAGATTCGAACCTTTAACCTCCAGTTCCGTACAACCACTTGGTCATGAAGTCTGTAAATGTAGGTCTCTACTGTTTTAAATAAATAAATGAAATAAATTTACCAGATTTATATAGCGCCTTTTTCATGCAAACACATGTTCAAAAGCACTTTACATGTAGTGTTGCAGCCACAAGGGCAAAGGTGCATCCTCTATACCAGTGCAGATTCAGCATTATCTGACCAAAGGGACAGACTGAGAGAAAGCCCCAGAAGGGAGAGAGAGGCATTAGATACAGGCATGTCCAACGCTGCAGAAGTGCACCTAGCTCTTATTTCGAATAGACAGCCTGGTTCTTTAATGTGCCCGGTGTATAACAATAAATGCGACCATGTATCATCTGGTTATCACATTCTTTTATTCAGATCTGGAGAACAAGAAAGCACGATTTCCACGATTACTGAATCAGATGATGACAGTGATGAGGTACGGTATAATTACCATAATTTTATCTTTCATCTTGTATGGTGAAAACTTATTTTTGGTCCTATTTCCTCGTCATTTACTCCGTGTTCTTTCTATAGGTGAATATCCGTCATTATTTAAAATCAAGTGACTTTCCATTGTCAAAGACTGAGATAAACAATGACACACTACTTGGTCAGTTATTGTGAAGTCCAGCCAAGAAATGTTGTTGTAAGAGGAGTTGCCCTTAATAATCTAATTGTACAGTTCATGTTTATATAAAGTCTGAATGAGCCTTTCTTTATGTAAAGGTGTGCCTCTAAGTTATTAAGGTATATCTGTTTGATTATTGTCTTGGTAGCAAATTGTATCTCAATTGCTCAATTGTTCGCTCTGATATATGTTGCCATGACAGAAATATAGCGCAATTAATATTCCTACCATTCTAAATGATTCACTGATTATTGATATCTAGATTCTGTTAATGCTGATCACTTAGTATTATGCATCACACATTTACTGGTACTTGTAGGCTTTGTACATGTACATGCATTACAACATACATGTACATAGGCAATAATTTACAGACACATGCTTGAACTTCAGGCTTTTGAGAGTGCCAAAAAGCCTGTTTTTCTTTATTTTCCCTATAAAAATTGTCATTTTTTGAGAATTTCAGGTTTTGCAGAATTTCAAACTTTCACCTATGAACATATATGAACTGATGAATTCTAGAACTGTATATTCAAATATGTTACTATTTCATTCTCTCAGAGTTATATTGACAGCGATATTGAAGTTACCACAGAATATGTTGACAGTGTCGACAGTGATAATAGTGATCTGGTTGGTTTTGTTGTCTCGGCAACATAGTTCTGTTGTCTATGTATTTAGATGAAATGTTTGCATAAATTAGAGAATACTGTTGACACAGAGTTGCATTTTAGCATTGTGGCGATATTGTGATCACATGTTATGTCCATGTATATTTTATTTTTGGTTATTTATATAATACGGTATATTGAAAGAAACTGGCGGCCGGCATAGAATGATTTTTTACACAGAAATTAGTGTTGGTTAGCTGATCCTCCTGATGGTATTTCAACTGTTTTCCCAATCAATAACTTACGAAGGGTTGAACCAAAATGATCCACATCTTTAATAGGAAGGCTTGCTAAGACCAGTAGTCATACTTCTTGGATTCTATTTCTTATGAGATCTCTAGGTCGTAGACAGTCCGTAGCAGGATGGCAAATTGATTCGATTTCAATGAAACTTCTCACAGATACTAAGTACCAAGCCTAGTTGTGCATATTGTCAGGAATTTTAGGTCTGACGATTACTTTTTGAGTCAGATTATGGTCATTCTAGTTTTTCACCGTTTTTCTACAATTTGACAACATTAATTAATAAACTTCTTCAGTTAATGGAGGTAACTCGATCAAGTACAGTTGTTCCAAGATATTCAATATCTGATGAACTTTGGAAGGTTGTTATAGTTTGATTTTGTTGAATTAAGGTCTGGACATATTGAACCATAATTATTTCCTTATATCAGTTATGGCTGAATTTATGTTTGCATTGAAAGTAGCACATTTTTGCTCATTGACAAATTCAGATTTTTAGTTAAACTTTGACCGATATGTCCCTGAACCGTATTCAGTTTTATTTGCTGTTTTATCATTTATTTGTACATGTAGTTGAGGTTCGGAGATTTTGTAACACAATAGCATGTACATTGTAAATTACTTATTATTTTATGCATCAATCTTCAATGTTAGAGTGTTACTTGTTTTAAATAGGGTACACAATTGTATGCCATTTATTGTATATTTATGCATTTGCAAGTGAATACTTTGTTCCATTGAACTTGTTATATACAATGTATCTGTTTGTCATATTATTAGCTTTCACCGCTCCAGTGGTCTAAGGTTTAAGTAAAGATAGCTCCTAGTTGAGGGTTCAAACCCCAGACCACAATATACCAAAGTGGTAAAACATTGTATGGCATAAATCCTGATTGACCCAGTGTCAGTATACTGTGGCCAAGTTACGTCTCCATATTACTGAAATATTGTCTGTGGGACATAAACTTTACTGCATGAGTAAAACTGTCATTAAGCGGTAAACAATAAATTTTCTTTCGAAATGTGTTAGAACATGATTTTTCAACACTCAGTGATAAAATTACCTTGTATTACCGGTATATAATTGTTCTTCATGTAAACTTGCAAGTATAAAGACTGTCTTGTTTATTAGAAATTAAAACTAAGCGAAATAATAATAATTTCATTATTACATATACAAGTTCTAGAACAAAGAAAAGATGGAAGATAACTGTTGACAAGTTCATGTGATTATACATGTGTACAATAATCAATTAACACATTATTTTGTTATCTAATATCTTCAGGATTTAGAATTATTCTTCACCGACCCTCAACAGTTGTTGGACATATTTGCTGAATTGGAGGAACAGAATTTATCACTTATACAAAATAGTCAGGAAACTGAAGAAGCTTTAGAAGAGATGAAGCAAACTATTAAAGTTACAAAAAACAAAATGTAAGTACAGTATAGCAACACCCTTTGGGAGTGGCAAATATTGGCCTTTGTACAGAGGTTGTTGCTCTACAGAGGTTCGATTTAGAGTAATTATCAGCTTAGGGAAATTTTGAAGGTGTTCTTATAGAGAGGTTGTTTCTCTACTGAGGGCTGTCTCTACTCTCTAGAGGTTGTACTGGACCAGTATTCTTGAGAACTAATGACACCTATAATATGACTTAATATATGCAATATCATGGAAGTTACAATATAATGGAAGGTGTCTAAATGTATCGCTATACACTGAGTAAAGTGTTAAAATATTACCATGAATACCAGTTTATATCTGAAGATGTTTTAAGGCACATCAATAGCTAGAGAGAAATGAAGAATTTGGCATATATAAATGAAGAAGCATATCTTGTCCCTTGTAGTCGTCTTTTATGACCTTCAAGTGTCAGGCTTTTCTGGGGCCAGGATTACAACGAATACTTACACTCAGCACTCAATACTCAAATATTGAAATTCACTCTTTTCAGGTTCATTGTGGCATTTTCTAAGAGCAAGACGTTGTAAAAATGTTAAATTGGTACTAAAAATTGTTTTTGGCTTACTTCATAGTTTAATTTATTGTATTTGTAAGCTATAATTGCAATTTATCAGTCTGAGTGCTGAGTGTGGCACTCAGATTTAATAATTACATTTACACCTCATAAATAGAACAAAACGGCAAAGAAAATGTATCAAATGTTATTTTCAACAGGCATTAACTATGTTATACATTTCCTCATCTAAATTTGCACTCTAGGACAAATGATAGCTCGTTATATTACATTTTCAATATTTGAATGTTGAGTGCTGAGTGTAAGTATTCGTTGTAATCTCGGCCCCTGGTGTCTGGACCTGATGCTGACAGGTAGGGACTGGAGTGTCTGATTTTATTCCGGGTGAGTCACAGGTTTGCATGAAGAATACCAGTAAAAGCCTAATTTTTGATGCAATAGTTAAAGATGATTGACCACAATGCTGTATGTAAACAGTATCATCAAACATGTTCTATGTTTATTCCAGGGAGAAGGAAACTAGTATTTTGAAAGAACAGATAGATAAATTGAACAATCAGATAAGAAAAGAAGAAAAGAGAGCTCAGGAATTGAAGATAAAAGCAAAGTAAGTTGACTACTTCAGGAATTGTTTCGTGTTTTACTATGTATTAAACATGTGAAGCTGATTGCTCCTCTATATTAAGCCCATAATGCTCTAGTTGTTAGAAAATCCGCCTCAACGGAGGTTGTGGATAAGATTCTAGGTTGTGGTGCCCTGTGAATATTAGCATTTTCTGGACTTATTTTCATCCATTTCTTCAAAGTGTCTTATTGGATTTATTTTAATCTAAATCGTTATTAATATGTTGTTTTTGAAGAAGTGTGGATCATCAGGTGAATTGTCAAGATCAGATGTCTTATAACTACTGAAAACGTCTAATGACGACTGAAAATGTCTAATGACAAGCATATATTTATTACAGGATGTTCTCATATGGTGAATTCAAACAAGAAGATCAGGAGAAGATGTTGGGACAGTTAAACAAGAAAGTGGAAGAGGTGTATCGTTGTTGTATCGGGGACAATGAGGCAAACATTAGGTTAGTGGCCAAATCTAACTTTATAAACCTCATTCCCTATAAAGCGAACATAGAACTGTTGTATTGGTGTCATGGTTACAGGTTGGCTTTGAATACTAGAATGTACTCTAGCTCCTTTGCTTTGAACTCAGTATATAAGGGTAGTTGGTGAACTGATCAGTCTGGTGTCAGGATAATTTGACAGGATAGTGTCGGGACTGATCAGCCCGGTGTCTGGATAATATGACTGGGTAGTCTCCATATGACTGAAATACTGTCAGTGGGACTTGATGATAGTCAGTTTCAAGGGACAACCCAACTCCCTGCTAGATACAATTTTGTAATGCTGGTATTAAAAGTTGAACTGTAAGGAATATTATATCATGACACATCAACAGTTCTTGGTTTGCGTTATGGCATTGATGTTTGTAACAACCTTTTCAAGATTATAAAACAGTTGAATCTTACATATTGAAGTTGTGATGCTTTACAGTGGTATGAATAATCAGGAAATCTCAAAGTGGAATATTTTTAATGAATTAATGGTAATTATATTTTTTCTGATTTTTCCATGCATACTGTAAGCACCCAATGTCTTGGACTGTCATGTGGTAGATCAGGGTTGGATTCCCAGATTGGTTGATTGTGCTCCTCAGTGATATAGATTACAGTCATGTCCTCCACATGTGGAGAAACTGTCATTTGCTTGCTGAGGAGCAATTTTGTACTGGTTGATAATTGATTTCAGTAAGACAGTATAAATTGACATAAAATCTTATGAAAGAAAAATAAATTCACATATATATTGATTTCAAGATAATTTTACGTAAAGCATCACAAACTGTTTATATGTGTAAAAGATTCATGCCTGATCTCGGCTGTTATTCCAGGATGTTCGATGTCCGTGGAAAGTAATGTCTTTTGTCACAGTTCTCATGCAGTGAACATGCATCTACTGTCTAAACTGTGTTAGTGGTCTCCGAATTAAACCACTACCTTTCATGAGCAGCCAATGTTATTTTTTCAAACCAATCAACCATTTTATATTTAATGAACCTGTATTATTAAACAGATGTATCCAATGACTGACTGCTGAAGACAGGTTTAAGACTGTTACTATGGATGAAAGACATTATTCTCTCTGACCTTGTCATAGTTTAAATAATTTTAGCTACACTAGCTGTGAAACACTAACTTGTTTGTGGCTAATAACAAACAGTGTAGAAATACCAGAAAGTAAATGCATTTTTCTACAGAATGTAATAGTAGATAAACATGGCCCCTAACATTTTAGCATTGTGTTTTGAGCTACCTCATTCCACTTTCTATGGAGAAGTGGTTAAAGAACAGTATACGTTGCACATTTAAAATTCTCCATCCACAAGATATCAAAGTGGTTAAGAATTATTCTGGTAATGCTCCCTTCCTTGAAGCTCAGCATATGAAGGTAGTTCCAGTACTGGTTGGCCCAGTGTCCAGATAATAGGACTGGCTAAATCTCCATAATGACTGAAATATTGTATATGACACTAATAAAACCCAAACTAGAAAAAAAATGATTGAAAAATGCATTTACTTTTAATATTAAACCATATAACATGTTGTGTGACTATGTGCTATTGATATTAATTAATGGTGCTATTAGTGTTATTAATTGCCTTATCTAGTATGCTTAATACAATCAAACTGCTAATATATTGTGTATTTTGCAGTACATTTTATACATAGTCATTTAGTTTTTAAAATGAACAGAATTTCAGTACATTGATAACTGTCCAATTTTGTTTGTGTGAAAATCTCTAACTCAGTAATAATTAAACTTCATTAGAAGAACAGATTGGAAGATAGTAAAAACAAGTTACAGTACAAATTTCACTATCACAAATGCAAATCTTGTAACAAATTACCTTTTACTGGAAGTGATAGCTAAAATAAAATACCAGATTAAATTTCAGTACTTTGATACTGGTCACTGATACAAAACGTGTGTGCAGTTCTCATGTGTACATTTTGTTCATTTGGTGTGATTTATAATGACGAATAACAAATTAATAATACTAGAACTGTTTCCTAATCAAAGTGCTACCCAAAAGTGCTGGAGTGCTCTAGTTCATTAATGCAACATCATGATAGCCAATTAATTTTCCACTTGATCCATTACAAAACCCTTTTTGGTTGCCAACTGTTTGCTAGCAATGCACTATCAAATGCTAAAAAAATGTATTAGCGCTTTACTTAGGCAACAGGCTCTTTGTTTGAGATGTATAGCTATAATAACTAATATTATTTACCTAATAGTCATATTTCAAGAAAGAAATTAATTGGTAAACTTATAATTCATTGCTAACTTAAGAACGTGCTGACATATATAATTGGAATTTACTATGCTGAAGCATTGGAGGTTATCTTAAATAAGTAAATTTATAGAAATTTTGCAAACAATGTTTCATATTTTCTTGAAATATGACTGAATCTTTCATCATATTTTATAATTATTATATACATGTAGGTCATATGCTAGCTTTAACGTAATTTCAAAATGCAAGTTTGGTATATCATTGCTCTGAATAAACTTTTGCATTCACTCATAATGTTTTTTAAGGACTGAATCATGATTATTATTCACTCGTTCATTTCACCATAAGAAACTGTTAATAGCGTTACAGGTGTAAAAGGGGCTACTAAATTATGCATTCACAAAGATTGGGAAATCATATTAAGCAAGTATGTTGGTTACTGTGTAACTTCTGTTAATGAAAAAAGTTCATTAATTGTTGATTTTCATATGTTATATTATTCTGTTGATGTTTCTATGACAACATTCTCTTTATATTGATTGTTTCTTCATTAGAAGTCCTTGTTTCCTTTGTATTCTATATGAATTTTAATTTTCTTTTGCGTTTATTAGTTATACAAGTACATTGTATTCCATGTTTTTCCATTTTGTTGTGATCCTTTGTTTTTCATTTCTGAGTCCCTTGTCAGTTTTGTTTCAAATCCTTCATTTTGTTTGTGAATCCTTTGTTTATCAGTGTTGTTTCAATTCCTAAATGTAAGTCCTGATATTTTTAAATTTCTGAGTCCTTAAATTTGTTTCTCAATTTATGCTCCAAGTCCTTTGTTTCTTGTGTTCTAATTGGCCTTTGTTGAATGTTTTAACGTTTGACAATGTTCTTTTTATGTTTGTTTTTACTCTATAATTTGTTGTTGTTATAATAGTCATCATTACTATAAAAACAGAATAAATCGCGAGGGTTTAATTTTCGCTATATTCGCGAGTTCAATAAATCCGCGAAAATTTATCGTGAAATTATTACCTTCATAAAAGCCTCAAATATGTTAAACTTCAATATTGATACAGCTAAGCGATGCCATTACAATCTACTCGGATTTGTTAAAACACTGAAGACTACGCTGACTTTTGCCTGATAAACTAACTTTAGTTGATTGATATTTACAAAAAGTACAATACAGTACAACAGAAAATGTGAACATAAAATATTTCTGTCAAAAATCTAATTAGCAGTTCAATTGCAATGAATGTGTACCAGTATAAAACACAGTCTACAGGTACAATGTTTAACACCTACGGCTATTGCTTGTTCCAATCAGCTCGGAAACAATGGACAGAATACAATATATTTTCACAGTATTCTCATTACACAATGAGACTGTCTGGTTTGGCTTAATTGAGTACAACTGTACAAATGTACTAGTAAATACCAACATGTTTAAGCCAATCGGCCAATTAAAATTCAATTCGCTTGAGTGGATGACCATTATATAGTGTACAAACAGTAGTCGTAATTATCGGAGTGATTATCACGCCGTGACAACTAAATTATGCACCATGGATATTGCCGTAGAAAGTAGAATTTCTTTCTTTCTGAAATTTGAAATTCGCAATCATTAACCCTCGCAAACTACTTTCAAATTAGAAATTCGCAAAAATTAGCCTCGAGAAAATAAATGCTTTTACAGTATGTAATGTGACTATGTCAGATAACCCAGGTTATAAATGTTGTAGCCTCGCCATTGATTCTGTATTGAATATATGTATACAAGTGTATCTTTCATAATGGCTGAATTCTTGGTTATTCTATGCCTTTTAAGTTCCTCCCATGGACATGGTCCAGTAGATTTATCAGGGTAATATAATCATGGATGTTGTAACAATGGTATCAATCACAGTGCTAAATGTGTCTTGTTATCTGCATACCACAGCGTTGAATGCCTCGTCTTGTTATCTTGTAAGATGCACAGCAGTTCCATATAACAGTGATGAATGCGTTATCTTGTTATCTTGTAAGATGCACAGCAGTTCCATATCACAGTGATGAATGCGTCGTCTTGTTATCTTGTAAGATGCACAGCAGTTCCATATCACAGTGATGAATGCGTCGTCTTGTTATCTTGTAAGATGCACAGCAGTTCCATATCACAGTGATGAATGCGTCGTCTTGTTATCTTGTAAGATGCACAGCAGTTCCATATCACAGTGATGAATGCGTCGTCTTGTTATCTTGTAATATGCACAGCAGTTCCATATCACAGTGATGAATGCGTCGTCTTGTTATCTTGTAAGATGCACAGCATTTCCATATCACAGTGATGAATGTGTCGTCTTGTTATCTTGTAAGATGCACAGCAGTTCAGTATCACAGTGATGAATGTGTCGTCTTGTTATCTTGTAATATGCACAGCAGTTACATATCACAGTTTTGAAAGTGTTGTCTTGTGAGAGGCATGGATGTTACACATCGCAGTTATGTGTCATCTTGTTGGACGCATTGCAGCGTTACATATCACAGTATTGATTGTGTCGTCTAGTTATCTGGTGAGATGCACGGCTGTCACATGCAATAGTATTGATTGTGTCGTCTTGTTATGTGAGCAGATTGATTTGTTAAATATTGACCCCTAAAGTCCAAGGTTTGATAGAAACTCTTTAGCATTAGATTTTATGGATGTATTGTTCATAGCCGAATTGAAATATTTCAATTTCATTATATATGTACGAGAACATATTTATGTAGTTGTACATGTTTACCGTAATACATTTTAGTCATACCTTCACATCATATAGGTCACTTTTCAAACCTATGCTCTTATTTAAAAGCAATGCTTTTACCACAGGGAGTTGTCTCTGTTAACAAAAAGTTATTCCATTGACAAAGGGAGATAACTAGTATAAAAGTAAAAATAAGGGGTAATTTGTAAACAAAAGAAGATAGCTTGTTTAGAAAGGGATACAATTTGTACAAGAAGGGTGATAACTTGTTTCCAGAGGGAAATAAAACCTGACAGGAGAGAGATCAGTTTACAATTAACCAAAGGGAGATAATTTGTGAATAAAGGGAAATAACTTGTTTATAAATGGAGATTGTTTTCAAAGGGAGATAAACGTGAAAGATGGGAGAAAACTTGTAAACAAAGGGAGATTCTTTGTAGACAAAATGAGATAAATATTATCAAAGGGAGCTTATTTGTAAACAAAGTGAGATTATTTGTAGAAAAAATGAGATAAATATGAACAAACGGAGCTTGTTTGTAAACAATGGAAGAAAACATGTTAACAAAGAAAGATTACTCCTGTGGTTTATACATTGTTAGTATGTACATATTCTTGTATGATTCACGATTAGTTGTATTGTACACTTCACATCTTCACCCCACCCTGTGTCATTAGAGCTCCTGTCACATGAACACAGTTCAACATACATATTAATAAATAAAATCCCACTAAGCTAAAGCTGTGTTATGCAAAAAGTTTGAAGAATTCACGATATTGTAAAATTCTCAAGTGTCATTCTTTTTGCATAACACAGGTATATCCTCCATTGAGCTGGATCATATTGCTTTTTGAAGTGGCACATGCTTATAACCCACAGCTATATGAGATGATCTGAGCACCATTTATCACCATTAAACTGTTGGCTAGTAGCACTATCAGTCTCTGGAATATTCTTCTGGAATATAAATCAGCCATTTTGAGCAAATGACCTTGAGTGACCTTGCTCTATAATCTTGAAAGGTTGAACAGATTTGACCTCTGACCCACTATGTCTGTGCCTTAATTGTCATCATCTAGTATTTGTGAATAACTTTGTTGTATAATGTTTGTGTGTCTGTATTGTTTGTTGGTATACCGGAAGAAACATGTACGTGTAGTTGCCGGTGAATTAAACTTATTAAAAAAAATGTTTTGGCATGACCGGGTAATGTTGTGTAATAGAAGGTTTAATGTAATTATTTCATCAACAAAAAACTGTGTCATGAAATATACTCCAAATTTGTTCCATGATTGGTGGTAATTAGTTTATGATGTTCGAAATACAGATAATATTGACACAGTAATGTTCACCAAGCTATGCTCATATATTATAAGCTAAGTTGTCTGGAGCAAGTGGAAGTGGACGAGCAATTTTGTACCGGTACTGGTTCATTATTCATTCCAGGAAAATGGATTAGGTCTACAGTGGCCATCATATTTTTATAAGAAAAAATAACAGTTTAAAAATGTGCAACTCGTAAATTCAATGGAAAAAGTTTTATAGGCATAATGTAGTTAGAATAATCAGTTATGGTGAATATATTTGTTAGTTATGTTGGTGTAGCAGTGTTTGCATGTTGTTTAGCATTGTTCAATCTATCGGGATGTCCATGTATACACTTGCATGATCTGTTTTTTATCGTAAAATCTTAGATTAGTATTTGTTCTGTGCTTCCTTTAATAATCTTTGACCACACTTACTGTGTTCCAATATACATTCATGCCTGCACTATAAAATGTTTATACAGTTTTAAATTTCAGATTGCAGGAATTTTCAGTCTGTTTTCTGATAATTCAACAACACATTGATTACGTTAAGAAGTGAAGCACCTCTCATCATTTTCATAAAATACATATTTCAGGAAATTTTGCAGATGAAGTTCAATTCCATGTCTTCATAGTAAAACATTATGTATGCCTATCATTTGTACCATATTTTGTGCTTCTTCATAATTTGACATTCAAACTTGTTCCATTAGATCACAAAATGTGTTAATATTTCTTTTGATCAACAAATTGCTTGGTGTCTGTTACTTAGCCACATGCCACAATGGTTCAGTGGTTAGAATATCAGCCTTCGTAATGGGAGGTTATAGGTTTGATCTCAGACCATGGCATACCAATATCCTTAACAATGGCTCTGTCTATGGCATACCAATATCCTTAACAATGGTTCTGTCCATGACATACCAATATCGTTAACAAATTCAATGGTTCTGTCCATGACATGTATACCAATATCGTTAACAAATTCAATGGTTCTGTCCATGACATACCAATATCGTTAACAAATTCAATGGTTCTGTCCATGACATACCAATATCGTTAACAAATTCAATGGTTCTGTCCATGACATACCAATATCGTTAACAAATTCAATGGTTCTGTCCATGACATACCAATATCGTTAACAAATTCAATGGTTCTGTCCATGACATACCATTATCGTTAACAATGGTTCCTTTGCTAGTTTATCAGCAAGTAAGGATACCAATGGTTCCTAGACTTGGTCTAGTGTCAGGATAATGTAACTGGATAGTCTCCATTAGTGTCAGTGGGACTGGTTAATAACTCTTATATGTATCACACATGATTGCGCTTGCTTGTATTTCATACCGAAGACACAATAAAAATGGCACTAGTGTTTCCAATTACTTTGTAAAAGGGAAATCTGGCTTCTTTTCTTTCATATCCTCATGGCGGTGGATTCCAGCCAGAATGAGGTATCAAGAGTGATTATTAAAAGTTGCAACAACTTGTTTCACATCAACCTGAAATAAATTGGTGCAAAAAATTCTTACATTCCATTAAATGTTTTAAATAGACTGCAATAAATGGTGGGTGTTGTAGCATATAGTGATCTAGCAAATGGTTTCTATGGACAAGTTTAAATGTCACATGTATACTGCTTTTATGTTCATATATCATTTTCATGCAAACATTTCATCTATCACTCTTGCTGCATGTACATCTATTTCTCCCTCAAGCACACTACAAATGTTGACAAACATTGAAAATCGACTTGAAGAATTGTTTGAACAAATTGAGACAATGCCTCAAGACAAAGTGGAGGCGGCAGAAAAGGTAAGATACAAGATAAAACCTCACTGAGATAAACCCCATTGTGACATACAAACATTTCTTTTCCAAAATGTTAAATAATTTTTTAGTGTACAAATTTAATACATGCCATAATTTTGTAAACAAAAACTATAACTGAAATACTTGGCCTATATCATCAATGAATTATTTTTTCTATGAAATAATATGTTGTTTTGACATCTTTTTGGAAGTATGACCAAATAAGTACCAACAATTAGTTCATACATTTGCGTAATAATACTATTGAGGCAGTTATAAATTTATTCTTCTTTTTCATGAACTTGATACGTTTGTGTTTATGGTTTTGATTTGGGATGATTTTCTTAATTTTAAGTTCGGAAATTTTTTAACATATTTAACCATATTTATTCAGGCTAAAGAGAAAGAACGTCGACTCAAGTTACG
The DNA here is from genome assembly GCA_947247005.1 of Spisula solida. NCBI lineage: Eukaryota > Metazoa > Mollusca > Bivalvia > Venerida > Mactridae > Spisula > Spisula solida. The sequence goes on from OX365954.1 coordinate 30,834,221, forward strand.
AGAAGAGAAGATGGAACAACAAAGATTACATCAAGAAGAAAGAGTTAGAAAAGCATTGGAGAGAGCAAAGGCTGAACCAAAGAAACAGGTACCGTAATATCAATATTTCATACACCATTATTAAAGTTATGTTTTTACCAATTTAGGAGGTGAATGGAGTGACATCATACACCAGCCCAGGGGGTCTAGTGGTTAAATCATCTACCTCACAATGCCAGAGTGAGGGTTCGATCCCATGGCACGGCATACAAGGGTAGCTCAAGGACTGGTTTGCCCTGGGTGTCAAGATAATATGACAGGGTCAAGTTATGTATCATGCTTGAATAAAATAAGTGATACATTTTGATACATTGTTGCAGATGTAATCAACAATATTGAGGGCTTAGTGCAAAACAGTTGTAACTCCTCCTAGAATCATATGTAGTAACAAGTGTTTTGCACTGAGCCCTCAATATGTAAATAAGAGTTGTTTATGAGCATTTTTCCATTGTGTTATTCTTTGAACTTATATCACTTATAGACTTCTTTACGATAGATTTTCTGATGCTTGTTTTGGTTGACTGTAGAGAATGTGCTTTGTTTGATTGATATACTCGTTAATTTGTAATTCACTCACAATGTAATGTGAAACTTAAGACTACATGTATATGCAGTACAACCTCTGTAGAGCAACAACATTTGGGAGCTGCAAATATTGGTTGTTGTTTAGAGGTTGTTGCTATACAGAGGTTACATTTATAGTAACTATTGACTTAGGGAAGTTTTTAAGGTGTTGTTATAGAGGTTGTTGCTCTGCAGAGGGGGGTTCTGGAGAAGTTGTACTGTAATAAATATTCACCAACAATACATTATTTTTTTATCTATCCACAGACTGGAAGAAAACTTGTGTTCCGATCTGAGCCACCGAGACATAAGAAGAAAGAAGACGATAGAAATGATCAACAGAGTAAAGAGGAGGAGGAGTTAGCGTATTTCTTCACATGGTAGTCACATGACTTGTGATAGCCAATCAAATAGCAGAAAAAAATGGACTATTGTATAAAATGAAATAAAAGGCATTTAGAAGTATTAAAATAATCAATATAAATACAAACAGTGAAGCCATGTTTAGTGTTATTACTCGTTCTTTATTCTCTGCAGAGCTAAAAAGACGGTTTTGCCTATTTATTATAGCGATTAACATTATCCTATAATTTATTTTATTTTTGGCAGGTAAGTTTACTTATTGATATTATGATAAGCATTTCAATATAAAATTTATCATTGAAATGCAAAGTATTAAAAGTGTTCAATGAATTACTGTATTAATGATATGATTAGCGTTCCAGACTTGCACAGCTAGTAGAGTGCTAGATTGTCACCTTGATGGTCTAAGTATGATTCACAGGTCGGACAGGTTTATGTTCTTCCGTAACTATGGCAACATTTGTGTTCTCCACCTGTGGAGAAGTTGTCAGTTGCCTGTGGAAGAGCAATTAAGTACTAAATGATAATTAATTCTGGAAAAACAGGTTTGGTCAACTGTTAGTCATCTATGGCTGAAAAAAAACAGTTGAAAAATGGTAATAAACATAGGTAAAATGGGTTGAATTTTTTTATATTATTGAATCAAATACATTGTAACTTTTTGTTTGTCAGTCACACATGTGTTTAAGTTTGCTTATAACCATTGATCATTCATTATTGGTGCTTTTAATACACAAAAGACTCAGATATGTAGCAGTGTGACTGTTTTTATTATTTTTTAGTGACTCCCATTATCAACATTCAAAATATCTTCATAATTTGTCTGTCGAGATTTTGAGCCATTTTTTGTTGTTTCCATACATAAATCATGTTGATATATAAGAATTGTAAGGAAGTCAAGCTTGATAGGATTAGAGGCAATTCACATTTTTTTTAACAGATGAACAAGTGTAAAGTTATTGTTATGAAATGTCAGTAGGGCCAAAAATAAATATTGTTTGTTTCCTCTTCCCTACCTACCTGAGCAAAAAGTCCCATACCCAAACTATTTTTTTACCAATAAGAAAAGTCTGGTGCAAGAATAAGAGAACAAAAATTATTGACAGTAAAAAAATAATATTTTACCTACCTACATACCCAAATACTAAATAGCCAGGGTCGGGAAAACAAACCATATTTTATTTTTGGCCTAAGGATGTTATACATGTGAAGATATTGTAATTATTGTTAATAAATCATGTTAATGTTATGATTTGTGTTAATGACATTCAGCATACTGCCATTTATATGTTCATGTAATTGAAATTCTTGTCCGAAGGCCATAACTTAAAGACATGTTTGGCGTCACCCTACATATCCAGGAAAATTGCCCCTAATTTGGGGGATCTGACTTGGATTTTTAGCAGCATATACAATATGTATCTATCAATAATTGATACAAGACAATTGAAATATTCTAATTACATGCCTTCAACCAAATTAAGGCAACATTTTTGTACTTCAATTTAGTGATCATTTTGTTTCTGAAGAAATCATGGGAGCTTTATAATGTTACACTGACATTATAGAAATTTCTACTCTTTTGGCTTCCACCCCTCATTATAATTCAGCCTCTGAAGTTGCAATTAGAAAAATATACCGTACAAAACTTACCCCACCCACCTATATATTGCTGTGTATGTAGGGTCATACAAAACAAAACCAAAAGTATTAACCTAATGCTGCTGTATAATATTTTGTTATGTTGTGTATATTATCAATGAATGACATGTATTTATGATAAAAAAGTAAAATGAGAAAATACCAGAAATAAAAACATCAAAACATCAAGATTCTTGTTTTGGAACTCATATTTTGTTTGAAATAATATGTAAACAGCAAAACCTCACTTGAAAACTACTTCCATAATAAGACCACCTCAAGGTTAAGAACTTGATTTTTAAGTCCTTTTCCCCAATTTTACTTATCAACTTCCATTTTGATGATCAACTCCACAAACGAGTTAAACTGCCGTTGCATGGTGGTTTAATAAGGTTTTTCTGGTTACATATTTCTATATTGTATAATATATGACTCGGTATGATATCTTGTCTGACCACTCTTTCATTAAGATTTTATACAAATTTTGGACAAGCCCTGGTGGTGGTTTGAATGTCCCTCTCAGGTAAAGGGAACATGGGTTCAATCCAAGGCATCAATATACTGGTGGTTCAATATACTTATTGGTATTGGTACAGGTGCCTTGCTTGGAAGGATGTACAAGGATAAGGTGACTGTTACTGGGACTATGAAACAAAAACCTCTTGCATCACACAATTTATGCAATCATAACTGAGATATTGACAGACTAGAGACATTCTGTCCAAAATCTCTTCTATGGTTTGACATTGTGCCCTAGTATTCGACACCAGCAGATGACCAAATATATTGAACAGGACAGGATTCATAAAAGTAATGTCAAAATTGGGACCTCAATTGTCTACACAAGCCATTTTAGATGGAAGGACGATGTATGGCCGAAGAGCAATCACCAAAGCTCATAAGGTGACAGGTGAGCTAAAGGTGAGCTAAAAAGAAAATAATTTAGATTCAAATTCTAATATCTGAAGGATTTTTTTAATGCAAATTGAAACTCGCATGTAAAAAGTCATTTTTATGAACGTCATAACTTTTGACATGATTTCTGCATATTATATTGATGCAAGCTAGAATCACAGAATGTCGCTTTAATCTTTTTGTAGTATCTCCAGATATCATCACACTATCTACATGTGATTGTTTAAACAGGCTGGACTGTTTTATATACATGTATATACAGGGTGTTAAACAAGTTCATTCTCAATGTTTTGGTTTCAATATTTTATTTTTCTGACCTCACAAGACGTAAAATTTCATGTTGAATCCCAGAGGGTTCTACCATTGTTCTAATCTCTCCGGCACTTAATGACACTATTAGAGTAAGAAATAAGCATTGCTGCGTACATAGCTCAAATAAACTTTAGATGAATTTAAACTTTGAGAACAAACTTTTTTAAAACCCTGTAATAGGACACCCGACTGTTATCTTTCCCTGTGCTTGTCTATCACACTTTCAGCAGTTTGGTGTAAGTATTGTGCTGCAAACTTGAAACAAACAAAATCAACCTCAGAGGAACGATATACCAACTTGAAGCCAGGCAAACAATACAGAAGTTTTTGTTGACAAATCACTCTTAGTACTCAATATTTCGACCTAAAAGGTCTTCTTCAGAAGAATGTAACACTTAAAATTCTTTACAAGATTTAGCTGTATTGGTATTCGGGATATTTTACAACAAGAATACAGAAGTTAACTTTAAAACATTTATTGAAAGACATGTGGGTATTTAAAACACCATAAAATTTCATACAGTAATTAGTGAATACAGTCTAAACCTTAAAACAGACTTAACTTATGCAGCGAGTCTATGGATACATTGAGTGTGACTACAACACAGATCAATTTAATACAAGTGGCTAAAAGACAGGTGGCTGTTTTATTCAGATAACCACCAATAATACAAAACCAGTCTGTGCAGATGGCCAGCCCACAGCACAATATGCCTTCTCAGCTCAACAGCAACCACAATAACTTAGAAATAATCACTAGCACAGGTTTGATAGTACACAATATGGCGCTAATTAACTGCACCTTGAACTAAGGTTTCTCTATGACCCATAGTGTACAAACTGGGTCCAGTTCTACGTATCTTAGCACTACCTAGACACACATCTCCACTGTAGAACACGGCATACTGTCCAGGATTCAGTGCTCGGACTGGTTTATCTAGTGAAACTATCAATGAATTTCCTCCACTTAATGTTAGAGTACAGTTCAAGTTCCCATTGTTTTGCATTATATGTTGATATCTAAATTCACAATCAAACATTTGTTCGGTGAGTAGTTGTCTTGGTGGTTTGTTTATCCAATACGCCTCTTCTGTGAACAGTGTCTGTGAGTATAGTGCCGGATGGTGCGTACCTTGTGCCTACAAATCAGAAAGTGAGTTTAATACCTGTAACAGCTGTTTCGCAGGTCTAGGGTAAGAATCCCCTAATATAGGCGCCAAATACTGATAATGGTTATCATAAGCAAATAAGCCAGGTGCTGGACATAAATGGATTGAAATTGTGCATGACCGAAGACAACATGGCGTAGGACTATGGTGGCTGAACTAGCTGAGTTGGGATTTTCTCCCACTTTAACTGGTGTAAGATAGGTTTTCAGTTCATGTAAGAAACTTCTATCTTACATTAGCAACATCTTTCTTACATGAGCGACCACCGCACATGATTTAATTCCGACCTTAGTTTCCAGATTTACGTTTTCATTGCGATATAAAGCTAATGAAGACGAACATCAATAGTCTCTATACCATTTAAAAGCATATTATTGAGCATAACACAACAGCGTACGCTTAATAACGTTATTATTAATGGTTGTTTTGAATGAGAACGTACGGCAAACAGCTCGGTATGATGACGTTATGATGACATCATGTTGACGTCATGTTGACACCATGAAAGCTTAATAGTGTTATAAAGTCCTATTTTCTCAAATTACGTTGGAGAAAAATAATCCATCATGAGACAGTCGATGTAGGATAAGGACGATCACCCTCGGCAAGCCTCGTCCCTGGTTAAAATCCGACCCCTCGGGTGAGATATCCTTATCCTACATAGAAGCTCATGATGGATTCTTATAATCTTTAGGAGAAACTCAGAAAATGGCCAAAGACAGACCTAAGTGGAGAGAGACCATTGCAGCCTTATGTCCCACAGGGTAAGTAAGTAAGTATGGTAAATCTGCAAAGTACCGTAGATTGCTAATAAATCACATTAAACTACACTTTAAATAATAGGAAGAAGATATTAATATCAAAATCTCCTGTTTTTTCAAATAGATTATCTATTAAATATTTATAACCATAATTGGAGGGCTGACGAAGGCTAAACTCTAATACTTGTAAAACAAAACATACAAATTTTAAAGATGGGTGTAATATACAGAAATCTGCCAGATCACGGAAATATGCAGTCATCATACAATTAACTTCCCCCGCCTTGAACTACAACTAACACATGTAAGTGATCACAGAAATTGTCCTCATCGACCCTAAAATCATGGAATCACATTTACTGACATCAATGTACTTACTAAGTATATGTTGTTAGTGTTAACATCCTTCTCAGCAATGAATAAAGCTTCACTTAGTCCACCAATCAAGGCTCTCTGTCCTTTGGTCCAGTAATGTATACCTGACAGTAGTACACACATTTTATATACATAATCACACATATACAATATTAACTGCTACATCAAAATATGGTCAAATTATCTAATAATACAATGAGAATAATGAAATAACAAATAAATATACCAGATTTATATAGCGCCTTTTTCAACAAGAGAAGTTTGTAAAACATGTATACCCCCCATTGCAGCCCACTTTGACCTACTGACCTCAAAATTTAACAGGGGTTCGAGGATTGATCATTCTTTAAGTTTTTGAACGGAAACCAGTTTTTGATGAAGGTCACAGTTACCTTTGACCAACTGACATCAAAGGCCATAGGGGGTCATTTACTGTTGACCAACCTGCATGTAAATTTTGAGGATCCAAGGGTCAAGCATTCTTTAGTTATTAAATGGAACCCATTTATTTGTTAAAGGTCACAGTGACCTACTGACCTCAAAATCAATAGGGGACATCTTCTGTTAATGTACCACCATCATGAAAAGTTTGAGGATCCTTGGGTCAAGTGTTCTTTAATTATTGAACAAAGCATTTAATCTACCGACAAACAGACACACCAACCTACAGGCAGACCTACTTGTGCAAAGCAATATACAATCAAAGATGGGGGCATAACTAATAACTAGGACCATGTGGAAGGCCATAACTCTTATTATACTAGAATCTGAATAAAATCTCTTAGTGCACAACTACACATGCTGACTAATATTTCTTTGATTTTTGATAACTGTAGCTCAAATACTTTAAAGAGTTAAGATTGACACAAGTCGAATTTAATCACATCAACGGCAATAACCCTGTTACAACTACATGTAGTCAGGTCTACTGGCAGCCATGTATTACTGAACATTATTGAAAAATGGTGTTAAAGTCAATGGTAACAGAAAGCTACAAAATATTGATATTGACCTTTATGTTGACCCACTATTTTTCCTGTCTCTATATTCACAAAATCACCAGGCTGAGGATCAATATATTCTTCTATAAAATCTCGAAAATTCCTCTTGCCAATGAAACAAATCCCCATACTCTGAAAATAAGAAATATCAAAAACTTATATATATCATACCTATAAAATCACGAAATACTTCACATCGCAAAGATACTCTAATTAGAGTGAGGCGATCACTGAAAATGATGATGATATAGCAACAAAAGACATTGATTTCAGGTGTGTTTTGATGATTGTTGAGAAGCAGACAGTTTGCCACATTACGAGGTTCGATACTTCCTGTGTATAGCCTGTGGTAAGTCAGGGTGGGATAAATGATGTCAAATTAATAAGAGACTTTTTTAAAGTATGTCCGGCCCCCTACAGACACAGAGTAAGTCAATTCTCATTTAAGATTACTTCAACCTTAAACTGCTGACATCTAAAGCAATATGGTTCACCTGCAGGTAACCCCTCCCCCGCCCCCTACCAAATTAGAGCAAGTTAAATCATTAAAACATCCTCAAGTGATCAATCTCTGATAGACTGACCGACATGTGTAAAGTAATATGCCACACCCCACCTTCTTTGAAAGAGACATGCCAGTACATATAAGGACAAATTAATTAGACTAAAATATTTATTACATTTGGTCTACCAATAGATGACTGACAGGTGGCACATGCAAAGCTGTATACAAGCACTTCATTAACGAGGTGCACAATAACAGAAAACTATATGAATACCTCTTTTCTGGTTGCAATACGTTGTAGACCTGCCTCACATGCCAACTGTTTGACGTCATGTTTCAGCATATCCCCTACAGGAAATAATGCTCGACGTAATGCTGTCTGTGGTATCTGTGACAGAAACAATGTCTGACATTTTGTTGGATCAACCGCTGTCAATAAATCTACACCTGAAATATAGAAACATGTACTGTACTACATAGCTAATTTACATACATAGTTTTGTAAAATCACACATTTTCGTGGGTATAAAATTTCATGGATTTTGATGAAAATGCATTATGGTGGGGCCGTAAGTTCATGGATAACAAAACATAGAAGGGTAAACCTATGCTCTGTATTGGGGATGTTGTTTAATCGTGGGGATTAGATTTAGTGGTAGAGTTCAACAACGAAATAAACGAAAATTCATCTCTCTCGTAAAATAATGATTTTACAGTACTATAATTTAAGCAAGAGTATACATTTAACTTAAATGCTTTACTCCATCAAATCCTAACTAATTATCCAGGTCTTTGAAAGTAACTGATGATTAACAGGAAACTAAATTCTAACACTGCATACAGGAGAAACAAGATGACTGCGCTTTATTTTACAATAAAGTAATATTGGTTGACATCATTTACTAAGACAATCAGCCGATTCTTGCAAGACAGTATGACAAGTTCAATATTTATTGCATGGTTAGGCCTATTATACAAATATTATGAAATACACAGTGAATAACATAGTTGTACAAGCATATAGTAATTTATAACATGTTAGTATTTACTATTAATACATGTAGTAGGAAGCCATGGTAAAATGGGATATATGACTGATGGAGTCAAAAGAAAGTTACCAGATTTTGAGGGTCGATTTCAGCAATTCAACCCTTGACATTTAACATCCCCTGGTCATTTGGCTACCTGAGAAAGCATGCATTCGAGTCTCCCTGGGGAGACTATTACTCTCCTGGTTTGTGTGCAGCTTAAATTGAAATATGGCGCCCAGAAATATCGAACATGTACAAACACCGCTCTTACAAGTACAAATTCACACCTTGGTCTTGCTCAGAGCAATTAAGCAGTGGCGCAGACGGGGATTGAACCCACAATGAAGTATCGCTCACCTTGTCGGTCATCCACATCATCCAGATTATATCCAGCACTGCTCCGTACATAATGACCTGTAGCTATAGCATCGGCATTCAACTTCTCCACAGCATAGTTATAGAATGCATTAAACTTGATATGTTTGTTACATAGTATGTCTGGATTTGGTGTTTTACCTTGGTGGAGGTCTTGTAAGAAATTACTGCAAGAAATACAATGAGAGATAATTTCAAAATTGGGTCATACAGAGTTATGGTTCTTGGTCACTGTACGTCTCCTAGTTGCCATCTATTCACATATCATGTTTCAAGTCAATACGTCAAATAGTTTTAGAGTTATGCTCTGGCCAAAATATGGGACGGACGGATACTTTTACTATACCTTCGGCGGGGATAATAAACATATAAACCTGTATTTAATTAATCATTACATACAGTTGAACATGCGTAGTGGCCATCTCAATTCAGCCGCTAATTAATTCATGAATCTCAAATTATATTAAACAGCCACTAGTCCTGTTTTGGTACACAATTGAAGCATTTCTTGGATGGCTGCTTAAAGCAGATCAACTGCAATAAGCAAATGAGAAACATTATTTCTTAAATTATTATCATTGAAAATTACATCAGATTTGAAACCATTACGCTAAAATTTGTCAATATGTAACATCACGTTGCACAGTCACATGACTTGTTTCAGTATCACGTCAAGCTACTTGTTTATAACATTAGGACAGACAAGAGATTTTGGAGGTAAAGTTTCCTGGAGCTAACCTTATATGCAGAGTAAGAGAAAGGAAGCTGTATCAATACCATTTTTAATACTTTCAATGGGCAACAACCTAAGCTTGAACCCATGTAGTCTCACATTCTCAAGTGCAATGTTTCATTTGGGTGCGAGTCCAAATTTACGGACTCATCAAATTTGGTTGGAACTCGTTAAATTTGGAATGTTTTCAAAACCAAAATGAAACACTTAGTGGAGGTGCAAGCTCATACCATCAGATTAACAGAACTAGGAAGCCTATAACTATAATCATGAGTACCTGAACACATCATTCCAATACTCCTTAACAAAGTTCACTTCATAGAGTGGAATATTTAAATGTTCACAAACAAACTTAGCATCTTCTCGGTCTACATCAGATGTACATACACCATGTTCATTGGCTGTATCCCAGTTCTTCATAAACAATCCAACTACATTGTAACCTAGACAAATATACAAGAACATACAGAGTACATCAATACATTGCTGATCTGTAACTGAATGTAAATTAAGGAGTGAGTGTTAATATAGTATATATATATATGTGAACTCTGCATGATTAACAAGAGCTGTTTCCAGACAGCGTGCACTCCATTATTATGCACCAGTCAATAGAAACCACGCCTCCCCCAACCCTGGGGGAGGGTGGATGATAGCGGGGGGTCTGTTCTGTATTTTAACCTTTCCAATGTCCCCACACTGCCTGGTGAGTGCCGGGCTTTTGTTTCACGCCAAAATAGCAGGAAATATAATAATGTATGGCAAGAATTTTACCCGGGGTTTAAAAAGCAAAAGTAAAGATCCCCGCTATTTCCCGGGGTTGGGGGGGGCGTGGTTGCAATTGACTAGTGCAATAGTCTTACCTTCTCCTGTGTAGAAGTTTGGGTCAATACATGGTGGCGTACAGTCATATTGAATTATCATTCAGTATTGAATGTTGGGTAGTATAAAGTTGAAGTATGCATATTGTGATCAAACCAAAATGTCAATGGACTTAAAATGTAGAAGCTTGGGTGACCAGAACAGCACACCGTTTTTGTCGAATAGCAGCGCTAAAATATCTCAGAATCAAGAAAACAACAGTAGCGAGTACTAGACCAACATGCAGGTAACATGTTAAACAAATAATAGAGCTGAAATATTAACCTTTTAGTTTGAGTAAGAGGGCAGAGACGGCACTATCCACTCCACCTGATATACCACAAACTACTGTCTTCACTTGATATAAACTTCTATAGATCCTCATGCTGCACAGATCACCTCAGTTTAGTCAATAATCATTTTACAAGTATTGAAACACAAGCATTCCCTGTAAAGTAAAAGAAACATGTAGCATTGGGTCTAGCACTTATTGTATTACACTCTCCCAATCACTTAAGACTACCGTTTTTGTACATTCTCATCCGGTGATCATTCCATTTCAACGTCAATGACTCAATATAAATAAATGGTATCCAGAACTAATGTAAACACAGCGATGTTGGCAATTGTTGCAATGACTGTCAAAGGGTTGTGCGAATTTTGGCATGTGTGATAACACCCTTTGATTAAATACAAAAATCGTATTTGGATGTACATGTAAGTTGTCAAATTTATGTGGATGCCAAAGGGGAGAATTAAATCAAGAGAACAAATTTTAACAATTGACATCCACTGCGATCCATATCAGGTTATTGCAACCTAAAGCCTGAAGATATGAGCTGTCACATTAATATGTGTATCAAAGAACAGAAATTATACCAGCCACTGAGACAGTGGGTGGGTGGGGTAACAGCAAAACATGGCCAGTTTGGTTAACATTTATCACAACTTGACCTTCAAAATTCAGCCAGAAATTCAGTTGTTTGTTTCATTTGTGTCTTAACTTCCTTCAGTCACAATTTACGCAGTTGCCATTGAATAAAACCATAGCAATGCTCGAATAATTCAATAAATGTCTCACAAACTTACTTTGCGGTTCACTCGGACGCCATACTGTTTCCGGTTAGCGGATTTGGTCAAAGGGAAACAACTCAAAAATTAACTAATACATGCCGATAGTAGTTGCGTCCCTTTGACCAATATTTTATTTAGAAAAGTAAATGTACATACCAGGGACCCGTTCAACGTTGCCTGAGCAAAGCCATACCAATAAGTGCTAGATATCAGTTAGCAGTTTGCTATTTTTTAGCCAAAAACACGCCAACATTAAGCCAATAGCACTAGCATGCCATTTAAACAGCTTTTATCACTTTGCTACCATCAGCACTTTCCTGTCCAACCAGTGGTCAGGGGCATAGCCAGCACACGGATGAATGCACAAGCTTAACATGTATTTGAAAAGTAAAAAATATAAATACAGCCCAAATGGCATTAAAGTCCAAAGTTTTCACCATCACGAGGACCCCCAACCATAACCACCATCTTCAAGGCTTGCGTGTGTAACATCAATCAAGGCTGACTACGCCCCTGGTGGTATAGCTTTCCAAAGAACTAAATATACATGTATATTTAGGTCTTTGAGCTTTCCTTGGCCATTTAGTCTGTGACCTACCCCATGGAATTAGGCACAAAACTTCCATTACTACACTTTTCCCAAAAAATGTCCAAAAATGCAATTAAAATTAATAGCAGGTACCACGCACATTAATTAAAGACTTAATTAGATATTCTTAATTTTTGTTGGAAAATTCACTGAATTGAGCACCATGTCTATGCAAGTCTTCGGAATATTTTTTTTTCTTTTGGTACATTCTCGTTCACCAGTGTATTATTCACCTGCATTGTCTGGGTAACGTGACTATTACATTACTGATGTACAAGATGCTTTGGTATGACATGGCTAGAGACAGAATCCACAAACTGGCCGTACTCAAACCTGACAACTATTGAGCAAGAACCGAATGACCTTTCAGGTATACTCAATACTTGTATTTCAGGCTAGAGATTACCATCTGTCATCAAGTTTCATCTGTTTATTTAGAAGACTACCTGTGTCACTCAGTGGTGATATCCATAAGCAAACATCACATTACTTACACAACCAGATTTTCATTCTCTGGTGCTGCTCTTATTAATTATTTTATTTTGGAAAGTGAACATAAATATGTGACCTGCCTCTTGGAAGTATACAATGAAAACACACAAAAATTAAACTAAAATTTTTAATAATTAATGTATCAATAGGGTATGGAAAGTTATAATGGATTCAGAAACATTATACATGTATGTCATGAACAAATAAACATATAAGTGTAAGTTGCGTAACCAAGTTAAACCTCAATAACAAACCCAACTCAAAATAAGAACATAATCTTCAAGTCCATTTTCACCATTTTATTCTGCATTCAACCAACCTCAATAAGACTAAGCCCCAATATCCATAAGCATCTCAATCTGAGCAAAATCTCATCTCAAATATCGGCATGTGTCTTTATTTTAATTTCCATGCAAGGCTGGACTCAAAACTACCATCACTAAACAGAAATGTTATTCTGAGTTTATAACAGTAAAATTTCAAAGGCTGAAGCTTCAGATTTATCTTGAATTTCGACTAGGGGCCTTGTTTCAAGTGTTCCCAATGTGATCTTACCATGGTTTTACTGCACTCACCATTCATGAAATTAATAACTTTCTCAAGCAACTCATATTCTTACACAATAGGCATGTTTCAATAATTCACTTGTTGATAATGATAACCAGCCCTACCTAACAAAGCCAGGAGGTCCCGAGCATTAAGTCTGTACTCAGTGTACACTGACAAACTGCCTACATATTTATGCCTACAAAAAACTGTTTGTTTCAGCTGGTAATATGGCCCTAACAAATCAGGTAGGTAAGTCATAAAATGCTGCTTTTTACATAGAAAAATATAGGAAATTATATAAATCAAGAAAATACAGATTTTTTCAAATGCTATAAAACATTAAGGAACACAGCAAAAGTTTTCGGGTATGTACTATATACTAATATAGGGATAAGGGAAACAAAATATATTATTATGGCATCATTATTGACAAGTTCTACAGTAGTATATAGCATAATAAAACATGTTTGAAATATAAACTCTACAACACAACCACTTACACGTTCATAAGTAACACAGCACCTCTATCATAACATGTGTTGTAGAAAGGCCACGCATTGTCCTCACACTGAGCAATTAAAGTGACATAGAGTATCATTATAGATACATTCTAGGTCAAACATACTGAATAAATATAATAGAATAATGTCGCATCACACCAGGGGCCGGGATTACAACGAAAACTTACACTCTCCACTCAACACTCAAATATTGAAAATGTAATATACCGGTAATGATATAATTTTTTTATCATAGATTGCAAATTTAGATGAGAAAAATGTATAAGATAGTTAATGAGTGTTGAAAATAACATTTGATAAATTGTCTTTGCCATTTTGTACTATTTATGAGGTGTAAATGTAATTATTGAATCTGAGTGCCACAATCAGCACTCAGACTGATGAATTGCAATTATAGCTTAAAATACACCTAATTAAACTAGGAAGTAAGCCAAAACAATATTTAGTACCAATGTAACGTTATTACAACTTCTTGCTCTAAAATATGCCACAACGAACCTAACAAGAGCGAATTTCAATGTTTGAGTGTTGAGTGCCGAGTGTAAGTATTGGTTGTGATTTCGGCCCCTGTACAGCTAAACATGTTCTCATGTTCAGCTCAATTGCCCAACCACCAGTCTTCGGCAGCCAATGTTATAAAATATCAATCACTGATTTTTCACATTACATAACCCAACAGATGTAAACAACTATACATATATGTATATTTAGGGTATCCATTGACTGGTTGCTTATGGCATGTTAGACTGTATGTGTACAAATATATCAGATTCAAGCAGGAGATTGAGATAATCGAGACAAAGAGCAACATACTGTATATCCCTAAAGTAAACATTGTAGTACAGTGTACATTATAATGTAATAAATGTTAGAAGTGAAGATTATGCAAGTTAATAACAACCGGTAGTTATCATATAAATCTAAACTAAAGCTTTCATAATCAGAACACTATGTGATATAAGGATGAACAGGTCCTGAAGACAATTTGTAATCAGTTTTCTGGACTTTGAGTAGTGATTCTGAAGCATAAATCATAAGCTTTCCTCGATTGAAATATGTTTGAAATTGATTGAAAAATGACATTATTAGAACCCATAAATCAACAAGTTTTCTACTGTTTTTGATGTGGCGTTGAAAGAAGCCTTTTCTACTGTTGCAGCTCTTGTGTATAACACTACAATACCTCACATTATTCAACACAGCCATACAACCAAAATCCCCATGTAGGTACCAACCACAATGTGCGATATGATATGAACGAAGATGCAAATTGAATCATTTTATTCAATAAATTAGCAGTTTTAAACACTTTCAGAAAACTACATGTATTGCAACCAATTCTAAGGTCGAAGTAAATAATTTCCTAGATTATCACCAAACCTCTGGGAGCCTATTCTTCATACAACCTGACACTTTGAAATAACCAACAGTCTGCTGCAGTCAATCAATCGTGTGAGGGTTTTTTTTCAGTTAAAAAAATTATGGAAAAATCATAAAAATCTTTCAAAATTAAATAATTAAACTAGAACTGTCGCCATTCGGCAGACTAATATACCCCCCGCGTTGCAAAATCAGTGCAGCTAATTCTTTTCTTTATGCACATTTACATGTTGAGGTTGTTCATCTGTTAAAGTTTGAAGAAAATGCTGCAAAAACTGTAGGAGAAGTTGTGTCCACAAGAACTATTCACTGTATATTGTATAGTGCATAAAAGTACAAAGGGCCTTAATTCTGTCAAAAATTGTCGCAGCGTAAATTCTTTCCTTTATGCATATCTACATGTTGAGGTTGTTCATCTATTGGGGTTTGAAAGAAATGCTGCAAAAACTGTAAGAGGAGTTGCGTCCACAAGAACTGTTCACTATATATTGAATAGTGCATAAAAGTACAAAGGGCCATAATTCTGTCAAAAATTGTCGCAGCGCAAATTCTTTCCTTTATGCACATCTACATGTTGAGGTTGTTCATCTGTGAAAGTTTGAAGGAAATGCTGCAAAAACTGTAGGAGGAGTTGCGTCCACAAGAATGCGTCTACGGACGGACGGACGGACAGACAGACAGACAGACAAGCTGAATCCAGTATACCCCCCTCTTACAACTCGTTGTGCGGGGGGTATAAAAATACATATCAGGGTCTTTTTTTTAAAATAGAGAACAAAATCTCTCCCTTCCTCCCTATTTACCAAAAGTCAGATGATAATCTAGAAATTCATTCATAATGACGTAAGCTACATTTAAATGGACAGTCAACATTATTATAAATTTTATAATTATAATCATGTCACTTCAACTAGTTTGATTTCTTGTTGTCCCCATCTTGGGATTCTTGTAATTTTTCCTGGAAGAAACAAAAACTTGTATTATACACAGTACAAAATATTTAATATATAATATAATTTCAATCACTCATCACTATTTTTTATGCTGCAAGTCATCATATGGTTGCTTCAAGTACAATTTAAGTAAAATCCAATGTCTGATTCGAGAGACAAAGGGGATTGGGCAACGTGCCAAAAGTAATCAAAATGGTCGAAACTCAAAAATATTTGTCGAACCTGAAAGTAGACATCATACGTGTTAACTATATTATGTGCGAAGAAATTCACTGAGCAATTACATGAATGAAAAAAAACAATTTTCAAAACTAAAGGGCAACAACTCTGTCTAAGATTAGCAAATATAGAAGAAATGATGACATGATTGACATTAAGTTTGTCAAATCCAAAGTAACCTCCTCCTCGATAGCCTAGTGGTTGAGCGTTCGCTTCGAGTGCGGGAGGTCTTGGGTTCGATCCCTGGCCGCGTCATACCAAAGACGAAATAAAAATGGTACCAAAATTTCCCTTGCTAGACGCTCAGCATAAAAGGCAAACTGGCTTCTCTTCTCTCATACCCTCGTGGCGATGGATAACATCAGGAATGAGGTGTCGAGAGTGATTAATATAAGTTGGAAAAACTTGTTTCACAATCGACCTTAAATAAATTAGTATAAACTAAATCCAAAGTAAGATTTGGGGTTGTAGCGGATCGAGGAGAAGCAAACAGACGGACCAACCAACAGACTGCTGTAACCAAAAATTTATGAGGTATTACAATGATCACACCCTTCCAAAGTTGTGCTCATATTACGTGTAGTATAATATACCAAAAGAAGTTTTACCATTTCTTTTAATAGTCTATCATACTCCTTATTAGTTCCTTCTGATTGTTTCTTCAATGTATCCAAATCTACTTCCTTCTTCTTCAGTGCTGTGAAAGTGAAATAAAATACAATGTACATCTAAATATGATAACAGTTTTTCATTGAATGTCAATCTGGTTAGTGTGTTTGACAAAATCGGTGAAAGTTCTAGGTTTGATCTTTTAACAAAGTAAGAGCAAGTTACTGTTAGTACTGGTTTTGATAATTTATTCAAAGAAAAACTGGTAAGATCTACTGGTGACCAGTACCATATAATATGGAGTGCATAGTTATCCAGTTTTTTTCCGCCAAACTAAGCAATGACCTCTGACTACAAGGAAAGAGACAATTCCTTTGTTCTTTAAAGTGCTCCATGTATAAAACTGATACACTTGATATACATCTTGGTTTCCAACCAGTGTATCTCTAGAAGGTCAGAAAACAAAGAAAGAATTCTAACCAGGGTCTCTGATAAGTAGCCAAGACCATCATGCCTCTCTCTCTCAATCTTTTAAATCCAAAAATTTAGAATACATGTACAACTACATTGTTATTTTATCACAGTCCATAAAACGAAACACATACAAAAGTTAACTATTCTGAAGTACTTTGAAGATAATACTTAATCATATAATAATGTAGCAATAACTGGATAATTTACCATTTTTAGTTTTTGATAATTCTTCCTTCACATCCGCCAATTCTTGAGCTAAATCTTTTTCTCGTTTTACAGCATCAATATCTGTGTCATCAGCTTTAACCTGTATAGACAAAACATGTACCGGTGTACATCAAGGTCAAAACACATCATACTGTACTAGAAGGAATTTGACAAAAAAACATATGTCTCCCAAAATGGGTTATAACCTAAAATTCCTGACAATATGGCAGCTAGGCTTGGTTCCAACTAATCATATGAAGTTTCATTGAAATCCGACCAGTGGTAAAGAAGAATAAGCACAG
Organism: Spisula solida; assembly: GCA_947247005.1. Classification (NCBI taxonomy): domain Eukaryota; kingdom Metazoa; phylum Mollusca; class Bivalvia; order Venerida; family Mactridae; genus Spisula; species Spisula solida. Next base: position 30,852,235 of record OX365954.1, read on the forward strand.
ACAAGCTTTGTGACAGACAGACATCAATCCAGCACAAAATCAATATGACCCCCCCCCCCCCACTTGGGAGACATAATTATTCCATCACTTTTTCACATGAAGATGTGTGTACTATCTAGCAATCAGAATATGTGTAAACATGTAATGGTTGTATGGAGTACATGGTTCAGATAGGTGTTACGTCTTTATGCTATAAATTAAAATTCATTGAATATGTCGTTGCCAACCAACCTTCATGTGGAGCTTGATGATCATATGGTCAATCAGTAGAGTTATTGAACATGAACCATTTGGTCTACACGGAAACCATTTGGTCTACACGGAAACCATTTGGTCTACACGGAAACCATTTGGTCTTCCAATCGACAGACACACATGCGCAGACCAATGTACTGCCAAGTGACAAGCTTTATACCTGTAACCACCTCATCAAAGATGGAGGGGAATGACAAGAAATATTACCAAGTTGGAGAGATTATCTTTCTCTTCCATAAGTTTCTTAGCAGCATCTGATGCAGACTGTGCCTGTTTCTGACTGGCTTCAGCTTGTGCTACCATCTGTGCTTGAGCAGATATCAGGGTAACCAGTCTACGGATAATGCTGAAAGATAAATTACATAAACCAGTTTAAGAAATATGCAGAAACATAAATTTAGCAAAACCAATCAACAGATATCATAGTGCTGAAACATGACTACATTTGTGTTGTTCCCACTTGAGCCCCCTTGCAGCTAGGTAATTACTAGTAAGTCATTTTCCCCACTTGTTATGCAACAGTAAATTGAAACCATGCCCCAAAACCTCGAGGAAGAGCGGGGGATCTGTCCTGTGTTTTTACCTTTTCAATGTCCCCGCACTGCTGTGTGTGAGGCTTTGTTTTGCGCCAAAATAGCAGGAAAAGAGAGCTGTGACTATTACCATGAGGTATAGGGCAGGGGCAATTTGCGAGGGTTTTACCATCTGTATGGCCCTGGGGGCAGAACTTTTACTAGGGGTTTGAAAAAGAAAAAGTAAAAATCTCCGCCATTCCTCGGGGTTGGGGGCCGTGAATTCAATTGACTGGTGCATTACATACTAGTAGTTCGGATGTCAATAAATCTTGTGGATGTCATCTACAAAATCATTGAAATTTAATCTCCAATGAATATTAAAGATTTAACAGTATAATAACAATATACAGGTGAACACAAACAGTAACTGTTGATACTTACAACCATAAGAAGAGAGCAAATCCAGCTATGTACAGATTTCTTTGAGCTCGGAATAATCTCATATGTGCTACAACCTCCGATTCTGGATTATGTTTTAAATCGACCTCTGATGTAGGTCCAGCATATTTTCTCACTTCACGTACTGCATCTGTTCAACAAAATATCACAACAAGTCAGTTATAACAATATACTAGTACCCCATTATGTTAATGACATACTAGTAATTATGTTTCAAGTGTGTGGCTACTTGTAAATGCCTACATTATATTCAAGTCCTAGCTAGAACTGTTGGAAGTGCCAAAAGATCCAGTTTCAATTCCTGGCTTTCACAGGATTATGTTATTTATACTTATTTCAAGACATTAATTACGTTGTCTGCATAAGAAACTGTATGTAACTTATTCTGATGCAAGCAACAGACAGTGAATAACACATTGGCAAGAACCCCGAGTTAGTATTATATTTCATCATATAATTCCTGGAAAACTGGTTAAATAAAGTCAACTTGATGCGATACCTTAAAACAGAATGATGGGAAATGAAACAAACACACAAACATGTCTACACATACCAGGTGTGTGAAATTCCTATGTGCAACTTGCCCAACTTGGGCTTTTTTGCCTGCAGGCAAGTAGATTTTTCCATCCGGTTTGCCCAAGAGCAAGCGCAAAATTATCACGAGAAATAATATTAAGTGCCTTATTTTACCTTAACAAGGACAAATCCCTAAATTACTGACAGAAAATTATTTAATAAACAAACACTGAATCAAACCTAGTACTCTAATCATTGTCAAGATAAATAAATGAATGAAACTGAAATTTTGTTGCTTTTTTGTGTTTTCCGAGGCAAGTAGATTTCTGAAAAATTGAGAATTTCCACACCCCTGCATACAACATTGATGTACATGACGCACAGACTATAACTTACCTAAGAAAAGAAGTAGTAGAATGGCAATAAATACATTGAAGTATATATTAGAGTATCCAGCCAGTTTATTTACTATACCAGAACGAAATATTCTCTGCCACCTGAAACCATCAAGACATGATAAAAGATTCTATACAAACTATACAAAAGGATACTGGTATTAATTACACCTATTGTATATAAAAGTCTCTCTCAAATCAATCCAATTTCAAGATATCATTTTTTCACAAGGATATTTGAAGATTTAATTCAACATGTCAGACAAAAACAATATATGTTAGACAGACTAACTTGACACACTAGGTAGACTCATTTAGTACCCTGGTCAACTAGCCCTGGTAATCAGTGGTTAGAGGGACTACCTCAGACATGGAATGTTGCGAGTTCAATCATTAAATGGTACCAGTAAAACTCACTTGCTAGGTGGTTATAATTATCATATTCTAGGACTGGTTAACCCAGTATCTACATGTAGGTAGTCTGTATATGACAGAAGTACTGTGTAACTTAATACCAAAATACACATGTATATAATTACATAGAAATATAGGTACCTTGAAGGTGATATGAATGGCAACAGTAATAGACATATTACAGCTACTTCTGAGTACATGAACACAGCAATAAATGTCCACTGTAACGTCATGGTGGCAGTCTGAAACAAATAAATACATTAACCCTTTACTCCATATGTTCCTGATATATTTACCTATATACCAGTACTGTGATAAGTGATTAATTATATTGTGCACATTATCTCCATACTGGTCATTTTAACATAGTCAGTGATTGATACCATAACATAGTCATCTGCATGAAAATCTGTGAAAATTGTTGAAGTACCAATACATTTGTATGGAGTATGGATGATGCCACACAATGTGTCGTAAAGGAGTATCTAACATTTTATCTCCAAAACACTTTAAATAATAAAATAATGAAATAATGAAAATGAGCAATAAAGAACAAAAGCACTTGAACAAAGATCTAGAATCTAGATCTTTGACTTGAAGTTGATTTACAATGACCATGGTATAAAGGAAGGAAGCAATAACAGTCCTAAACCATAGTCCATACACAAATTGAATCTGATTGATACACATGTACATGTATCAATTACTAGTATATAGTACATTCTTTTAAATAACAGTCAAACCTGTGTTCTGTGTTGGTAGTACCTGAATAAAGCAGTCACTGTCCCAAGCAGCTACAATTGAAGTATCCTAGACTGGCTGCTTAAGAAAGGTTCGACTGCATCAGCTCAGGTGAGAAGTAAATAAATCAGACAATAAGAAAGCATGAAAGAACTTTCTTTTGAGCATGATTCTTCAATGTGTCCATGTTGCCTTCACTCATTTGAAATCCAGTTTTAAAACCAATGTACCAGGTAAAAACATTAACTTAAGGACGTTTAGGACCTTTCTCCGACGTCATCGGCAAAAAATCGACTTTTGGCCGAACCTAATGAAAGTCTCCAGATATATGCTTAAACATTCTGTCCTTATTGTGCAGTTTTTATTTTTTCAAAATATCGCTTCGTTTCCTAGCAACGTGACGCTATGTACATAGGGCGTAAAATTGACGTTTTAATGGCATAATTCGTTCAGAATAAGGTCTATTTTAATTTTCAAAGCTCTATATGTTAGCCCTTGATCCGTTGAATACGTATATGTTTAATTTAAAGCGATTGTGACGGACAATTTTTCACCGAAAAAGGTTTTATATCGAAAGTTGACAGAATTTTATTGCGCATTTGCTACACCCAACTCATTTCAGGGCGTAATTTGGTCAACAAAACGTGATTCAATCAACTAATGAAATACACCGTGGTGATGCGGTAATTCTACAGAATAAGCTCAACCAATAACAAGAGGGCCCAAAGGGCCCTAGGTCGCTCACCTGTCGTACTTGTGCATGCACACCCCTATGGTGATCCTACACATTTTCTGAATAAAATTGAAGGAAATTCAGCCTCTATTGCAAGTTTTTGTATGATTTGACCATGTGACCTAGGGTTTGACCCCAGATGACTTAATTAATATCAAACTTAACCTAGATTGTGTTGAGATGATTATTAGGACCAAATTTCATAAAGATTAAGTGGAAATTGTAACCTCTGGTGACTACACAGGGTTTTTCTATGATCTGACCTATAATTTAAACAAAATATTTCCTCCATATAACTGTACAAATACATGCTATAAAGACAAAACAATAACTAAATACTTAAAAAAATAATTATGGTTCCAGTGGGGTTTGAACCCACGACCCTCAGGAAAATGTCAATTGACATTGTGACCTTGTTTTTGACGCCAGATGACCCAAAATCGAACTTGGCCTAGATTTTGTTGACAGGATCATTGTGACAAAGTTTCATAAAGATTAAGTTGAAATTGCAACCTCTGGTGACTGACTACACAAGGTTTTTCTATGATTTGACCTATATTTTAAACAAAATATTTTGGAATATTTTTCCTCCATATAACTGTACAAATACATGCTATAAAGCCAAACAATACCTAAACACTTAAAAAAATAAAAATTACAAAAAAA